>JAXRKP010000802.1:15083-37583 GCA_037039925.1 Doris montereyensis | reverse complement strand
TGAATGTAGGTATGTGGAAGCTCAAAACCAGTAAATGTATCAACGCTTTCATTTGCTGATGATTTAGTTCTGTTTTGAAAAATCAGAAAGGGACATTCAGTCGACTATCAACATGATGAACAATGAACTAAATAAAAGAGGAATGAGAGTAAATACAAAGAAAACCAAAACAATGCTAGTAACTAGGGAAGCTAAAACGTAAAATCTTAACTTGGTCAGGGAGAATTAAGAACAAGTTTAAAGCTTCAATTACCTAGGAGTAATGATTAACTCAGAGGAAAAACTAAGAGAAGAAATCAGGCAGAGAATCCAAAAGGCAATGATAATATATAACCATATAGGAAAGGCATTTATAGGTAAACAAGAATTGTCAACAAAAATCAAAATGGCAGTATACAACACAGTTTATTGTCTTGCTCTCCTCTACGGCAGTGACACCTGGACTTTGAACAGTTGGGAATACAGTAGAGTACAGGCAGCTGGAATGAAATATCTAAGAAGAGAAGTAGACAAAACTAAAAAAAGATGAAATCAGAAACACAACAATAAGAGATCAAAGCAAAACGGATGGCATAACAACTAAGAAATAAATCGATTGAGATGGTTTGGGCATGTACACAGAATGAATGACAATAGAATATCTAAATCAGTATACAGTGCTAAAGCCCTAGGAAAAGACTGAAAGGCAGACCTCGGAGACAGTGATTAAAGAATAGAAATTTAACATTTTTGGAAGGAAACAGAAAATGTCAGGACAGGGCATCCTGGAGAAAGATCATCTCGGGCATCTGAACCCATACACCGAAAGGTAGAATTGGAACTGATAAAGAAAGAAAACCATACACCGAAAGGTAGAATGGGAACTGATAAAGAAAGGAACCCATACACCTGATAAAAAAGGTAGAATGGAAACTGATAAAGAAAAGAACCCATACACCGAGAGGTAGAATGGGAACTGATAAAGAAAGGAACCCATACACCGAAAGGTAGAATGGCAACTGATAAACAAAGGAACCCATACACCGAAAGGTAGAATGGAAACTGATAAAGAAAGGAACCCATACACCGAAAGGTAGAATGGAAACCGATAAAGAAAGGAACCCATACACCAAAAGGTAGAATGGGAACTGATAAAGAAGAAACCCATACACCGAAAGGTAGAATGGAAACTGATAAAGAAAGGAACCCATACACCGAAAGGTAGAATGGGAACTGATAAAGAAAGGAACCCATACACCAAAAGGTAGAATGGGAACTGATAAAAGAAAAGGAACCCATACACCAAAAGGTAGAATGGGAACTGATAAAGAAAGGAACCCATACACCGAAAGGTAGAATGGAAACTGATAAAGAAAGGAACCCATACACCAAAAGGTAGAATGGAAACTGATAAAGTAAGGAACCCATACACCAAAAGGTAGAATGGGAACTGATAAAGAAAGCGGAACCCATACACCAAAAGGTAGAATGGGAACTGATAAAGAAAGGAACCCATACACCGAAAGTTAGAATGGAAACTGATAAAGAAAGGAACCCATACACCGAGAGGTAGAATGGGAACTGATAAAGAAAGGAGCCCATACACCGAAAGGTAGAATGGGAACGGATAAAGAAAGGAACCCATACACCAAAAGGTAGAATGGGAACTGATAAAGAAAGGAACCCATACACCAAAAGGTAGAATGGAAACTGATAAAGAAAGGAACCCATACACCGAAAGGTAGAATGGGAACTGATAAAGAAAGGAACCCATACACCAAAAGGTAGAATGGGAAACTGATAAAGAAAGGAACCCATACACCAAAAGGTAGAATGGGAACTGATAAAGAAAGGAACCCATACACCGAAAGGTAGAATGGAAACTGATAAAGAAAGGAACCCATACACCGAGAGGTAGAATGGGAACTGATAAAGAAAGGAGCCCATACACCGAAAGGTAGAATGGGAACTGATAAAGAAAGGAACCCATACACCAAAAGGTAGAATGGGAACTGATAAAGAAAGGAACCCATACACCAAAAGGTAGAATGGGAACTGATAAAGAAGAAACCCATACACCGAAAGGTAGAATGGGAACTGATAAAGAAAGAAAGACTGGATGACTCCTGTTGCATTGAGTTTAAGTTTAAGTTCGATGATAGTCCATTATTCCTTTCTCTAAAAGAATTGGAATGGCAGGCATGGCACCTTTCGGTGCTCTCGCGGACAGCACCAATTTTTAAAAACTTTTTTTATCAACCATAATATATTATATACTTTGAGGACTCGACTCAAATGATGTTTCCGTGATTGCTGACGGATATTATTTATGATTATTGTACATCATCGTATTATTTTAAATATCATTTTGAGTCTTTCTACTGCGGCAATCAGCACTAGCTGGTTCAAGTTGGACTTGGATCAACCGAAGTGAAAAGTTTTAACATTCACAGTTAAAGGGGAGTAACCTAAATAAATAGATTGACACAATTTGAATGATTTTTTTAAGGATTGTGTCCCTTGACGACAGGCACCTTGCTGTTGACGATCTGTGCGTGAGCATGCAGCATGCATAATGTCATCATTTCTTGTTGGCTTTGTTTCGCTGTTGTTGTTCTTTTGTTTGTTTTGTTTTTTATTAATCTCTAATAGGACGTTTGTTTCGTTGGTTAGATTGCTCTTTTTTTTTCAGTTTTTGTTTTTTTGCTTATTTTTGTTAACGTCTTTTAATGATTGTGGAAAATTTCTTGTATTGTTTTGGGTGAGGCACTGTTCTCCAAAGGCAAGGCGTTGGCCTTTAAAAAAAAAACCATGGGTTCGGATCATGACAGGTAGAAATTTTTCCTGCGTTTTCGGATGAAACGCACCCCACTGGTCCAGGTAGAATGATTGACACCTAGTCCCATCAGAGACAGAGGATAAAGGGAGGTCCCATGTACAAAAGGCAACACGCTATGCTCATTAAAGATCCCTTAGCTTTATTCATGGCAGCCTGTGTAAAATTTTAAAATCCTACCAAAAGCCATAAGATCACCTTAGTTGTGGATGTGGGTAAAATAGATATACGATCAAATGAAATGAAGTCAAATCATTATGGCTTTTTTGTTGTTCTGGTTTAATAATAAAAAAGTGTTATTGTATATCTTTGGAAGCTGGTAGCATTTTTTTAAAAATGCGTCTTTGCTTACTCGGAATTTTGTTTGTTACAAATAACTTTTTATTTGTATCTCTTGTTTAGATATTGATCCATTGCTCTTAGCTTTTTATGAGCCTGGCTCATCAAAATGTGTTTCATCCAATCACAATAAGAAATCCTATCATATTAAAAACATATATGTATGTATGTCTGTATGTATGTATGTATGTATGTATGTATGTATGTATGTATGTGTGTTTGTGTGTGTGTATGTATGTATGGATGTATATGTATGAAACTATTACTATTATTTCTGTTAACTAAAGCTCACTTTAGAACAACACAAAAAGCAATGTCGCAAAACACAGATAATGAAACTGGAAATATAGCCTACATATTGCTATCAGTTTTTTCAATGTTTTGTACCTTAGATTAAAAACAAAAAAACTCACGTTTTTAAATTACAAAAATTTACAATAGAACAGAAGACCAAATATCTGAATTACTTTTATTTTCAATTGTCAACATACAATAATATGCTTAATCATATTTGGTAAATTTATCATGGATAATACACAAATTTTAAAAGGATATGACATTAGAGCAAGTTAGAGATAAACACTTTGAGTTTGAGTGACAATGACAAATCATAGTCTGGCTTTTCCTTAGAATTTAAAATATACCCAGGTAATGTTTGAAACACTAACAGTAAACGCTTTACATTGAAAATGTACCAAGATAAGGTAATAAAACTAATACTCATACTTCACGTTGAAAATACACCAAAGTAATGTTTGAAACACAAGCACTCGTACTTCACTTTGAATATATACTCAGCTAATGTTTTAAACACTAACAGTAACACTTACACTCTAAATTCAAAATATACCCAGGTAATGTAATCCACACTGACACTCATACTTAACATTGAAAGCATTACCAGGTAATGTTTTAAACACTAACACCCATACTTAACATTGAAAGCATACCCAGGTAGTGTTTTAAACACTAACACCCATATTTAACATTGAATATATACCCAGGTAGTGTTTTAAACACTAACACCCATATTTAACATTGAATATATACCCAGGTAGTGTTTTAAACACTAACACCCATATTTAACATTGAATATATACCCAGGTAGTGTTTTAAACACTAACCCATACTTAACATTGAATATATACCCAGGTAGTGTTTTAAACACTAACCCATATTTAACATTGAATATATACTCAGGTAGTGTTTTAAACACTAACACCCATATTTAACATTGAATATATACCCAGGTAGTGTTTTAAAACACCCATACTTAACATTGAATATATACCAGGTAGTGTTTTAAACACTAACCCATATTTAACATTATATACCCAGGTAGTGTTTTAAACACTAACCCATACTTAACATTGAATATATACCCAGGTAGTGTTTTAAATACTAACCCATACTTAACATTGAATATATACCCAGGTACTGTTTTAAACACTAACCCATACTTAACATTGAATATATACCCAGGTAGTGTTTTAAACACTTACCCATACTTAACATTGAATATATACCCAGGTAGTGTTATAAACACTAACCCATACTTAACATTGATATATACCCAGGTAGTGTTTAAACACTAACCCATACTCAACATTGAATATATACCCAGGTAGTGTTTTGAACACTAACCCTTTCTTAATATTGAATAAATACCCAGGTAGTGTTTTAAACACTAACCCATACTTAACATTGAATATATAACCAGCTAGTGTTTTAAACACTAACACCCATACTTAATATTGAATAGATACCCAGGTAGTGTTTTAATCACTTACCCATACTTAATATTGAATAGATACCCAGGTAGTGTTTTAAACACTAACCCATACTTAACATTGAATATATACCCGAGTAGTGTTTTAAACACTAACACCCATACTTAACATTGAATATATACCCAGGTAGTGTTTTAAACACTAACCCATACTTAACATTGAATATATACCCAGGTAGTGTTTTAAACACTAACCCATACTTAATATTGAATAAATACCCAGGTAGTGTTTTAAACATTACCCATACTTAACATTGAATATATACCCAGGTAGTGTTTTAAACACTAACCCATACTTAACATTGAATATATACCCAGGTAGTGTTTTAAACACTAACCCATACTTAACATTGAATATATACCCAGGTAGTGTTTTAAACACTAACACCCATAATTAACATTGAATATATACCCAGGTAGTGTTTTAGTTTAAAACTAACACCGTACATAACATTGAATATATACCCAGGTAGTGTTTTAAACACTAACACCCGTACATAACATTGAATTTTAAAATGACCATAACTACCAAATGGCTCCTTGATCCTGAGCCAAATTTTACACCACAGTTCTGTAAAATTAATTTAACTTTAAAATGATATGAAACATTATCATAAGTTTTGATAAAATGCCAAACAATTCAAGAGGTTAATGCAACCAGAGCTTTCATTTGACGTCGCTGTATATATATATATATATATATATATATATATATATATATATATATATATATATATATATATATATATATATATATATACTATAAATACATATCTTATATATATATGGACTATAAATATAACTTGTGGCTGTGTGACATTATAACTTTGCATCAAAAATGCACTATGTTAAAAATTACTACCTAGTCTCCTCATGTCTCGTCCCTTCTTTGTCACTAATGCCAGTCTACAAAATGTCTTCAATAAAAATAACTTTATAAATTATGTCTTCATTTTTATTCAGACTAAACATAGTAAAATACTACATGATATGTTGCATAATTAAATATTCTATAATTGTACTAGTTAGAGGCAAATGTATATATCATAATAACATGAAGGATAACTTAAATTATAATTTGACTCAAACGGCACTCAATATAACGATTATTAGCAAACGAGATTTCACTTACTCCACTGGAATGAATACTGCTTTCCTTTATTGCAATTTATCCAGTCCATCGTATGCGATAATCTCAGAATGAATTAAACAAGAAACTGCAAGGTGAAAGCCATGTCAAAGAAGATCTAGTACCAGAAGCCAATCTTCAACCATCCGCGATGAATTATAATACAAAATAGACAGGGATTTAATTCTGTTAGACAAGCACGAATGTTGCATTCCGCGATATATCAAGTAATGCCATTAGATTAGGTCAGCGTTTGATACTGATGCTACACAGGTAGGTGTGAGCCATAGTTCTATTGCTTGAATGAAAGGTACTAATAGTACTATTCCAACTTTTTGACTATTAAAATGGCAGCTTAGGCGAATGAAAATTCTACACCTACTCAACTAGTGGGAAACAATGAAACTTTCAATAACCAAGCATCACTTCTGATAGAAAAATTCCTCAAATAAAACCGATCTTGGGATCATTTAAGACCTACATGCAAAATGTGGTTACTCTAGTGACTTGGCTACAGCACCTTTGGTGAACCAAAAATTTTAAATGACCAACTCAAAATGATATATAAGATACACTATTATCATTCTTATTTCCAACACAACGCTTTGCTCTACCTGTATTCTACGTTAGATCTAATTTTCCTATTTTAAAGACTGCCACTCATGTGCTGTGTCTAGAATAAGATATCTGGATTGATATGTTCTGACATCCTTCTAGATAGACTGAGCCATTCAATCGAGGTTCACATGAGTGCTATTGAATGACTTTGATTTTGAATATTTTTTCCCCACGGTTGAATTAACATGAATCTAGAGCCAAACAAGAGGTTACCCAAACAACGATTGTTTGCTTGTTTGTTTAATAGAAATCAACCCTGTCCACCACTGTGGTGATCTCAGGTTGAAACTTGAATTAAGAGGACAAAAGCAAGACAACCGCGAGCAAAAGAGCAAAAAGGAAAGAAGTAGGACCTACCAGCAGCAGTCGCAAACAGCCCACCCAAACAATGCAATACAGTCAAGCTTAAATAATGACGTAGCATTACTTTTAATAAATAAAATCAACACATTAGTAAGCATAGTGAGAGTGAGAAGAGTTCAAAGTGTAACTGTAATTGTCTTCTTAGCCTTAAACACCCAGGACACCAAACGAATGTTTGAAATATGTTTTAAAGAGGAAACGTTTCAATTTCATAAAAAGATACATGATGCATTATCGAGATTGCTACAGCTCTAGAACACCAGGCTGCATTACACAAATGCTCCAGGATCAAAACCTCCCTGACCTCAAAGACTAGCCTTCATGTTCAAAATTGTCAAAAGAATGACTCCATCAATTCCCCCAGTGAAATTCTTAATCCCAAAACATCCCAAACCCATCATCAAACCACGAAAATTTGAAGACCACATAACGAATGACATAATTGAGCCACACGTCACAAACAACACAAATTGCTACATAATACCACTATCACATACAAACAACTACAGAAACTCTTTCTTCATCTGTACCATCATTGACTGGGGGAATCACCTCGATGAACATACCATCAACTCAACATCGATAGAAATTTTCAGAGAAAGACTGTCACGTCTATAAACTGTCCGTTGTAATTCCACCAATAACTGGATTCTACAACATACTATTCAGATTCAGAATATCTAATAATGATGACATGTAATAGACTCAATTAATTGTCAGTGTAATCTCAATACTTGGAAATATAAGACGTTTCGGGTCACAATCCACACTAAATTCAAAATCAGCGCAAAACGGTCAATGTACTTGTCATAGCAGCATAGAATCGTTAATTCTTTTAGACAATACACGTATAATTATTGTATACATACACACTATTTGAAAAATAAAAAAGTCACAGGGACTTCAGAGAAAAAAACAGGAAATGAATAGAAGAAGAAATAAAATAAAATACTAACTTTAAGATAAAACTATAATTCAAAAATAAATATATTATGTAGAGCTTTGTCATGTGTATCCATACTATAATATATATATATATATATATATATATATATATATATATATATATATATATATATATATATATATATATATATATATATATATATATATATCTCTCTCTCTCTCCTCCCTCCCTCCCTCTCCTCCTCTCCTCCCCCCTCTCCTCTCTCTCTCTCTCTCTCTCTCTCTCTCTCTCTCTCTCTCTTCTTTCTCCATATATATATATATAAATATTTTATCATACATGTATGTACACATCATAATCCTCAAGATAATGCTAACAAGACAAAAGACATGACAAAATGTTGAGAGAAACAGTTAAATATATTTGATTTAAGGAAGCATTAAAATGAAACGGAATAACAAAACTGAAGAAAAGAATCAAACTCAAACTGATTTTCTTGTCTTGTAATGTTACATAGACAGACAAGTGTTAACATTAATTAAAACTGGATATAAATAACATTTACTGACATGAAAAAAAGTCCAACAATTAGTGAAGCAAAAACAGATCTAAACCTGGGACTCATTGGGAAGAAGGGCTGGAAAAAAACTTCCAACCCCAGCCCCCCCCTCCACAAAACAACAACCCAACCCCAACAAAAACAAACAAAAACATGTAATTTCTCTTCAGTCAGTCATGTGTTTAATGCAAATTCAAACAGAGAATAACAATTTAAACGACCCTCTGCCTATCAGGTAAACAAAAATAATCTCCTAGCAAATAAACTTTATCACCATTTTTATCTGGTGTTCATTCTGTCTACCGTCTTAACCTTAATAAAAGAAAGAGAAAAATGTGATATGGGAAAGAAGAATCAAATCACACAATTTCAATATCAGAGAAACAAACCATGTTTACATCTTATCGTTTAAAATCTCTATTGAAAACGAATGAGACAGGACCATGACTGAGAACAAATTGTTAACAATTAAAATAACAAAGAAAATACGACTAGTAACGTTCACTGTCATTGTCATAGCAGTGAGTATTGATGGTTTCAACAAGGTAAGTGAACAAGTACAAAAACTTTATCATCCGTCTCCGACAAGATTAGGTGTCAATCCGCCTACCTGGACCAGGGGTAGATTTTACTCAAAAAAAAAATTGCAAAAATTGTTCAACCATTGGAAGGGATCTATCTAACCCACGACCATTGGGTTAAGAGGCCAAAACTTTGCCTCTGGAATACTGAGTCCCCCATGCTCATATGGAACTAAGGACTAAATCACTCAACACTAGATTGTTATTGGGAAATAGCAGAGAAAACACGACTGCCCATTATCAATCCCCAGATGTCCTTATAAGTGACAACAACTTTATTGACACATTGCAGCAAAAAAGTACCGGTACTCATAAGGTAGAATTGAAGTCGAAAATACAAAAGAAAAAGAAAAAAAGAAAGAATTGAAGAAAAGAAATCATAAACAAAAAGAAGAAAATCAGTGTCAACATGAATAAGGCAAAGGCAAAGTTAATTTTTTTAAAATAAAGGAATAAATATCTGAATCATTATAAATAAAAGAGACTGTAATTTGTATACTAATGTGCAAAACCAACGGAAATGACAAGACACACAATGAAACGAATAACATATATATATATCATGAGAATTTTGTAAAATGACTATCTCTGTGAAAGCCTGTATGTGACTTTCCAAGAGTTTGAGTTAAACATTAAATATTAGCTAGTATATCATATGTGCACCGGTATGTCATAAATGTATGTATGTATATTATATCCATTTAAAGAAATAAAAATGTCATTCAGTATCAAGCAAAGGCAAGAACATGGGATCCAATGTTGTAATGTGAAATAAATAAAAAGAAACAAGTTGTCACGTCATCTCATCTCAGATTGTCAAGACAAGTGAACATATAGTATATACACAATTGGTCAGGTCAAACTGAAAAGTGAAAAGGAACAATTGCTCATCATATATATGTAATACAATCAAACTGAAACATACAGCAGTCAAGAATTTAATTATTGATGGAGGGACCTCATTTTTATTCAATTCAATTCAATCATCTTTATTGATCCTTTAAAAAAAGGAAGTTATATTTGTGTTATCACAATTTCCGTTTGAAAAATAAAATTATTACATCAATACAATTAAATTAAAAAACAAATTTAACTTAAGTTAATCATTAAATGTATAGATTTAAGGACAAATAAATTAAAAATGCAAAGGTGAGTAAATAGATAGTGCGGTGAAACAATATACACATTATACAAATTTTTTTTATAGACAGAACAGTTTACCTTCACACATTCATCAACTTATCATAAATCGTTCATTCCCCATCCATTTCTTAAACATTGTGAGGAAAACGCCATTGTGCTTTCAAAGTAAGGTATTGTCAAACTTTCGTATGGCACTTGGAAGAAAAGATCTAAAATATCTCTCAGTGCGGGATTTTAAAGGTATAAGTCGACCGCTTCTACTACTTGTTTTGGGTATAGGGAAAAGAAGATGGCTGTTGTCTTTAAGTTTACTCCTGAGTTTGATCTTGCATTGATTCCCATATAGATCTTCAATCTCCAGTTCTACATCATTTTTGAGTCTTTTGTCAAATGATATTAAAACTAAAACCTTTTCAAGTTCTCTTGTTTGAATAAAAATTACAGTTATCATTTTTTGTATCAATAACTTGTTAGAAATGTCATTGTAAAAGATTTCTAAATGTCTATTTTTCACTTCTCTTAAATTAGCTAACATTTGTCTTATGTTAAAATAAAAATCAATGGGTTTTATTTTGTAATATCTTGGAAGAAATTGAAATAGGCCTACTTAAAAACATTTTCTTAGCTTTTCATTTTACAACATTTGAATCAGCTGTGATTTTCTTCATATATAATCGACAAATCTTACTTTTCCCCGTCAGCATAATTTAATTTTAATTAGCACCTTGTGTGAAATTGAGATATACTGATCGTCAAACTTTCTAACTAAATGTCTGGTTTCGTTATTTTGGAATTCGCGGTGACTCTCCTTCATGACCTACAAAGGTGGAATGTGATTTCATGTGAAGTTTGAGATGACCAGATTGGGCAAACCGTGCTGAGCAAACAGGGCAAGAGAACGATAACAGCTCTTGTTCCAATTTGTGTTTTTTGACATGCCGACTCAACGAGGACTTACTCGACAGCCTGGCACCACAGACATTACAAATGCATGGCTTTTTTTCCTGTGTGTGACTGAACGTGTTTTTCCAGGGCTGCCTTGACCACAAAGCCTTTCTCACACGTCGTACACACAAATCTCATGTCCTTGGCGTGAAACCGCATGTGCAGATTCAGGGCCTGGGAGTGGGCAAAGCTGGCGTGACATTTCTTACACAAGTAAGGTCTTTCACCGGTGTGGATACGCATGTGAACGTGAAGGTTGGTCATTTGCGTGAACGACCTGGAGCAAACCTCACATTTATAGGGACGCTCGCCATTGTGGACCCGACAGTGCTTCACTAAATTGGACTTGTTCTTGAACGTTGAGGTGCAGACATCGCATTGATAGGATTTTTGGTTATGACTGATCAGGTGATGATTCAGTGACTGCAAACTGGACAGAGACTCACCACAAAACTGACAAAGATAAACCCTCTTCTGATCCGTGCCAATTTCCCGTTGACCGTTTCCAGAGAAATCTGGATCACTCGTTTCACTTGAACTTGAAGGGCGTGTTCCCAAACCTGAAGTACCATTCATGTCAGAGGCTTCATTGCTTGTAGCCGGACCTATTTCTAATACTTTAATACTTGTATTAGCGTTTCCTATATGAGATTTAAAATCGCTTTGGAGGAACTCTGAAAAACAAAGGACAGATGACATATTGGACATGCATGAGAGTGTTCTTGAAAGTGTTGTTTTTGGTGACGTTTAAATCTGGAGAACTGATTAAACTTAGCATTGCATTGGTTACAGGTGTAGGATCTCACTCTGGCGGCATGTAAATGCTCATGAAAGCCCGTCCTTTCCGTCAAACTCGTTTTGAGCTTTCTGTATTTAAAGTGATCAATAGTCAAACTTCGCAGAGTTCTTTTTGCTGTCCGCATTTTTTTTGACAGAGGTGTGTGTAAGATACTTCTCCTTGCTTTTAAGGACAGGTCGTATTTTCTCTCCTTTCTTACGTGGTGTAATCATGCCTTGCTTTCTGTGTGACGGACGGCTGGAAAATAACACTGATTCTCCTTGTTTTTCTGTTTGTAAAGTTGGATAATATTGATTGTGAGGGACAGGTGATAAGGATATTTCATGTGACAATGACTGCCAATCAGCAGTTTCCCTAAATGCATAATAATGTGTGCTATTGAGCTGCTCTTTGGCTGGCGGATATAAGGATAGAACAGGCTTTAAAGGACGACTTGTCAGAAGAGATTGTTTTTCTAAAAGCTCATTTGAAGCATGTGTTAAGAAATGACCAGCCTCAGTTTGGCTACCAGCATTGCTAGAAATCTCATCATTGCTTTTACAAATTCTCTTGTTATCCTCTACTTTATTCTTGATGTGGGAAGGAATTCGGAAACTTTGTTATCAATATCATGAAATTTAGAAGCATTGCCTTCAGCTAGTTCTACACTTTCATTTCTCAGTTTTAAAACTTCTCTTCTGTCTTGATGCATCGCAGAGGTAGTACTAGTTCCTCATCAACTCCGACTGAACCTCCATTCATGGTCACACCTTTTCTCCAGCGGCTGATTTTGTAACTGTAATATTATTACTCTGACTTGAATTAGAGACTTCTCTTTCAGAGCGTTCAGTGTTCACTTCCGAATGCCCCCTCTTCAGAGCGTAACTTCCTTTCAAGCATGTCCCCAAAGCATTCATCTTCACAGAGAACAGATATCACACTGGCATCAAACAATCCTAATGGACAATTGGCACATTTCAGTTCTTTGTCTTGATCATATTGATGACCTTCGATTTCTCGACTTTCTCCGTCTTTTGGTAGATGATCTATCTTGACAGCGTTCTCCAGCTTTTGAGTACCACTGACAACTTTCCTTTCTCTTCTTCTACTAACTTCTGAAGAGATGGAAGAGGAGGAGAATATTTGTCTATTGTTTTCATCTGTTGGGAGAGCATCAATCTCATTTAACGTAGCATCTTCTTGTAATAAGACAGATTCCATCATGGAATGTTCAATATCATCAGTATTACTTTGCTCCTCACCAGATTTTAATGACTGAATCTCAGCCATGAAATAATGGCCTTTGGTTGTAGAAAAGTTATCCACACCATCACCCGTGGTTTCATTGTAATCTACTTTCATACCTGTCCTAATGCTTTCTTCTTCCCTTGCTTGAGACAAGTTATTCGGAACCAAGCATTGTAGGAGAAGAAGGCACAATGAAATCTGGGCTCAATTCCTTGCTCCCTCTACGATCACATCGGTGAGGCGGTTTGTCTGTTGTTGTGATGAGCTCCCCTGATGTATAGATGTCAAAGGTCCATTTTGTAGATTTTGATCAATATCAAAGCCGTTCCCAAAACTGGGAGATAGTTGAGTTATATTATTCAAATCCACGGGAGGAGGAAAGTTGATTGGGTCATCATCAAGGCCTTCCATGAGTTCAGATAGAGGTATGGAATACACTTTGTCAGCCTGTGATTCTTTCTCTTTCTCCGATGGCGATTTGTCTGGAAACATGGGCAGGTCTTCGTTTGCTTTGTTGGAATCCAGGTTTGAAGGAAGGAAAGAAATCTATTGACAATTTCCAATGAGGCAGCTTGAAACTTGACCAGTTAGTCAGGTACCGAACTCCCTGAAATGTCTCTAAAATTGTCTACTTCTGTGATATCTGAACCGTTTTCCGCCAATAAATATGCTCTCTCTTTGGTGATAGACAATAAATCTGATGGTGTGAAAGGAGAATACTGGAATGGATGCGTTGGTGATTCCTGTATGTGTTCTGCTGAGTAACGATCAGAAGAACGCAAACCACAATCTTGACTATACATCTTTACGTATCCCTGGTCATGAGGAGTCGACTCCTGGTCATTCTGAACCTCTTGACGCACTTGCTGTTTGAGAGTATCATCAGGAACAGATATGCCGCACGGTGAGAGACTTGGGGTCTGTTCTGTAACATTTTCACACACTGATGCCATGTTTTCTGTCTCTGACAGAAAGTGATCTTGAAAGGTAGGGAATGACTCATCGCCATTCAACGGAGACGTTAGTGGTGAACTTGAATCATCTCCCATTGTACGATATGACGACCATTCCTGCTGTTCTTCTTCTTTTCTACTTTCAATAACTGCTGTGTTGTTCTTGTTGGCATTATCTGAGCTGTGTACTCTTGACACGGATTGCACAGTTATCTCATTCTGGCTGTGTTTGGACTTGGTTAGGGAGGCCACGCGCAACCCTTGATTGATTGAGGCTTTCTGAATGACAAACACAGAACAACACGATGAGCTCAATACTTGATATTCATCAAACTTGGCCCCACTCTGATGAAGCTCATTGATTTTGAATGACTCTAGTGATGGGAAAGACAGACTATCATGACCTGAAACCTTTTCTTCATGAGAAACACTAGACTTACAATTACATGTGCAACTACCGCTATTACCACTGAAGAAATCGGTAGAATGTACTTTCAAAGAGCGAGAGTGACAGCCGATAAATTTCATGTCATACTCCCCCAAATGTATGCACATTCTTGTGAATTTTCAATTTCTCATTCGAGGTAAAGGAAGCGCCACAAACGCTACACTCAACAAATGTATTTCTAACTAAATGAACCATTTGATGTTTTTCCAAACTTGATAGACTAGGAAAACTTCCATCACAAGAGCCACACTTGAGTAGCTTGTCATTATTGTGCATCTTTAGACGATGCTTGAGTAGTGAAACTTCATCATGATGAAATAATCCACAAGCGTCACACATGAAACTCTCGTTAGTTGATTCCCATTTGAAGTTGTAAGGTTTCCTAAAGTCTTTTAGATTTTCATCCCTTTCATTTTTATTCTTAAATCTGGAAGAAACTTCAGGACTCTGTTTATGTCTTATTGATATATCAAGACTGTCGTTATCATTTGGCGAGACATCTTGTTTACTGAGGTCCTTTTGTCCTGGATGATCACTGCAGTTGACGTCATTTTGTTGAGCTACTTCCTTCACACTGTCACTCTTTAGATTCTTCTTACACGTAATCACACATGAAGAAACCTGCTTTTCTAAATCAGAGCAGCAGTCACACTCTATGCCACAAGCGTTGGGCGAAAGCGGAGGGCGTGGATGAAATTTTAAAATGTGAGATTTTAACCGATGGGAATGGACAAAGAACGGTCGCAATGCTGACATCTGAAAGGTCTTTCTCCCGTGTGTTTTCGATAATGTGATTTCAGGGAGGACGCTTGAGAGAAACCAGCTCCGCATGACTCGCATTTGAATGGCTTCTCCCCGTATGAACTCGCTCATGACGTATCAAATCGGATCGTTTTGTGAAGGAATGTCCGCAAGTGGTGCAAACATGTCGTCTCTTTGGTTTGTCCGACTGACGGTGGTGGTTGGCCAGTCGTCCTTCCATGCTGAGTTTGAGGCATTGGTGGACCTGACAACGAAATCTGAAATTATATTTGATAAGAATATATATTTGCATTAGAATTGAAGGGGTCAGTTTAATAATATGCTTATGTCGTGAAAAACGAGACAGAGACTTAATCCAAGGCAGTAAAAAGGAAATCATGCTTCCTGAAAAGTGTGAAAGTGATATGATGAAAATACATCACGTTTACAGTCGTTTGAAACCTGGAATTCCCATGGCCTATAGTGCCAAAGTCCATGTTTTTAAAAATATTTTTCTCTAAATAACGTAATTGCGACTTAGGCACATTATTGACATGACCCCTTCAATTATAAATAGCGGAGGATTTTCTTTACTTAAGTGCAAAAATCTGTAAATATGACCTCAAGGAAATAACAACAAGCAATACCTTACAAAAGGCACAAATTCTTGCCTACACAGCAATTTACGTCACTTAAAGTATTTCAGTGATAGTCTTTCATGACGCCCATGCATTAAAGTATTTCAGTGATAATCTTTTATGACACCCATACATTAAAGTATTTCAGTGATAATCTTTCATGACACCCATACATTAAAGTATTTCAGTCATAATCTTTCATGACACCCATACATTAAAGTATTTCAGTGATAATCTTTTATGACACCCATACATTAAAGTATTTCAGTGATAATCTTTTATGACACCCATACATTAAAGTATTTCAGTGATAATCTTTCATGACACCCATACATTAAAGTATTTCAGTGATAATCTTTTATGACACCCATACATTAAAGTATTTCAGTGATAATCTTTTATGACACCCATACATTAAAGTATTTCAGTGATAATCTTTATGACACCCATACATTAAAGTATTTCAGTGATAATCTTTTATGACACCCATACATTAAAGTATTTCAGTGATAATCTTTTATGACACCCATACATTAAAGTATTTCAGTGACACCCATACATTAAAGTATTTCAGTGATAATCTTTTATGACACCCATACATTAAAGTATTTCAGTGATAATCTTTTATGACACCCATACATTAAAGTATTTCAGTGATAATCTTTCATGACACCCATACATTAAAGTATTTCAGTGATAATCTTTTATGACACCCATACATTAAAGTATTTCAGTGATAATCTTTCATGACACCAATACATTAAAGTATTTCAGTGATAATCTTTCATGACACCCATACATTAAAGTATTTCAGTGATAATCTTTTATGACACCCATACATTAAAGTATTTCAGTGATAATCTTTTATGACATATACATTAAATATTTCAGTGATAATCTTTTATGACACCCATACATTTAAGTATTTCAGTGATAATCTTTTATGACACCCATACATTAAAGTATTTCAGTTATAATCTTTTATGACACCCATACATTAAAGTATTTCAGTGATAATCTTTTATGACACCCATACATTAAAGTATTTCAGTGATAATCTTTTATGACACCCATACATTAAAGTATTTCAGTGATAATCTTTCATGACACCCATACATTAAAGTATTTCAGTGATAATCTTTTATGACACCCATACATTAAAGTATTTCATGACACTCATACATTAAATGACACTCATACATTAAAGTATTTCAGTGATAATCTTTCATGACACCCATACATTAAAGTATTTCAGTGATAATCTTTTATGACACCCATACATTAAAGTATTTCAGTGATAATCTTTTATGACACCCACATTAAAGTATTTCAGTGATAATCATACATTAAAGTATTTCAGTGATAATCTTTCATGACACCCATACATTGAAGTATTTCAGTGATAATCTTTCCAATACATTAAAGTATTTCAGTGATAATCTTTCATGACACCAATACATTAAAGTATTTCAGTGATAATCTTTCATGACACCCATACATTAAAGTATTTCAGTGATAATCTTTCATGACACCCATACATTGAAGTATTTCAGTGATAATCTTTCATGACACCCATACATTGAAGTATTTCAGTGATAATCTTTCATGACACCCATACATTGAAGTATTTCAGTGATAATCTTTCAAGACACCCATGCATCAGCTTGCTCACACGCTACACCATAAGTTGGAGGCAATAATCAATTTCTATTCAATATATCGGAAGTGGAAGTGTGATCATCATAGACATGGGTGTCTGGGATTTCATAAAATGTCTTACACGTCGCGCGCTTGCTCAACGAGCGGTAGTGGGCTCTGATTAGTCACATCGGATTTTGTACTAAATAATGATAAGTTTTACAATGATACCCATTTCTCCTCCTCCCCTAGTGTCAAAGTTACGACCTCATCAAAGGATTTTAAAGTTTTTAAATGCTTCATAGAGCCAAATTACATAATTCTTCAGAGGAAAAAACAAGCACACGAAAAGAAAGCCCATTCAGTTTTGCATTACAATGCTCTAATGTCATAAAATTGCTAACTTAGCGAATGAACGACTTCCTGACTAACCGTTGTAGTTCTGCCTTCTACTAGATCTAGTTACCCAGACTATGCTCTTCGACTCGTGTCGAATGTGTATAAATAGCATCATCTATTCAGCGTGTAGAGACAAGTTTTCCATTTTTACCTCAATAAAAAATTGTTTCGTAGATTTATGAGAGGCAGGAAAAGAAATTGGGCAGGTTCTTTGTATTCATGACTTTAAGTTAAAGAAAACGATGAGCTTTGTGAATGATCTTTTTTTGTGAGATACAGGAGCTTAAACTAAGTTGGTGTTTTGGCCCATTTGAAATAAAGTCCTTGATAGTGGTATCCATCACCTACGCCAGAAATTTTGGTTTAGACTATATGATAAAAGGTTGGGGCTCGGTTTTTTTGTGGAAACCAAAAGGAAGGGAAAAAAGAGAGAGAGTTTGTTTTCAAGCATATCAAAAATTGTTCAAAGGTGACAAAAGTTGTAGCAGAGGGTCATGGTAGGCTCAGGGCTTAGCGCTCAAAGGGTTAACTCTCTTTCTCTCAATGACTGTTGTACTTTTAGTAAAGAGAAAAACTCTACAAAAAATTAGCGGTGACTGAAATTGCCGATGGCAATTGACATTACATTTTATGATAGCTTTTATCTAAAGATGGTTTGGGATATATGTTAAACGTTCATTTATTTACTTAATTTCGCTCACTAGCAAAACTCAAAGGTGTGGCCGACTATAGAACTCCTGCGGTACTCCTTAACCGATGATGCTCCAGTGACACAAGGAATGGTTGGCCAGATAATAGAAGAACAAAGCAATACTGATGACATTGAAAATTCCAATGGAATACTGTTTTGCCAGATCATCTTTCTCCACCTTGTCCTATCCTGTTCGTCCCAATCTCTTGCACCAACGATGTTCATGTCTTCCTGCATCATATCCATATAGTCCATCCGCAATATTTTCTATCAAATATATTCCGTATCCCTTCCCTTTACATGTATGTACCATCTTAGTCTGCCTTCCCTAACGTTGCCTCCTAGCCTACCTACTTGGGCTTTCCCTCGGATGTGTATATATTCGAATCTCATCCAACCTTGACACACCCAAGGAGAACTGCAACATCTTCATCTCAGTCACCTCTAACTTTTAACAAACTATAAATTAATCATTACAAAAAAACAAAGAGTCTCTATTCCTAATTTAACTGGGATCACGCTGAGGACCATTATTTATCAGTAATGACGAATAGTGCGAGGATTCATTAAGTCATTAACTCAAGAAAAATGTTGGCCCTTTATTTGGAGTGTGTTGCAGTTGGCCCGGGAAGCGCCGTCGTCATTGGCACAGGAGCGCGCAGGCCCTATATTTAGGACCAGACACCTAGACTTCTTTAATGGAAATTTCCACTTTCCTTACATAGTTTATGACGTAGTTTGACCTTTAAGTTCATAGTTAAACAACAGTCAATGCGATTACAATTTATTTTTAAGCTTGTGGCTTTCCCGGTAGCCTCATTATCATACGTCAAAAGGACGCTTTCCCATTCAACACACTTCGTGCAAGCCTAGGTCGATTACACGGCTATTGCTGCCATTGTTTAGTTCTTAGTTTAAGTTTCTCTTGTTGAAATAACATCTCAATATGAATTCCTTATTCTTTCAACTAGCTTCACCCGTTGCACACACTCGTTTTTTCATGCAAGTGGCTGGGGCAGCCCCTCACTGTAAAAAAATCACTTCCAGTAACACCGAAAGCTCTACTTGGGTTAATGGCTAACCAAGTGAGTGGCGAGCTCCTTTCACTATCACCATTAATGATGAATAGTGGCGATGTTCATTAATGATGAATAGTGGCGATGTTCATTAATGATGAATAATGGCGATGTTCATTAATGATGAATAGTGGCGATGTTCATCCGTCATTAAAGATGAATTATTTTAAGATACTAAATAGTGCTGGCCTTTGCTTATGGATGGGAAGATCCCCAAAAGGTCAGGGCATTAATTAATGTCTTAGGTGGTCGAATACGTGTTAGTTGCCTTTATCTTATATATTAAAGTCCAAACTCAATTGCCAGTGTAAGCAATGGAAAAACAATTGCTACCACTGGAAAGAACTTTATTACCTGAGTCATTTGATGCCGAAATCATTTCTGTAGGACAATATTAAACAAAGTTACAAATTTTTTAATTTTCGAAAGAATTTTTTTCTCTTCAAATGGGCCAAAACACCAAATTTAACTCACTTACTACCGGCCCCTGGGCCAAGACCAAGCCACTCACTACCGGCTATTTTAGACAAATGTTAAAAAATCACACAGACCTGACCATACATGTTATGCATGAAACTACAGCAAAATAAAACCCTTTACAAAAACTTTGTAATACAAAAATAATTTTATTTTTTATGAAGATTCAAAAAGGTATATTTTACCCACACAAACTTTTTAAAAATCAAATTTTCCAACATCCTTTCACACAATATGCCCATAAATGTCCGTACAACCAATAATTTTGAGTGTCAGTGTAGTACTGTCACTGTCGTTGTCAGTGACTGGGTGTGTGGGTCTGGTTGAAGTGGGAGGATTTAGATTTAGTGACTGGATTCTAGAATTAGACAATTTTGACGTAGATGCGGTAGGTCTAGATCTAGATCTACCGGTACTGGTCCCAGCAGAAGTTGAAGCCTGCCACTTTTCTGTCACTGGGTGCCGTCTCATCGTCTGAGTCACACATAAGATCGTCATTTCTCATGAAGAAAGTAGGATCAGAATCACTATCATCCAGATCAGAATCATCGATGTCTGATCCATCTTGTGTAAAAGGATCTAAAACTTCAAAAATGTTTCTTCTCGGTCGACTATTAGAAGCCATGGCTGACTGAAAATGCGGCTGTCAGTAACTTCATAACTCGGTGTCAGAAGATCTACTCTTGAATCAAGGGAAGTCACTATTAGTAATTCGACTCTTCTGCACTGAGAAGATAAATAAAGTGCCTCCCCGTGTGTAAAATACCAAGGCCTACTACGTGTCCGTTCATATAGAGAAAAAATAGTAAGTACGAGGCCGACAGGGGTGCGGTCTTGGGAGCGAGCGGCTTATCGCCTGAGGCCGACACATGTGCGGTCATGGTAGTGAGTGAGTTAACCTTCTATATCTCACAAACACGATCACTAACAAAATTCATACTTCTTAAACTTGAAGTCATGAATATGAATACACCTATGAACAAGTTCAATTTTTCACGACTCTTCGAAAACTACAAGACGGCTTTTTATCCATGTAAAAAATGCAAAAATGGCAATTTGTCTCTACACATTGAATCGACGACGCACACACGGCCCGAGCCGAAGCGACTGGTGAGTACTACTTACTACATCTAGTTAGAAGCCAGTGCCATATTTTGGTCGAGGACGCATTAAACAAAGCTCTGTCACGGTAACTCGCAAAGTCGAAATTTAATGACACTAGTAGTTTCTAATGCAAAATTGAATGAGCTTTTTTTGCTTTTCTCCTTTTCTCTGAGTCTTTTATGTAAGTGGCTCTACGAAGCATTTTAAAACTTTAATCGCCTCGCACGAGCTCTTAACTTTGACATCGGCGGGACTATGGGGTATCATTGTAAAGCCTATTTTTAGCACAATCTGATTCACCCAATCAAAGCCGACTATCATTCATTGAGCTATTGCGCAACGCAATGAAAGAGAGGAGTGTCTCAAGAGCTGGTTTTTAACTGGCTTGCCACTGGTTTTACGTCTGACCACCCTCCTAGAGTATGAGAGCACATTGTATTACATATTCCTATTCACAACACACATGGTTGGAAAGGGCTTGAATAGATCTGTCTAATGGTGTGTAAGCCATATTACCCTACTACGTTGTATGGAGGGAGGGGGCAAGATAAATAGGACTGAAAATTAGCGAAATCTGCAACTCGTGCCGTGGTAAATGGAAAAGCTGGGCGGTTTGGACTAGCTACTTAATATTTATAATCTGTAGAAGATGATCAGATATATCTATAGAAGAGTCTAGATCGAGTTAGAGCCATAAATTAATAGATCTACATTTCTAAATCTACATTTTATTTATAATGCTTACCACTAAAGCTCTCTTCTTAGTAGATTCTAGTACTAGATCTAGATCTAGATCTAGTAGTGACTTGTTAGTATGTTAGATCGCCATTTCGTCCGAAATATCAATATCATCTAGATATATTACTAGATCTAGACTAGTCTAGATCTCTACAAACTACAATCTAGATCTCCAGAAAATAAGTTTGAGATTTTACTTCTAGAGTCTAGTCTAGATCTAGAATAAATAGGCTTAGATCTAGGCCTAGATCTAGATCCTGTTTCTGATCCTTGGTACAAGTTGTAAGTTGTAGTGGCCCTTCCCCTTGTTTATCTTCAACTTTGCAATGTACAACATCATTCTTGTAGTCGACAGCAGTTAGTGTTTAACGAAATAAAAATAG
>JAXRKP010000802.1:5000-15063 GCA_037039925.1 Doris montereyensis | reverse complement strand
TTCGCAAAAGGCATTTTGCCCATGAATGCGAATATAGTGTTACACTTCACAGTTCATGTTCACACATTTTCACGTCCAAGCACACGTTTAAATTGGTCAACAGATAATGTTGATGACTCTATTTGGCAGGGCATTCCACTCGCAGATGGTTTGAGGGAAAAAGCTGTGTTTGTAAATGTTGGTCCGGGTATGTGGGTTGATGAATTTTTGCTGGTGATGATTTCTTTGTTGAGCGAGTATATTCATTGTTGCGTTGAGAAAATAAGTTGGGATTTTCACGGTTGATGTGTCTGTGTTTATTGCTTTGTAAATATGTATGAGGCGAGAGTGTTTTCGGCGGGTTTCCAGAGAAGACCAGTTAAGTTCCTGTAATGCTTGAGTCACGCATCCTTGTTCTCTTGACCAGCATTTTTTTACAACTCGCGCTGCCCGTCTCTGTACCTTTTCAATTTGGTCAATTTGGTATTGGTGGTGTGGATCCCATGCAGCACTAGCGTATTCTAGCGTCGGCCTAACAAGTGCTGTGTATGCCTGAGATTTAATTTGCATGGGGCATTGACGCAGGTTTCGGTGGATAAACCCAAGGCATCTATTTGCTTTTGATGTGATTTCATTTATATGATCATCCCATTGGAGTTTGTTGTTGAGACGGACTCCCAGATATGGTATGCTTTGAACGTGTTCCAGATGCTCGTTCATGAGGGTATAATCATATATGACTGGCTTTCGTTTTGGTGTAACGTTCATCACATAGCACTTTGATGGATGGAATTTCATATGCCACTCTTCAGTCCATTTTTCAAGGGTTGACAGATCTCTTTGAAGGTTTTCTGCACTGGCTTTGTTTGTTATTTCTCGAAACAACAGGCTGTCGTCCTGTAAACAGTTTAAGATTTGTATCAGGGGACATATTTTTCCCAAGATCATTTATGAATATTAAAAAACAAAGAGGTCCAAGGACTGTGCCCTGGGGACTCCAGATAGGACATGACAAGGTTCGCTTGATTTTCCTTCTAGGATTACTCTTTGTGTCCTACCACGGAGCCAACTTTCAAACCACTTCCAGGAGCTGTTGGTTGTTTGTTTCATTATCGGATATAACGTTGGTGTTTCTTATTCCATAATTCTCTAGTTTTTGGAGGAGGCGTTGGTGGGGTACAGTGTCAAAAGCCTTACTAAAATCAAGGATTAGTAGGTCAACCTGTTTTTTGTCATCTATTGATTTAGCTATCGGGACTCTAGTGTTGATATGTTGTGTTTTCACAGGAATGGTGCTTACGGAATCCATATTGGTAGTCTACCAGTACGTTGTTTTCTTCCCAGGTGGTTCATTATCGTGTGTGCTATGATATGCTCCATTACTTCTTTGCAAGAAATTGAAGTTAGGGATACTGGGCGGTAGTTCGGAAGCAATGTCACGTCTTCCTTTTTTATAAACAGCTGTGATGTTTGCTGTTTTCCAATCTTCTGGCACGAATCCGGTATTGATTGATTGTTGGAATATTGTGCAAAGATATGGCGTGATCTCATTTGCTGTTTCTTTGAGGATTTTAGAGGGGATGTCATCTGGTCCTGTTGCCTTATGCGAGTCTAGTTGTTTAAGTTGTTTTATAACCCTGGTACAGTGATACTAATTTGTTTGATTTCAGAAATTTCGCTACTTTCAACAGATTGGTAAGTTTGGGTCCTCCCGGGTGAACACACTGATATTGATCGTTAAGAATTTTTGCTTGTTCTTTTGTATGTTGTTTCTGTGCCGTCTGGTCGTTGAAGGACGCTTATTCCTGATATGTTTTTACGCTTTGATTTGATGTAAGACCAGAATCTTTTGGTTATGTTGAGCGTTTTCAGGGTCTGGATTCTCATCGTCAATTTCTAAGTAGTTGTTTTATGTATTTGAGGTGTTGTTTCCGCACTTGATGAATTGTTCTGATTTTTCGATATTTTTGCCAGTCCATTGATTTGTTGTGTATTTTGCAGCATTATATCTCCTCTGTTTTTGTCTTATCAACCGTTTGATCTTTTTAGTTATCCATTGTAAGTGTGTCATTGCTAATTGTTTTCTTGGGTATATGTATGTTCATGGAATGTGTGTGACAAGTTCTTTGAATATTGTCCAATTTTCATTTACAGTTTTTTGTCTCTGCATTTCTTTCGAATGTTCAGAAGTTATCTCGTAGTAATTTTCTTTAATAGCATTGATGTCGCCTTTGGGGTACAGGAAAATTGATCGAGGAGGTTTTTTTCTTTATTTTCGTTTTCATTTGTATCGCTGCATAAAACTGCGCTGTGGTCACTCATACCAGGGACAACACTTGTTTCCACAAGGTCAGGATTTGTTGTCAAGATGATATCAAGTATGTTTTCACCCTTGTTGGTTCGTGAGTTACTTGCGTCAGGTTGAATCATGCACAATTTCAATCATTTTTTCATTTATGTGCCTGCTATATTGAGGATTTGGTCTAACTTTGTAATGAAGGAAAGAAAAAAAAACAAAAATACTGAAAACATTTATTTCTAGATCTAGATCTATATATAGATATAAATATAATATAGATCTAGATCTAAACAGATTTTATTACAATCCCGAATCCCACTGTGCTTACGGCGACAAGGTCACGTTTCAATATAAATAATGCTCTACAATTTTGCTGATTATATCTTTGTTTCTTAGGGACAAATATGAATAGTAGCATCTTGTGGCTTGTGTGCGGTAATCACTATATTAATTTATGCACTTTTCCAACGGAAAACTGCAAAACATATTGTTCTTTCTTTCTTTATCAGTTCCCATTCTACTTTTCGGTGTATGGGTTCAGATGCCCGAGATGATCTTTCTCCAGGACGCCCTGTCCTGGCATTATCTGTTTCCTTCCAAAAATGTTAAATTTCTATGCTTCAATGCCTCTTTTATATCTTCTTCCCACTCTCTCCAATGTCTGCCTTTTGGTCTTTTACCTTGGGCTTTAGCACTGTATACTGATTTAGCTATTCTATTATCATTCATTCTGTTTACATGCCCAAACCACCTCAATTGATTTATTTCGATCTTCGTTTTTATGCCATCTGCTTTGGTTTGATTTCTTATTGTTATGCTTCTGATTTTGTCTCCTTTAATTTTCCCTACTATTCTTCTTAGATATTTCATTTTAACTGCCAGTACTCTAATGTATTATCTACTGTCTAAGGTCCAGGTTACACTGCCATAGAGGAGAGTAGGACAATAAACTGTGTTGTATGCTGCCATTTTGGTTTTTGTTGAGAATTCTTGTTTAACTACAAATGCCTTTCCTAGATAGTTATATTTTGCATTTGCCTTTTGGAATCTCTGGCTGATTTCTTCTCTTAGTTTTCCCTCTGAGTTAATCATTACTCCTTGGTAATTGTAGCTGTGAACTTGTTCTAAATTATCCCTGCCCAATTTAAGATTTTGTGTTTTAGCTTCCCTAGTTACTAGCATTGTTTTGGTTTTCTTTGCATTTACTCTCATTCCTCTTTTCTTTAGTTCATTGTTCATAATGTTGATATTCGACTGAATGTCCTTTCTGATTTTCCAAACAGAACTAAATGATTGGCAAATGAAAGCATTGATACATTTACTGGTTTGAGCTTCCACCTACCATATACTTATATTTGTATGGCTGTAATGTAAACAAATATTATATTATTGGACTTGGGTAGATACCAAGCATGGCTGTAACGTAAACAAATTTATTATTGTGCTTTAGTAGATACCAAGCCTGGCTGTAACGTAAACAAATTTATTATTGTGCTTTAGTAGATACCAAGCCTGGCTGTAATGTAAACAAATTTATTATTGTGCTTTAGTAGATACTAAGCCTGGCTGTAATGTAAACAAATTTATTATTGTGCTTTAGTAGATACTCAAGCCTGGGTGTAACGTAAACACATTTATTATTGTGCTTTAGTAGATACTAAGCCTGGCTGTAACGTAAACAAATTTATTATTGGACTTTAGTAGATACCAAGCATGGTTGTAATGTAAACAAATTTATTATTGTACTTTAGTAGATACCAAACCTGGGTGTAACGTAAACAAATTTATTATTGTGCTTTAGTAGATATCAAGCCTGGCTGTAACGTAAACAAATTTATTATTGTGCTTTAGTAGATACCAAGTCTGGCTGTAATGTAAACACATTTATTATTGTGCTTTAGTAGATACCAAGCCTGGCTATAACGTAAACAAATTTATTATTGTGCTTTCATAGATATCAAGCCTGGCCGTAATGTAAACACATTTATTATTGGACTTTAGTAGATACCAAGCCTGGCTGTAACGTAAACAAATTTATTATTGGACTTTAGTAGATATCAAGCCTGGCTGTAACGTAAACAAATTTATTATTGACTTTAGTAGATACCAAGCCTGGCTGTAACGTAAACAAATTTATTATTGGACTTTAATAGATACCAAGCCTGGCTGTAACGTAAACAAATTTATTATTGGGTTTTTAATAGATACCAAGCCTGGCTGTAATGTAAACAAATTTATTATTGGACTTTAGTAGATACCAAGCCTGGCTATAACGTAAACAAATTTATTATTGGACTTTAGTAGATACCAAGCCTGGCTGTAATGTAAACAAATTTATTATTGTGCTTTAGTAGATATCGAGCCAGGATGTAATGTAAACACATTTATTATTGGACTTTAGTAGATACCAAGCCTGGCTGTAATGTAAACACATTTATTATTGTGCTTTAGTAGATATCGAGCCAGGATGTAATGTAAACACATTTATTATTGGACTTTAGTAGATACCAAGCCTGGCTGTAATGTAAACACATTTATTATTGTGCTTTAGTAGATATCGAGCCAGGATGTAATGTAAACACATTTATTATTGGACTTTAGTAGATATCGAGCCAGGATGTAATGTAAACACATTTATTATTGGACTTTAGTAGATATCGAGCCAGGATGTAATGTAAACACATTTATTATTGGACTTTAGTAGATATCGAGCCAGGATGTAATGTAAACACATTTATTATTGGACTTTAGTAGATACCAAGCCTGACTGTAATGTAAACGGGTCTATTACTGACATTACACTTACTTTAAACCAAAGTTTGAGTAGGCAAGTAAAAGGTAGGATGATAGTACTAACATGATTTAAAAAATACAACTTGGTACCTTGGAATACCACATATCATTGATCTTGTTACAATTGATGTGTTTATTTTTCCTTGATGTTTATGTCAAAATAAAGCAAAACATTGGATCTAGTTTGTTTTATCCAAACATTTTATTGGTGTCGTGTTTTTTAAATATTTTTATGCCTTCCTAAATTTGTTTTCTGAATATTTTGTCTAATAAAGGTAGTCTGACATTCTTTGCTAGGTTATAATGATATTTGTGCGACAAAAGAAGTGTCATTTCGAAATGTGACTGTGTACAACAACACTAGTGTGTATCTTCTACTAGAGATTACTTGGTAAACATTCCGTCCTTCTCGATGATGTTGTTGTTGTTGTTGTTGTTGTTGTTGTTGTTGTTGTTGTCTGTAAACGAAATTAAATCTTTGTTTTCGAGTGTGGGATATTCGATTTATATAATTGTTTACACTCTTATTAACAAAAAAAAACCCCAACAAAATTGCCTGTGTGTTTTGTGACAAAGATTGCAATCGATTTTCTGATATTAGCTATTGACAACATTATCGACGTCTTTATTATCAATGCTGCATTGCTTGTTAACAAGAGAAAATCCAAAATTTTAATCGAAGAAAACTATTGTCATTTATTCTAATACAATGATCGCCACTTTTACTGATAATGATCTCCCTAGCGCGTGTTTCCGTCTGCCACTCCAAGACAGCCGTGGCATGAATTCTAATTAATTGCATCCGGTTCACGTGTGACAGGACTATTCAAGCCTGGCTCCAAATTAATGTTTCATGAAAATAGAGAAAACAGCGGGAAGCTGATGAAAAACTACAACGTGGAAGTCACCGAAAACTAAAATGAAGCGCCCAAGAACCCGATCACAATAAAACACCTTGGGACGATAGAATCCGGTTTAAAATCATTTCGTACGATAGCAATAGTTATACTTAAGATACAGGTATTTCATTTTTGTTCTCGTTATTCTTTTCTTTTCCTTTTTTGTTGTTCTTAGTTCTTGCTTTTTTATGGTTTCTGTTTTGAAAGCTTTGTTATTGTTGTGTTGTTGTTGTTATTGCTGTTGTTGTTGTTGTTGTTGTTGTTGTTGTTGTTGTTGTTGTTGTTTAGTCTTTTCTTGTTGTTGTTTTTGTATTTTATATCGTTTGATGTACTTCAATAACTTTTCACTATGATAGTAATAATAATTTCTTTTTTTCTTTATCAGTTCCCATTCTACCTTTCGGATGTCCTGTCCTGGCAATTCCTGTTACATTTAATATTATAATAGGGAGTTACTTAAATCAGTTTTAAGGTACACTGATTATCTCTTTATCCTTTCTCTCCCTTTCCCTTAAAAATCATAATGGTTCCACCATTCTTCACCTTAAATAATTGTTTTCCTGCCCATTTATGTTCTGCTATTCCCATCACACTAATGTTATACTTCTCTGCCTCTGATGTTATACTTCTCTGCCTCTGATGTTATACTTCTCTGCCTCTGATGTTATACTTCTCTGCCTCTGATGTTATTCTATTTACTTTTCCTATCTTCATTGTAAGGAATTTTCCATGTAGCCATCTTGATTTTATGGTTTAGCTTCCAGTGTCTATTCGTAAAAAAGTTCTAGAATACAACAGAGACCTGGACATGGCGTTCGTAGACCAGGAAAAAAGGAATTCGACAGCATCGATAGGTTCAAGCTGTGCCAACGTTGGAAGATTACAGAATAAAAGATAAACTCTTAACTAATATCAGAGCACTATACGAAGATAGTAGGATCTGTGTAAGAATTAGCAAGGGAAACACTGGTTGGTTCAAAGTGACATCAGGAGTCAGACAAGGATGTGTCTTTTCACCTTTACTCTTGATAGAATATATGGATAAGATAACACAAGAATCAAATTAAAACCCAGAACAATAATAATTAAACGAATTACTTTTTGGAGACCACCACAGTCTAATACAACAAAACCCAAGACAGCCTCAAAGATAGACCAACAAACTGAACAATGCCTGACAAAAATATGAAAAGAAAATAAATACATCTAAGATAGAAACAATGAAGATCTTAACAAACAAAAATAACAAACAACACATAATATCCATGATCAACAACACACAGCTAAAACAAGTTTAAGAATTCAAATACATTGGAATCATATTTACATCAGATGAGAGAAATCTAACCTCGAATAGAGAAGGCACACAGCAAATGTGGTCACCTACCGACTAGCACCCACCCTTCCCATCCTGAGCCTCCCTATGACGTATAGTAAAGTGGCTTAGTTCACACCAGAAAATCCAAATGGAGAGAAAGAAACAACTCAGCGCCAAACCTGGACCCTCAATAAAGCACAGCAATGCAAGCTCACAACATGTCTCACAAAGACGCTAAACATCACAAGAAAAGACAAACAAGGAAATGAAGGAGATAGACAACAGTTGGGCATAGAATGAAGCATGCACTATATTGAGAGACAACAAGTCAAATGGTTTGGACACGTCATGAGAATAGGGCCACTACAGCCACCATCAAAGGCCCACAACATAAAGTTTAATTGGCTCAAGGCAAGAGGAAGACCAAGGGAAAGATTGATCCACGGAATCAAAGAGATACCCCCCCCCTAATCCAAAAGAACAACATGTCGATTCAATTGACAACACACCTGGCCCGGCGCCTGAAAACTGCATCTCTCCTCGACACCATGCAGCCTAGGAGGACAGATAAAGTAAATTAAATTAAAGTAAATTAAATTAAAGTAAATTAAAGTAAAGTAAAAAGTAAAGTAAGGTAAAGTAAGGTAAAGTAAAGTAGAGTAAAGTAAAGTAAAGTAAAGTAAAGTAAAGTAAAGTAAAGTAAAGTAAGGTAAAGTAAAGTAAAGTAAAGTAAAGTAAAGTAAAATAAAGTAAGGTAAAGTAAAGTAGAGTAAGTAAAGTAAAGTAAGGTAAAGTAAAGTAAAGTAAAGTAAAGTAAGTAAAGTAAAGTAAGGTAAAGTAAAGTAGGTAAAGTAAAGTAAGGTAAAGTAAAGTAAAGTAAAGTAAAGTAAAGTAAAGTAAAGTAAAGTAAAGTAAGGTAAAGTAAAGTAAAGTAAAGTAAAGTAAAGTAAAGTAAAGTAAAGTGAAACTTCCAGTCGCTCTTTCCATGAAAGGAGTGCTGCCACTAACTTTCCACACTTCCTCAGTAGCATTAACACCGAAATCAGCAAATGACTTTGATAGCTCCCTCCGAACAATTCTCGACAAACACGCTCCAATTCGAGAGAAACTCGCCCCAATAAGGACTGCAGCGCCCTGGATCAACGAGAGAGTTCTGAACGGAAAGAAAAAGAAACGAAAAGCCGAGAGACTGTGGAAAAAAACTGGATCGACTGTTCATAAAAACATTTACAGACAAGAAATTAGTTCTCTTGCTAATGTTATTAAAGAAGAAAAATCAATTTATTTAAACAAACAGATACAAGACAGTGAATCAAGTTCAAACCTCTATTCAATCTGCAATGACCTTTTGGGTAAAAAGAATGTACAGTACTTACCAACTAACATCCCGGTGAGTGAATTACCTGAAGCTTTCAATCATTTTTTCATCGATAAGATTAAAAAGATACGAGAAAACTTAGATGCCACAAACTCTGATCCCAGGTATCACGTATTTGACGGTAATTCCTTTTCTTCTTTTAAACCTGTAACAGAAGATTTTGTTAAATCTACAATCATGAAATCTACTAAAAAATTGTGTGAACTTGATCCACTGCCAGTAAATCTGTTTCTTAGCTGCCTTGATATCACCTTGCCCCATATTACCAATATTATCAACCAGTCACTAACAAATGGAATTGTTGTCCCTAGTTTTAAGGAGGCCATAGTTAGACCTTTATTAAAAAGAACAACCTTGATCAAAACGATCTGAAAAATTACAGACCAGTGTCCAACCTACCATTTCTTTCCAAAATATTAGAAAAAGCTGTTTTGAGCCAAATCGACCAACACTTAGATGAAAACTCTTTGAAAGGAACCTATCAGTCTGCTTATAGAAGAAAGCACAGCACAGAGACAGCACTTCTGAAAGTACGATCTGATTTACGGAATTCGACCGATAAAGGAGAACTATCCATTTTAGCCTTGTTAGACCTATCTGCTGCATTTGACACTATAGATCATGGCATTCTTCTTAAACGTTTAGAGTTATCTTTTGGCATCAAAGGCACTGCTCTGGAATGGTTCAGTTCGTACATCAGCAATAGAAAGCAAACTGTATCAGTCCATGGAAAGCTATCAAATTATTCTGTTCTTCATTTTGGTGTGCCCCAAGGCTCGGTTCTGGGGCCAATCCTTTTTCTTTGTACGCACAACCAATACACAATATCATCAATCAACATCATTTTAATTACCACATTTACGCTGACGACACTCAGCTCTATAAGTCTGCTGAAATATCCGGACTGCCATCTGTCATAACTTCCCTTAATGATTGCGCCACCCAGATTTCTTCGTGGATGACATCCAATAAATTGAAATTAAATGAGAACAAAACAGAAGTTATAGCAATAGGAAGCAAAGCCAAAGTAGAAGCCGCTAAATTAAGATATGTTAAAATCTGTGGCGAAGAAATTCCTGTTGTCAAAAAAGTAAGAAATTTAGGAGTTATCATGGATTGTACCATGTCCATGGAAGACCATATCTCACATTTGAGAAAAGTTTGCTATCTGGAATTAAAAAGAATATGTCATATCAGGAAATACATCACTCCTGAAGCAACAAACAAATTAATTTGCTCATTTGTTCTTTCAAGAATTGATTACTGCAATTCTCTGCAGGCTGGACTTCCACTGACACAAATCAAGAAACTGCAGATAATACAAAACAATGCCGCCAGATTAGTTATGGAAGTTTCAAAAAGAGAACACATTACGCCAATACTTAAACACCTACACT
>JAXRKP010000801.1:167500-210000 GCA_037039925.1 Doris montereyensis | reverse complement strand
TTTAATACAATACTCCACATATGCTGATTCTTAAATTGCTAGATATGGGTTTGACAAAATGTAACTCTCTGGATCTTATATTTTCTGACAACCAGACATCAATTTGTTAGATTAAAATCAGGTTGCTGATATTTTTATCTCGTGTCTCAAATTGTAACAAATCGCACAGGGGGACCGTTCTTGAAAAACTCTATTCTATCTACAGGTAGGAAGATTACATTATCCCAATAATAAAATTACAGAGGATACATCTATCATCTCATCAAATTGCTATTATTATTATTTTATATTATACATGCCACAACGCACATGATAAAATCTCAAATATCTCACATCCAGACAATGATTGAATATAATCGACTGATCTCACTGTGGATTGTTTTCGTATCGTACATCTCATATATTTCTGCATCTAACATCGCAATATGACAACCACATCGTTACATTGCACATCTCGCATATCACTGCTACATAATACCACATCTCAACACCTCATATAGGTACCCCCATATTGCATTCCAGATCATCAAGTTGTCCATGAGTCTCCATTCTCCATAATATCAGCGATTAAAAGTCACCATCAAGCTAATTAAGTATCCATAAAAAATAATGAAACCAATGGCTTGGGGGAGCGATGCCAAATGGTGGCAGACAGCACGTCTCAAGATGAGTTGAAAGGCATTCATGTATCGTCAAATGATCAGAGAACTAAATAGAATGGGCGTGTTGGGAGTTTAATACAAGATGTGGGGGCACCATTTATTGTGGCCTATCATACATAGTGTCATGGTTTAGACAAAGTTACGGATCAAATAGTTTCATCGGTATCACAAGTAGATGTCACGGATATCATAAATAGTGTCACGGTATCATAATAGTGTCATGGTATCATACAAAAGCTGAACGGTATCATCCATAATGTTACGGTATCATACATAGTGTCAACACAATCATAAAGTGTCGTGGTATCTTTTCATAGTTCTCTTATCATACATGGTGTTCTATCAAGAAGAATATCATGGTATCATACATGGTGTCAACGGTTTCATACATAGTTCACATGTATCTACTTAACTACAGGTATCTAATGGTTCTATGGGATTTAAATGCTTAGAGTAGGCAACAATGTTAAACGTTCATTTTGAGTGTTAGGTATCTAAGGTTTTACGGTATAATATCTTTTTGTTCTTGTCCTTGTTCATGAAAATTCTGTTCACCTTTTTTCTTGTTGTTCATAATAGTGTCACAAATATCCTTCTGAAGTCAGGTGTGAAAAGTCACGATAGACTACATGTTGTTAGTTGTTGTTACTTGTTGTTACAATTGTCATTGGATGTTGTTCTTCAGAGGAGCAGAAATCTTTACTTCTATCATCACCTAGTGATTGCTAAAATGAGATTACTGACTGAAGAAAACAAACAGAAAAGGAAAAGATGAAAGCTACTTAACTCAATGTATAGAGGAACTAAATAAACCAATAATCTTCTTCTTCTACCAATCTAGGATATCTTCTTCTTCTTCTTCTTCTTCTGTCTTCTTCTTCTTCTTCTAAACTGTGTTGTATGTATCTATCCTCCTCTATTCTTCTTCTTATTCTTGTATGTTCTTTTCTTCTGTCTTCTTCTTCTTCTTCTTGTTCTAGAATTCTGAACGTTCTTCTTCTTAAGATCAGAAGAATTCTTCTTCTGACTCTTCTTCTTCTTCTTCTTCTTCTTCTTCTTCTTCTGGATCTTCTTCTTCTTGAATAAAAGAACTTCTTCCTCTTCTTCTTCTAAAACTGCTTTTCTTCTTCAGTACCAATGAAAAAAAATATGCAAAGACATCAAGAAAAGCTATCAAGGAAATCAAAAGCTGTTCTAATTCTTCTTATGGAATAGCTTCTTCTTCTCCTTGTAAATGGTCTACGACAATTATTTACAAGGAATCTTCTTCTTCTTCACTTCATTTCTTCTTTTCTTCTTCATTAACACCCATTAATGAATTGTCAGAAAATCTGAAACAAGGAGTCTTCTTCAAGTTAATGAATAACAAGTAATCTTGAGGAGACAGCTTTTAGATGTAGATATATCAATGGAAGTTATCAAGCAAAACTATAGAAAAGTCAATTTTGGATAAAGCCCTTGGCAGATCATTTTTATCCAGAAATGATTAAAATCCATAAGGAGAGGTGGTGTAGAACCTGTAGCATTGCAATATGCCAACAAGTGGAAAGTCCAAACTGGTGTGAAGCCCCTGGAAAAAGGGAACATAACACCATTAATAGCTGCATATCAACTATGAAATGCTCAAACTATTAGAGGGATATAACTATCTTGGCATAGTTTTTGATGAAAAGTCTGTATGGCAGGACACTCCCCCTTTTAGACTAAACAAAAGAATGAGGATCAGATTGAAGAAGCTTCAAAAGATTTCAAATTGAAGAAGTGACAAGATCATATATTTATAATTAGACAAGTAATAGAAAAATTCTTTTTAAACATTGACTTGCACCTGTTTTTATAGATCTAGGAAAATGCATTTGATACTGTGAGGAAACGAACTATGGCATTCCTTGAAAAAAACACTATGTACAGCAAAATTTAATAGAATCCATTAAAAGTTTTTACAATAAACTAACATGTGCAGTGGGATTGGAAGAATGTTGAAAGCTATATCTTTTTTGGAGTTTCAGGGTAAGACAGGGTTGTATACTTAGTCCTCTTTTTTTATCACAAATGATTCAGTCGAAAGTTTTTACAATCCTTAAAGGAAGAAAATGGTGTACATTATATGGAATCTCAAAATAAAACTATATATGTGCTGTTACTTTTCTCGATGATAAGTTGATGTTTGTGAAATCAGAAAATGATTTGTCTAATATCAATATTATTTGTTCAATGAACTATTTAAGACAGTATAGTAGTAAATAGTAAAGAAAACCAAAACAATAGTAGTAGCAGGGAAGCTAGTAGTACAAAATCTTAAACTGGTAGAATTTAGAACAGTTCACAGTAGTAGTTGGTGGTGAGTAATTTAATTCAGAGGGAAAACTAAGAGAAGAAATCAGCCAGAGAATCCAAAAGGCAATAGTAGTAGTGAAACTGCGTTAATTTCCTTGTCCACATGACATAATTAACAGCTGAATGCCATGACAATGTCGAATTAAATTGGTATGGTGATGGTATTTATGTATAGAATGGAAACATGAAGGGAAGAATGCAACAATGTTTCGGCATCACGGGCATAGCTCTGGAAGTGGTTTGTGTTATCTTACCGATCGTACCCAGCGAGTCATCATAAATGGCAGTCCTTCATCGGCAGCAAAAGTATCCAATTTGGCGTCCCAGGGATCAGTAGTTGGTCCGTTTCTCTTTACACTATACACTACACCTCTCAGTGACATCATCGTCCTTGCCTTAACATTGATCTTCATTTTTATGCTGACGATAGCAATTTACACCCCACTCAGCACGAACAATCGCATAACAACTAAAGAAACAGCCATCATCAACTGTAGTAGACATCAGGACCGGTATGACAGAGTAAACAAACTGAAATTCAACAATGACAAGACAGAATTGATAACATTTAGAAAAAAAGGAAAGACATTATATTAAATGAGCTAGTAGTAAACAATACGACTATATGTAACAGCCATAGCGTCAAAATCTCAGTTTCTTCTTTGATGAATTTTTAGTATGCATGTTCACATTACCAAAGTTTGTCAAACAATCCATTGTGTCCTTAAAGTATATTCTCATATCCGGAATCTGTTAGACCAAGAAACATGTAAAAAATGCTTGTCCATAGTACTTATCACAAGTCGTCTTGATTATTGTAATTCTCTTCTTTATGGGTTGCCAAAAACTAGTATTCATCGATTACAATTACTTCAAAATAAAGCAGCAGAATTGTAATTAAGACCAAAAAGTCTGAACACATCACTCCCGTTTTGTGCTCTCTACATTGTAGTTCCGTAGAGAGAGAATCATATATAAGATAGCATGTCTCACTTTCAACTGCATTCATGACACTGCCCCCGACTATCTAAAACAACTGCTTTTAAAGTTCACCGCCCCAATCGTCCGCTTAGATCATCACAATCTTTGCAACTAAAAAGAAGCGTCCCTAAAACTAAATTTCCCGAACGTTCTTTCACCTTTTTGGCCCCAGCTATATGGAATTCTTTATCAGTTAAAACTAAAAATTGTACAACCCTTCCTTCTTTTAAACAATCACTTAAAACAGAGTTGTTCCGCTTCACTTTCGATTCACATAATATTTAACTTATTGGCATTTTCTAAAACCCGTGTTAAGGGTTTGGTGTTTTATTGATGTATGGTACCTTTAATACTGTCATGTATATGTAATTATTCTTAGATCTCTTAGTTTGACTTTCTTTTAACTATTATTATATTTTTATACACGGAGACTTTTAAAACTGACTTTTCGACCTATCATGGGGTGTGAGGGGTTGGTACCTGCAATGTGTGTGTGTGTGTGTGTGTGTATGTGTGTGTGTGTGCGCACGCGTGTATAGGGCCATCTTGTAATTAGCACATATCGTCATTTAGGTACTGTTCATCTTAATTTTAACAATTTTTCGTGTATGTAGATGTCTTGATTTTATAGTAATCTTAAATATTGAGTACATTATGTAAGCTACTGTATGATGTATGTGTTAGCCTTTGTAAAGCGCACCTGAGCATGACTCTCATGAATAGGGGCGCTATATAAATTTTGCATTATTATTATTATTATTATTATTATTATATATAACCATCTAGGAAAGGCATTTGTAGGTAAACAAGAATTGTCAACTAAAACCAAAATGGCAGTATACAACACAGTTTATTGTTCTACTCTCCTCTATGGCAGTGAAACCTGACCTTAGGCAATAGAGAATACAGAAGAGTACAGGCAGTTGAAATGAACTATCTAAGAAGAGTAGTAGGGAAAACTAAAACAATAAGAGATCAAACCAAAGCAGATGGCATAAAAACTAAGATAGAAATAAATCAATTGAGACGGTTTGGGCATGTAAACAGAATGAATGACAATAGAATAGCTAAATCAGTATACAGTGCTAAAGGCCAAGGTAAAAGATCAAAAGGCAGACCTCAGAGAAAGTGGGAAGAAGATATAAAAGAGGCATTGAAGAATAGAAATTTAACATTTTTGGAAGGAAACAGAAAATGCCAAGACAGGGCATCCTGGAGAAAGATCATCTCAGTCACAGGCAGCTCCTAGTGCTAGCTTGATCGAGCATCATAGTATTGTCATGCCACATACAGTATTCAGCACTGTAGGCCCTAAGGCTGAATGATACAGGCTAGTAACATAAAAATTCAGCACTGCATGGCATTGTAATGGGCTCTGTGCGTACATGCACGATATAATGTCATAGCCTACATGAAGCAGGTAGTATTAAGTATGTGGGTCTGACCTATGGGAGTTTCACAGGACATGACCAATCCAACTCTTCCTTCTTGATTATTATTATTATATTTTTTATGTGAAAGCTCTTCACGTGGATAAGAATGTTTTTTTCCTTTGATAGATAGATACGCGGTGGTGCAATTATTTTGGCAAATAGTCGCATTGTAGCTGTGGAAGGCATTGGTGAATGCTATTCTAAGCTGTGCGTTTTAATATAGAGAGACGTTAAAACGGGATTTTAAAAAGTCTGGTTGTATCTGAGATCCCATTGTATCTGATGCTGTTGTAGGGGAGTTCCACTGTACTTAAATTTCATTATTTGTGTAATACATTATACAGCCTAAAGAGAATAGTTTCAGAAAAACATTTTGGCCTTCTTTGATGACTTAAAATTACCAACCCCTGTATCATACCATTAAGTGCTGACAGTAATGCTTAGTAATATAGTTAAAATTGATAAACGACAATAAGTGACAACTTAACCAAAAGAAGCAGAACAGCCTTCAGCTACAACCCTTCGTCAGACAAACATTGTGTACGTTAAAGATCCTTGGCGGTTTACAGGGCAGTCCGGACAAAATTAAGAACCCTACCAAAACCACCTTATTTGTGGATGTGGGTAAAGAAGTCAAATCTAATCAACAAAATTGTCAGACTACAAACGAAAAATAGGAGAAGTCAAAGGAAAAGGATGAATAAGAGAAAATTCAGAGAATAATAGAATACGGTCTAGATTTAGAAACAGAAAATGCGAGAAAGAGAGATAGCTGTGTATGCATTTTAATGGATGGAGAAGTGAAAAAAGATTTAAAACTAGGACAGGAGAGAAGAAATGAGAGAGAAGGGACGAAAGGAAGTATCAATAAGGTAAAACATGTATATATATATATACAATAAAAGTGGGAAAAGTATACAAATGTTAGAATTAAATGACAAGGATGGTAATTGACGTTGTGAGTTATTATAAAGAAAAACTCACTGCCTTGTCATGAGCCTATGATCCAAGCCAACATTATTTATTTTGTTAAACACGTCACCTGCGATATTTATTTTATGAGATTAAAAGAGAAATAGTCTGGGAGCTGGACACAAAATTATTGGCCAAACTGTGATGCAGACTGCTTTCACAATTCTTCCCCAACATGTTGCCTACAGATAAGATAATATTATATTTTTAATACAGCCCAAATTTTTCAGTTTAGTCCTAAGCAGGACTTAATGATTGAATCACTATGATTTTTTTGCTTTGAAATTTTTAGAAATGCTTTTCTAGCAGGCTTCTTTCTTCCTATTTCGTTTCAGATCGATTTTTTCAGAATTGTTGGCCTTCTTTCAGTGGGAATTATTCCTGTTTTTGTAATGGACAGCAAACATGCCCCTGAACTAAAGAAAAGGAAGAGAGGATCAGAATTTTACAGCCTCGTTAAAGAGGTTAATTATATGTGAAGTGTCTGATATCTCTTATTTCCTTTCATTGTATTGTAAATATGCTCTTTGTTCTATAGATTTATTACAATTTCAGACATTAAGAGCTTTGTGAATTGAAAGGTTATTTTCATTTGTGGACGTAAAAAACCCTCAGAAAATTTGTCTTAATCATAGTTAAGATATAAATATATATATACATAGCAAAGAAAACCAAAACAATGCTAGAATCTAGTACCTAGGGAAGCTAAAACACAAAATCTTAAATTGGGCAGGGAGAATTTAGAACAAGTTCACAGCTACAATTACCTAGGAATAATGATTAACTCAGAGGGAAAACTAAGAGAAGAAATCAGCCAGAGAATCCAAAAGGCAAGTGCAATATATAACCATCTAGGAAAGGCATTTGTAGGTAAACAAGAATTGTCAACTAAAACCAAAATGGCAGTATACAACACAGTTTATTGTCCTACTCTCCTCTATGGCAGGGAAACCTGGACCTTAGGCAGTAGAGAATACAGTAGAGTACAGGCAGCTGAAATGAACTATCTAAGAAGAGCAGTAGGGGAAACTAAAAGGGACAAAATCAGAAACACAACAATAAGAGATCAAACCAAAGCAGATAGCATAAAAACTAAGATAGAAATGAATCAACTGAGATGGTTTGGGCATGTTAACACAATGAATGACAACAGAATAGCTAACTCAGTGTACAGGGCTGAAACTAAAAGTAAAAGACCAAAAGGCAGACCTCGGAGAAAGTGGGAAGAAGATTAAAAGAGGCATTAACGCAAAGAAATTTAACTTTCACGGAAGGAAGCAGAAAATGTCTGGACATGGCAGCCTGGAGAAAGATCATTCTGGCATCTAAACCCATACACCGAAAGTAAAATGGGAGCTGATAAAGAAAGATATATATATATGTATGTATATATATATTTTATTTTTTTTTTACATTTTTTTTTTCAATCTCTGCTTACAGTGTTAGAGTTTATAATATCATTTGGCCTGCATTAAAGTGATCTTATGATTTATCAGGGCATTGCAATAAGTTTATTTCTACTGATTCTGCTTCTTTTGTGATATCAATCTCTGTCCAGTTGAATTCTTAAATATCATTTCTTTTATTTTTATTGCAGTATCAAGTATTTTTTGAAGCATTAGGTGTCCCTGTACTTCAAAGTCCTGGTGAGGCTGAAAAAATGTGTGCGGAATTGAACAGCCTTGGGGTATTGGACCTTGTTTACATGTTTTATTTGCAGGATCTATATTTTCCATAAATTAAATTTTTTGCAGGCATCATGCTTCATTTGAAATACTCTTCTTTCTGAATTTTTAAATATTTTATTTATTGTAGATAAAAGTGGATTTGTGAGAGACGTTTTCATAAGTTATAAGGAATGTTACAGGAGAAAATTTATATTGAAGTAAATTCTCTGATTAATATGAATAATTTAGCTCTGGAAATTTTAAAATTCACTAATGTTACCTCATCAACAATGAACATCTAATGAAACAATCATATTTTGTAGAAGGACTAGTATAATTTTAAAAAGGAGTAAGAACAGAGTTGATAATTTGAAATTACTGTAGTCTCCACCTAAGAGGCCAGCCCTCAAAAGCAACAAAAAGTGGCTTCTACCCGGACAGTCTCTGAGATGAAAATTGGGGATATAAATCAGATAATCATTACAAAATGGTAATCAGTCAGACCTTTTAGGCCTAGAACTCAGACTCAATACAGGAAGGAGAAGGACATATCAGAAAGATGGAGACAGAATGAAACTGCATATTTCTTTAAAATTTCATTCCTCTTCTTTTCTTTCTGACTACAAAACCAAGTAGCTCACTGTATCACACAATTGGGTCTGATTCAGTTTCAATCCAGACTATCATGAGCTCTGTACCAGTGAAAATATGCTTCTAGTTCGTATTAATTATGATCAGGTCAAGCTGTTCCAATGATGTCTGTAAGTGTTGCATGTCAATTGCCTCGTTCGTCTGATGGGTGTCTGGTGCCAGCATCAAGAAGCCTGACATTGACTGAAGAGAATAGCATAGATTCTAGGCCTAGAACACCATGCACATGCAGATAAAGAGAAATGCGGCATTGCCAATCTGGATTAAATTTTTGTTTTATTGCATTAAGTTTATCAAGATCACCCCCACCCTTCCTACTAGATCTAAACCGTCCTGTTAGTAACACTAGAGTTTGGATTTTTTTTTAACAATTCTTTTATCGAGGGTATTTTAAAAGGGATAAATCTGTTACACACGAAAAAGGGGTCTCTTAGATGACGGTGTTGATCTTAGGTGAAGACCACAGTATTTATATTGAACTCATGTTTGATATGTCATAATCACATACACCATTTCCATAGGGCAGTCTTTGTAGCTTTTTCCACTTCTGTTATGATCTCACCTGTTCTTTTAGTCTAATGCACAAGTGTTGATCACATATCTCACCAATGAATGCACAGAAATTCCTATACGTAAACATTTGGCATACCTCTACCATTGATCGTTATAAAGCCCTTTTACTTTTTGTCTACCAGACAAAATATCACTTTATGAGGAATTAGAATTATTTTACAACTCTATCTGGTATGACCTTTTGCCATTCATTTCATTTAAATTTCAAGCAGTCTTATGCATTGTTACTGAATTTTTAAAAATGAAGATACTTAGGAGAGAAAAAATCAGTCCCTGGCAACGCTTGATTTCAATCAAAAGCCAGCTGTCATCTCATACGCTGACATCACCGCCACGGTGGACAGGGTTACTTCAAAGAAACAAACAAGTCATCTCATAGATTCCACAACAAGCAATATCATCACCATTATTTTAATGCTTTTTTTTTACTGTCTGGGCCCATCACTTTGTCATTTTCTCCATTTGCAAACAAGAAATATTTGAAACGCAATTTCCATTGTCAGATTGTTGATGGATGCCTGGCTGATGACGGAGATGCTTTTGTCTACGGGGCTACAACTGTCTTTAAGGGATTCATAATGGAGAAGCAGGTATAATTGTTCACTTGCAAAGTTCTAGTTAGTTTCATGCTCATCAATATGGAGAAAGATTTTCAAAGAGCAAGATCTTGCCACACAGCTGGGAAACTCAGTAGTCCAGAGGCAAGGTATCGGCCATCTCAACCAAAAGGTAGTGTGTTCGATCCCCACCAATGGTTGACAGATTTTTCTCAATTTCTTTTTTTAGCAAACAATATCTAAGTCTCATAAAATTGTCCACTGGCCTGAAAATCAGCAACCAAGATCTGTGTAACCGTTGATCAAAGTGCAAAGATTGAAACTACTTTGGCAAATACAGAGGGCGCAGTAGTCAGTCCATAGAGCGTCTGACTACACTCAGATGGCCCGTGTTCGATTCCTAGTCAGAGCAAAATGGTCTGGCCCTCCTGTCGATCCAGCAGCGAAATGGATAGCTAGGTCTATTCAGAGGCTTGACAAAAGTAAATTGCGTGGAAAGCATTGGCAAACTACCATTTACAGGATGCCATATGCCTAGAAAATTCAGGACTCTAGTCCTGATTACCATACACTCAACTCTGAGTATGGGATTTAATTATTTATTTAGTCTCTAACTTGCAGGATGGATAGTAGATGCAGTCGATACTTTCACTTCAAATACAAATTGGTTTTAATAAACTCCCCAAAATAGTAAACAAAAATATATGAAATTTTTTTTCTCAATTCAAATTTTCTCTTAGATTTGAATCGGGGAGATTTTAGAAGGAGATCAATACTATACTATGCCTAAATCACAAAAGTTGCCCATTCAGCCGTTATGGAGGAGATAGAGTACTAAGATGTCAGTGTCATAATGGTTCCCTTCTATTAGTATAGGATATAAGATTGTCAGTGGTAGCAAAGTAATTATTGAATATGTTTTCTCCTTTGAAATTTCTCTTTTAATTCATTCAACCCTAACGCCAATGCTGTTGTTGTGACTTCTGTTATGTTTTAGGCCTAACGCTGAAACTATCAGAAAAGGATTTGTCTTCGCTATAACGATTTGAGAACACGCCATGTGCGAGATTGAAAAATTGGTCGAGGCAGGCCGTACTGGTAAGGGGTGTAACATTATGTAGCCAATGGCCATGTATTTCTACCTGACGAGCCTGTGACAAATCAACAAAGTTTCATCACCCACCAACACTACATTGGTTGGACACACATCTTTGAGTTGATTGACAACAATAAACCTTAATTGTTTTTGCAATATTTGTTAAGCAATGATAAATGTCAATCACTGTTCGTTTTGCAGACGCAAAACATTTCACATCGTGACATGGCATCATCTGGCAGGTAGAGTAAGATTCACTGTTAACGGCCTATGCTAGACAATGACCATTGTTTGCTTGGCCCAGGTGGATGAAATGTATCAGTATCATTAAAGAACATTTATTACATATTCCTTTAACTGTGTTTTCATGTTATAGGTTCCGATCGCACATAAGTATGTCATGACAGACATTGAAAATGAGCTAAATCTTAATCGAAAAGATTTAGTGGCATTTGCTTTGATGAGTGGATCTGACATGTGTGATGGCATTAAGGGAATCGGGAGGCAACGTTCATGAAATTGGTGAAAGAGCTCCATACCAATGGAATTACAGACGTCCTGAGCAGGTAATTTATTTAGATATATAATATTAGGTAGTCCAAACCAAAATCTCAAGTGTAAGCAATGGAAAAGCAATTGCTACCACTGGAAAGAACTTTATTACCTGAGTAATTTGATACCAAAGTCTTTTCTGTAGGACACTATTAAAGGAAGTTACAAATTTTTTAATTTTCGAAACTTTAAAAAAATTTTCAAATGGGCCGAAAAGACGGATGTCCCAAACACAGAGAGAGAGAGAGAGACAAAGACAGAGAGTCGTTACTGTATCTTTTATCGCCGTTTAATGAGAGAGAGAGAGAGAGAGAGAGAGAGAGAAGAGAGGAGAATGAGAGACAGAGAGGGAGAGAGAGAGTACGGTATCTTTTATTGCCGTTTAGTGAGAGAGGAGGATAAGGAAGGGAGAGAGAGAGAGAGGAGAGAGAGAGAGAGAGAGAAAAAGAGAGAGAGAGAGGAAAATTAGTAACATTGGTGTGCCAAGCCAAGGAATAGTAATAGTGGTACTGGTAGTAGGAGTAGTACATCTACATACCTTTAACATTCAAGATTTCAGGTTTAATCGTGCACTTTTTTGTGGTCGTTTTCTAGAATTATGCCTCATTTACTATTTTACGATTGGTTTCCCTTTTTCAAAATGGTTGGTTAAAGCCCATACAGATAGGGACACTTGTGATCCGTGCTTATAAGAAAGACACGCAATCTTATATATATATATATAAGATTGCGTGTCTTTCTTATAAGCACGATCCAAGTGTCCTGTCTGTATGGGCTTTAACCAATATATATATATATCTCACACACACACACATACATATAAATATAGTCTTACATAGGGTCTACAATGCAAGATTGCTATACGGCATCCTGATCAACACAGGCACCTGTAGTATTGTGTTAACATTACGCTACATACAATACTACATGAGTATTGATTTTTTTTTTCACGGTCACATGTTATTATTTTAGGGCTAGTCACATATGCTGGGTACAAGTTTCAAAGATGGACTTAACTTAATGAAGTGAAGCTGCTTTGATTCAAGCTTTTCTTTTAATATGACGAGACTCAATTCCAACGTGGGTGGATAGCGGGAGCTACTGGATAGGTTCTTTATCTTTCCTTTTCCTCTTTTACCTAATCTTTAATCTTGCTGTTTACTTTCACCTGAGATCAATGTATATGTTAGAGGGGGTAAACTTCAATAAAACAAACAAACAAGTCCAACTGACGTCCACGCCTTTGCGAATCACGTCCGTAAAAGGAGAAAACTCACACATGGTTGACATTTTTTTTAAAACTACTATTGTTTAGCTTGGATTAGGAGTTTTGATTCCAAGAGTGTTGCATTATAGGTAGCCATTGTTGAGGTAGAGTGAGAGAGAGAGAGAGAGAGAGAGGATGGGGGGTGGGGTGGCATGCTTGAAGAGAACATTAGGGAATATTGTAGTTGTAGTGAAATGTTCTGAGGGAAGTAAAGTGACTGCAAGTAAAATGCCATGGAAGAAAGTGAGTAAGAAAACATGATAAATATGAGGGAAATTAGTGACTGCAATAAAAGAGGAATAATTTATATTTCAGAAGATGCTTTTTTAACTGCATTGCAACAACCTTTTCCAAAATCTTCGATAAAAATGGGAGGTTCGAAACAGGCCTATAGTTTTTTGATTTTTCAGGAGGTAGGTTGGGTTTCTTAAGTAGAGGGGTTACAATTACGTGTTTAAAGGTCTTGGGTACAATTCCAGTTTTTAGAGATTCATTAACAAGGGTTGTTAGAACAGGAGCTATGTGATCTAAATATCTAACTAATAATGATGTGTCAATCGGATCAAAGGTAGCATGATTTCAGTGGTGAAGATCTTATAAAGGTCTTGACATCCTCCTCGGTGACTGGTTGGAATTCACAAACGACTGTACCACCCTCAAATTGTTTGAAAGTCTGTGGTGAATGATGATCCTGGTCGAGATTGTTTCTGATGAGATGCACTTTATCCTTGAAATAATGTCCAAATACGTCTGGTAAGTCATTTCTTGAGTAACAGGTTGGAACATTTTCTTTGTCAGATTTGCTGGTTTGCCCATCATTTTGCTGGTTATATGAAACGGGCGCGAGCAGTCGTGCACTCGTTGATTTTGATGTTATAATATTCAGCCTTTGCAGCTTTAATTAGTAGCTTCATTTTGTTGTTATGTTATAGTGATCGGCGACTGCCTTAGAGTGTTGTTGTAGGTTTCGATGATATTGGTACTTGTCAGAAGGCTCGGGACAACACGTGCAATGTCAGCCTCTAGTGTTGTGTGATCAAAAGCTTTTCTTCTTGATGTAATTTTTCGTCTGGGAGTTCGGTTTTTCGTTGATTTCAAAAGGGATGACGAATTGGTCAAAGACGCCTTTGTCCGCTACATTAATGTTGTAAATTTCCTCGTTGTCATGGGTTACAACCCTAGTCTAATGTATGTTGTTTTACATGCGTTGCCGTGTTTACGTGCTGCTTGAAGCTATTTGATGTTAGAATTGATTTTACGGTATTGGCATTTCAGTTATGCGGATTATCATAGTGTAGATTGAAGTCACCAAGTATGATAGGCCTGCTCTCTTTTTTGTCGTGTAACTTTCTAGCAGGGTTTGAAAATCAGCAACGAAATCCGATACTTTAAGTTTGTTCTTCTTACTAGATGGTGGACGATATATGCACATGGAGGTTGTTGATTGTCCCTTTGTTTGAAGTGTGCACTCACAACATTCGAATGATTTAAATGTGGTGATCGTTTTCGTTTTGATGTTAAGATTGCACCTGCTAATTACGCACAGCCCCCTTCCAGAACCGCTGAGTCTCGGTACGGGTGTTGGCTTGAACCCCGGGGAGTTAGGTCGTTGATGATTACCTCATCACCTTTTGGTTGAAGCCATGATTCTGTGAGTGAAAGCAATATCAACATCAGAATCAATAATCAGGTCTTGAATCAGCCCGCTTTTATTTCGTGATGACTGAGCGTTCAAGAGTAGGACTTTAACATGGTTATTATTTCGCACTAAATCCTTTTCATGTAAATTATCAGTCAAATTATGTGTTGCCGTTGTGCAGGGCTGAACATTGGGCTGGTCAGGATTATTATTTAATGTCGAGATCAACTCTGGTGATATCGCTAATGTGGTGGGGGAGGGGCGAGGAGGGCAGGACAGCTTCAGAGGACGATGATCAATATGAGTGGTTATTGTCGATTCCTCTGTTGTGTTACAAACAGACTGTAAGCCTGACTGGACGAGAATTTGTCTCGGGTTGGGAGTGATTTGTTATTACTGTGTTTGTCATTGTTTGTATTGTCAAAAACTTGCACAGATTGTAAAAAGAAGGGGGTCGGGGTGGGCGCTGAGGAGCGAGTGGCCGGTGACCATTCAAGACATCAATTGTCTTCTGTTTTCGTTTGCCATCACGGCGACTACGATTGAAATGTTTGTTTTGAAGTGTGTTCTTGTCCTAAAAATCACGGAGGGGCACGGAATGATTAAAAAATCTAACAGCAAGCAACAGTTGATAAGAATATGTGAACATGACGGTCTGCTGGTAATACATGATATGAAAATGTCATAATCCACGAAAATGCACTGATAAAAATCCAATTTTTGTTATAAATAATAGAATAAAACACTGTTACACAACTGTATATAAAATCTCAACAAGACTAAACTTGACAATCACTGTAAAAATAAAGAAATCTTGCAGAGCACTTAAACACAGCCTGCCAGGCAAATGCACAAACACTGATCTTTTTCAATGCTGAATATGTATAGATCTAGAAGTTGATTGATCAATCAGAGAATCTTTCTTTTTCTTTTTTCCCATTGTAAACAACAATGATAGATTTAGACTTAGATTCCCAGTGGAAGTTTATTCATTCTAGACTTGAAAGAGACACTTTACTCAATCCACTCTTGAGTAGGTTCTGGATTTAGATCTAGCTCTAGATAATATGGTTAGTTTCAATTAATACATATTAATTAACAGAGTTTTAGATTCTAACTCCACATTCTTTTATGACAAGAAAAACATTGTCGAACCATAAAAGTACTAAAAATAATTAAGATAATTCAAATAATTTAGATCCTTTTACAAGGAGCTTAATCAAAATGTCCTCGATGCTGTTGAACGGAAACGCTGAATCATAGTAGTAGTATCATCGTCATTTATTATTATTATTTTTTAATTTTCTTATTTCATTTCTGTTATTATTATTATTATTATCATTATTGTTATTATTATCCTTATTATCATTATATTATTATTATTATGACTCACATGTTTAGATAGATAACATTTAAGTGTTAAAGTCAGAGTGTACGTATCTTCTGCTGTCACTTTACAATGAATATAGCACTAGAAAAAGACAGCCACACAAAAGAGTTACCACCAATCTAGGAAAACTTGTAATACATCATGGGACAGATTGGCAGTAGGAGTTAAACGCCTCATTGACAACTTCAATTTTCTTTGAATTTTTTAATGTCTTGTGACAAAATCTGTTACTTGTCATTACAGTTCTTTTCCTTTTTGCAATGTATTAACTCATTAGTGTGTAGATTCCCTGACCGGAAGATGGGTGATGTTAGGAAAATGATTCTTTTCTCTCTGTGTCACCATTGTAAAAGTTCAATATGACAAAATTGATGACAAAAATAAAAATAAAAGCAGAAAACATAGACGATTGAAGCAAAACGATGAAATGCGTGTGTTAAAACAAAGGCAGTATGGTAAAGGAAATGTACGATCAATGATGGGCTTTGTGGAAAGTGACACTATTACAAATGTATAGGATCATGACCTTTAGCAGCAAAAAGAGGCTTAAACGGACCAGTCAGCTTTCTAGAAATAATTGCACTTAAAATAAGTAATAAAAATAGCTTCACCGAGCCAATCTGATCCATTTCAAGAGAAAATGTTATCCATGGCCGGTTTTGGTCGGCTTGAACAATGAGAAGCAGTTAGCGGGCGGGTGGGTTTGGCTGGGCTCAACACAGCTGGCTCTCTAGCATTAACCTTAATGACCCAAATGGATACATTTGGTAATATTTTTTTTTCTGTAGTTGAAATGTTTGGGTTTTTTAAAATTGTATTTTAATTTTAAAATTTCATCAGTGAACATTAACTTCTATGTTCATCACATATCTTAGAATGCTTTATATTAAATGTATGTGATGCCCTAATTATGAGGGGGGGGGGCGCACTCAATTACAAACAAATTGGTATATTTCAAATGTGAAGGTGCAGCAAACACTGAAGAATAAGATTTTCCACTAAAATTGAAAATGAAAATGTAATGTCATGAACTAAAACTTTTTCCCTGGACACGTGTTGTTGGTGAAGCTGTGTAAACGTGCACGTCCGCCTGACTGCATTTTTCAGGTGAATCCAAAAAATTCAATAAATCATCGAATAGGGCTGCAAATACTATGTTATGCTTAAAAATGTAATAAATAGAAAAAATAATAAATTGTATACAAGATGGACTTGCATGGTTAGAGTTAAAAAAGTTGCAAGATCTAAACAATTAAGTCCACCTTGACTAACGAAGTTAGAGTTTCACAGGCAGGAAGGAAAGCGGAAATCTGCATTTTAGATCATGTGCATTACTTAAGCCTATCTATTTGATCAAGGCCTCAATATTTGTAAAAAAAACATGAAAGAAGCGTGCACTTGATCGTTTGGGAGGAAAAATCTCATATATCATATACTTACACGTTTAGACAATTTCACCAATGATATATAATAGTTGATACACACTGTAACTTACGGTAATAATACATGAAATAACTTTTGAAAAGTAGACTTTTGATACGGTACCTAACTACTATTTTACACAAGAAGATAAGAGGAAGAAAATAGCACCATAAGTATTGTATGAAACTCTGTTTTCAAGGATACAATCTTGGAAGACTGATGAGAAACTCAATGAACTTGATCAGAGGTCAGAAGAGTTGAAAACTTTCCCAAGAAATCTCATTGCTCCAAATGTGGTCATGAAGGTATTTTTTCCAGCATAATTCTATTTTTGTACTACTGTAAGTTAGAAGTGACTGAGCACAAGTTGATAAAGTATAAGAGGGTAGAATAGAAAGTTGGCTATACAAATATGTTTTAATTATTATATGCATGAGTATTTTCCAGAATGTTTTGCTTGATATTGATCTATATGGCATTCTTTCATTTTCTGCTTAGAAATAGAAATTATAAAAAATATTTGTATTAAATTTAATCATGCACAAATATCATATCATTCATATTATAACACACACACACTCGCAGACACATGCACACACACGCCTATATGTGTGTATGTGAGTGTGTATGTGTGTATACTGATACCTATTACATAATATAAAATGTATGAGGTAGTTCTCCTCATGGCATGGGAATTTTGAGGTGAAATTATATTTTAAATTACTCATGACAGATGGTGGTCTTCACTCAAGAGGCTTAGGTGAAATATTTCATGCAATTCATCTGATAAATTTAAGAAAAGGAGGTTTAATGGGAAAAAGTGGTTGACTGACTTTGTCGAGCATCTTTCTTTTTTTTTCTTTTTTTGCAGAAACATAATCAGCATCTTGCCTTTGACTTTTTGTTTTTTTAAAGGAAATATCCAGAAACATAAAGAGGATCGTTGTCATGTGTGTCATGGCTGTTTGTTCTGAGAAAGTGGCAAGTGCTGGCAAGCAGAGAATCAGTTGCCCATGTCCATATCATACTCTGAAGCAACTGTGAAACCATTCGATACTGAACTGACAATAAGAAAGAAAGCGAGCCGTACTGAAGGCTTCCCTCTCCAAATGTGAGTTGAGGTTGAGAATACAGTGGTCATGGTCTAAAAACACACCATTTTGGAGATTGAAAAATTGTGCTTGTAGGGAGACCTTGCTGATAGCGGACTGAAAAATTGTGCTTGTAGGGAGACCTTGCTGATAGCGGACTGAAAAATTGTGCTTGTAGGGAGACCTCGCTGATAGCGGACTGAAAATTGTGCTTGTAGGGAGACCTTGCTGATAGCGGACTGAAAAAATTGTGCTTGTAGGGAGACCTTACTGATAGCGGACGATCCTATATGTAGTCAACGGCCTTCCATTTTATATCTGATAACAAATCAATGAAAGTTTCCTCATTCACAAATACCCCATTGGTTGGACGTGTATCTTTGATTCATTTCAATTTTTTTGGTGAGACACATTAAGCAATAATGAATTTAGACCATGCTGTTTGGCAGGTAGAGTAAGATTCACTGTGGATGACCTATGCTAGACAAATGACCATTGTTTGCTTGGCCCAGGTGGATGAAATTGGCACTTTGCCACTTAGCAGGTAGAGGAGGTTCACTATCATCATCTATTTATTACAGCTGAGAGGGGTGGCTTGATCATTTATACATTTGGTTTTGATTCAAATGCCTTCGGTTTGAACCCTATGAAAAAAAAGATGTCTGATTAACAAGTAAAGTGTCTGTTAAAAGTCATGTTGTTAGCCAATCCAGGCGTATTGTTGAGGGGCCAAGCTGTATAGAAAAAATATTTTTCCTGATAATGTCATGCTCGTAGGTGGTCTGTGCTGTTAGGTGGCATTTATTTTTTCTGGCCATGTAAATGCTGCATATCGTTTGTACTGTACATTTTTTGACGTAAGCTAAATTTGAAATATAAAATTCGGTTGGTGGCACATGATTTCATCAGAACGGTAGTGATGTGCTTTGGCAGTTTTGGGGTTCTCATGAAAAACAAAAAACTCCATTCAATCCTTGAGACCACCAACTGTGATAGACACCAATCAACCAACCATCCAACCACCAAACCAAACCATCCAACCAACCATCCATCCAACCACCCAACCAACCACCCATCCATCCAACCAACCAACCGATCCAACCAACCATCCAACCACCCATCCATCCAACCACCAACCAACCAACCATCCAACCAACCATCCAATCACAACCAACCATCCATCCAACCAACCATCCAACCATCCAACCAACCATCCAACCAACCAACCATCCAACCATCCAACAACCATCCATCCAACCAACCATCCAACATCAACCAACCATCCATCCAAACCAACCATCCAACCACCCAACCAACCATCCATCCAACCATCCAACCATCCAACCAACCATCCAACCATCCAACCATCCAACCAACCATCCATCCAACCAACCAACCAACCAACCATCCAACCAACCATCCATCCAATCCATCCAACCAACCAACCATCCATCCAACCAAACCACCCAACCAACCAACCAACCAACCATCCAATCCAACCAATCCATCCAACCAACCAACCAACATCCATCCAACCAACCAACCAACTATCCAACCAACCAACCCAAACCAACCATCCAACCATCCAACCATCCAACCAACCAAACTATCCAACCAACCATCCAACCAACCAACCAACCATCCAACCAACCAACCATCCAACCAACCATCCAACCAACCAACCAACCATCCAACCAACAACATCCAACCAACTAACCAACCAACCAATCCAACCATCCAACCAACCAACCAACCAACCATCCATCCAACCAACCATCCATCCAACCAACCATCCAACCAACCAACAACCAACCATCCATCCAACCAAACCAACCATCATCCATCCAACCAACCAACCATCCAACCAACCAACCATCCATCAACCATCCAACCAACCAACCAACCATCCATCCAACCAACCAACCTCCAACCAACCAACCATCCATCCAACCAACCATCCAACCAACCAACCATCCAACCATCCAACCAACCATCCATCCAACCAACCAACTCCATCCAACCAACCATCCAAACCATCAACCAACCAACCAACCAACCAACCATCCAACCATCCAAACCATCCAACCAACCCATCCATCCAACCAACCAACCAACCATCCAACCAACCAACCATCCATCCAACCAACCAACCATCCAAACCAACCAACCATCCAACCAACCAACCATCCATCCAACCATCCAACCAACCATCCAACCAACCAACCAACCATCCATCCAACCATCCAACCATCCAACCAACCATCCATCCAACCAACCATCCAACCAACCAACCATCCAACCAACCATCCAACCATCCAACCAACCATCTAACCATCCACCCAACCAGCCAACCAACCATCCAATCAACCATCCAACCAACCATCCATCCAACCCATCCAACCAACCAACCATCCATCCAACCAACCATCCAACTATCCAACCAACCAACCAACCTCCAACCAACCAACCCATCCAAACCAACCAACCATCCATCCAACCAACCAACCTTCCAACCATCCAACCAACCAACCCAACCAACCAACCATCCAACTCCAACCAACCAACCATCCAACCAACCAACCAACCAACCATCCAACCAGCCATCAAACCATCCATCCAACCAACCATCCAACCAACCAACCAACCATCCAACCACCATCCAACCAACCATCCATCCAACCAACCATCCAACCAACCAACCATCCATCCAACCAACCAACCAACCAACCATCCAACCAACCATCCAACCATCCAACCAACCAACTCCATCCATCCAACCAACCATCCATCCATCCATCCAACCAACCCAACCATCCAACCAACCATCCAACCAACCAACCAACCATCCATCCAACCAACCATCCAAACCAACCAACCAACCAACCATCCAACCATCCAACCAACCATCCATCCAACCAACCCAACCATCCATCCAACCAACCATCCAACCAACCAACCATCCATCCAACCAACCAAACCACCCATCCATCCAACCAACCATCCAACCAAACCAACCATCCAACCAACCAAACATCCAACCACCCAACCAACCAACCATCCAACCAACCCAACCAACCAACCAACCAACTATCCAACCAACCAACTAACCATCCATCCAACCAGCCAACAAACCATCCAACCACTCACCCAACCTGCCAACCAACCATCCATCCAACCAACCAACTATCCAACCAACCAACCAACCATCCAACCAACCAACCATCCAACCAACCAACCATCCAACCAACCAACCATCCAACTATCCAACCAACTAACCAACCTGCCAACCAACCAACTAACCATCCACCCAACCTGCCAACCAACCAACCAACCATCCATCCACCAACCAGCCAACCTCATCCAACCAACCAACCAACCCAACCAGCCAACTAACCAACTATCCAACCAACCAACCAACCAACCTGCCAAACCAACCAACCAACCATCCATCCAACAAACTAACCAACTAACCAACTGCCAACCAACCAACCAACCCATCCATCCAACCAACCAACCATCCATCCAACTAGCCAACATCCAACCAACCAACCATCCACCAACCATCCAACCAACCAACCATCCATCCAACCACCCAACCTGCCAACCAACCAACCATCCATCCAACCAACCCAACCAACCAACCATCCATCCAACCAACCAACCATCCATCCAAATCCAACCAACCAACCATCCAACCCAACCAACCAAACCAACTATCCAACCAACCAACCAACCATCCATCCAACCAGCCAACAAACCATCCAACCAACCATCCAACCACCCATTCAGCCAACCAACCAAGAAAACACTAAGAGGCCGGTACAATGTGATGTCTGTCTGTGATTAAAAATTTTGCTCATAAATTTTAAAAGAGCATTTTAGTCATCTTTTATCTGAGTAACTCTTTGAGCAAAAGATGAAGAAGAAGAAGATTTTGCCAAGAAAGTACTAATGTACTGAATCAAAATGGCAAAGAAAAAACCCAGACAAACAAATGTACAAACAAATGATGATCATAGTGGTCAAGAAATGTTTACATTTATATGAGTAAAGTAAGCCCCATACTCAGAGTTGAGTGTAGGGTGCGAGGCGTAGGGTCCTGATTTTTCAAGGCAGGTAGCATAATGTGATAGCTTGCCTTTGCTTTCCACAACGCTTTTATTTTTGCTGAAATTGAATAGACCTAGCCATCTATTTCACTATATTTATATGAGTACTTTATGAAAAAGTAGTAAGCAGTCACTAAGACTCCATGGACTTGTACTTAGTTTGAGATATTCCATAAACTATTTTCTTAAAACATAATGTATTGACTTGTTAAATTTTAGTGTTGCAGCTCCAGTCTTATGGAACACTTTGTCCTGTTAAATTTTATACAAAATCTTCGCCATCTTCCAACATTTTTTAGGAAGCGTTTAAAGACAGAGCTATTCAGATCTGCCTTTACTGGCACTGGAGAGGGTTCACCACAATTGAAATATTTGTTTATTGCTGTTGCGTGTGCTTTTTATTGTGATGCTCCATGTATTGATTGATTGGATTTGTAAATTGTTCTGATGTTTTTTTTTTTTGTTTTTTTTTAATTTTAAAAAGGTTTTTTTTTGTGCCTTTGACTGTACAGTGCCATCGAGCACCTTTGGTTGATGTCAGAGGCTTTATAAATGTATTATAATTATGAGTGTTGATGTTAAGTTTATGGGAAAGTATATTTTTGCTGGAAGCCTAGTAAGCTCGATTGGTAGCACGCTATCTTTTCATGGTTGGGCGGCGGGTGCCGACGCAGAGGTCGCGGGTTTGATGCCCATGGGGGCCAGGATTTTTTCTGCCTATTTCTTGTATTTGTCTCATCTTTGTTCCTATGGGGCTTTCATGTTATCATATGTCACTTCCGACATGCTCCTTGTCTCACTGTTTGTCTTTATCTTAGTTTTGTTCAAAAGCTTGTAGTAGACTTGGCTTTATGTGTTGTTATAAATTACCTCATGAAAAACTAGACCAATCTGTTTACATAAATATAAATTTGTTGTCCAACGAAAAGATCGTTGTAGAGTAGTATTTCATACAAACATTTCATTAGTGGATTAACATCTGGGGTTGTTTAGTGTTGGAATCTGCAGATGTTCTTTTATTGTCCATAAGTCAAGTATCTTATGTTCCAGGAAACTAAGCTGATGACAAACATATCAAGATATTGTTTTACTGTGAAATCAAAGAATTCTTCATGGTAAATGTTAGCTCCGTTAGCCCTAAATATTTTGGTTTTGAACTGTGAAATCAAAGAATTTTTCATGGTAAATGTTAGCTCCGATAGCCCTAAATATTTTGGTTTTGAACTGTGAAATGAAAGAATTCTTCATGGTAAATGTTAGCTCCGATAGCCCTAAATATTTTGGTTTTGAACTGTGAAAGAATCAAGACATTGCATGCTGGACCATGCATTTTTAAATCACTTTAAGGATATTTATTAAATTGTTCGCGTAACAGTTCCAATGCTGATCACTTTATTCTTTTATGATGTTTTTAAATAAGGAAAAATCTGTTTTTAATCTTTATAAATCATTATCATCTAATTCACAGGTTGTAGACGAATACCTTATCACCAAAACACGTCTTGAAGATATTTCTATTTTGTCTCTGAGAATGCCAGATTTTAAGAAAGTATGTGATATACTCCGCTAAGCAATTGAGATTTGCTGAGGAAAAGACACTGAACTATTTGATTCCAGCAGTCATCAGGTTATACCTTTATGGGTTACTCACAGACATAGACGTAAAGCCCCAGAGGTAAGTTGGAAGATAGAAGGATTGACGAGCTTGGGACCAAAATGCTGATTTTCTGTTCTTTGCATATTTGGACAGAATGATCATTTATCTACAAGTTTATGGCAGAAAAATGTCCATATGATGTTTGATTTTTTTGTTACAAAATGTTTAACAGGCGAAGACAGGTAAAAGTAGTAAAAAATTGATGTCAGTTACCCTAACAATGACTGAGAAGATGGCACTGAAGACCCTTATAATGTGGCAGTAAAAGTCAAATCTGGCAACATGGTATTCGCCTGGCTGTCAACAAGACGCTAACCGATTTAGCAGAGCGCTGAGTACGTAACAGGAGGAAGGCAAGCATTGCAGGTCGGTGTGTTTTTAAACAATCACACAAGTATAGGATTAGAACAAAACAACTGGTCATTTTGACGTTTGTTTTCACAACAGTCCACATCTAAACTTAAATTTACAATCCTCTTTACATTAGCAACCATGCCAGAGACTGTCACAAGAGTAAGGGGCTGCTACAACAAGGGAAACCCATCTGAAGCTTTTTGTTTTGTGTTATTTCCTTTTGATTTCTACATTTATTTTTTCTCGAAAAGTAGTTTTTTCGCGTTAATTTTCTACCTCTTCAGTTGTTTACCGGCCGATTTGTATAATATTTGGCACACAGGATCCTCTTGTCATTATTAATAGAATTACATCAAATTTTATTTATATCTTGTATACTTTTTGAGAAAACATTTTTTTGGTAATAAAATGCCAATTTTGCATATATACATGATAAAATTGAGTCGAAATCCAAGATGGCAATCAAGATTTCTACAAACTTTCCAATGATATAGGATGACTGTATTTTTTAGTTACTCATATATATATATATATATATATAGTAAATGGAAGAACCCAAACTCAAAAGAAAAATAACCACTTCAGAAGGCGAGTATCTAAACCCATGCGCGAAAGGTAGAATGGAAACTGATAAAGAAAGAAAGGATAAAGAAAAGACAACTACGATCTTCATAGATCAGTTCTGTGTCGAAATTAGAAAAACAAAAAAAATAATTTTTTAATTCAAACGTTGCCATGGAAACAACGCCATATTGGATTTTTGTTGACAAAACAACATCAATTTTCAAAATGTAAAAATTGCATAAATGTTCTAGGTATGTCCTTCAAAGTTGGTATACATTTTTATTTACATACAATAAAGAAATACATCCATTGATTTGGACAAATATGTCCAACTTTTAGTTTTAGGGGATATTAAAATTTGCATAATAAATTCATACAATTTATAATTTTTTCACCCAAAAAAATTCATATTAGGAAGAATACAACATAACATCAAACACATGTATGCTTTTATTGTATGTATTGAAAGTAAGGTCTGTACCAAATTTCAAGTGAAAAGTGCGAGTTAATTTAGTAAACAAGTTCAAAAAGTATGTTTTCAGATGTTTGCATTTTAAGTTTATGTATTGCTTTTGGTGACATCAACCCCTAACAGTCATAATCCTAGATGTAAACCTAAAAAATTTTAAATGCTTGAGAAAGTCCAAAAGAATGCACCCTGCTTCAAAGTAATACATACACTGAAGGAAATGCCAAAACCTGTATGAATCAAATGCAATGGATACATTTAGAAGAAGCTAGAGCCAGAAATAAGTTAAATATTTTCTTTAAGGCTATAAATAGCCAACTTTTATTCCATTAGATCAGCTTAAAGTTAATAGCAGAATAAGCAGATCAGGCTGTGAAACATCTTCAACCATTGATTGCCACCTGCACTCATTTTACCCTACTACAGTTAGGCTGTGGAATGGACTGCCAACAGAAATAAAACTCAGCAATAGGGCTGAAGACTTAAGATACGGAATCAAACACATCACTTTAAAACCAAGATTGTATTACTATTTTTGGGTTAAATTAAAATATGCACACTGACAGTAATACTCAAGAGTTGAGTTGGTCAGTTATTATGAAGAAGAAGAAGAAGAAGATGAAAAGCTAATTTTATGTATGTGTGGTGATTTCTGGAAACATTCTAAGGGGAATGGCAAAAGTATACATTTTGTGAATAACAATGAGAGTTGTTGAACTGTTGTGACACAATCCGTAAAGTGTTGTGAGTTTGTAATCATCACAATACTGATGCAAAACCCTGGCTGGCCCGGGTTGTATTTTGCAACATTGTACTCTTAGGAAAGATACTTTAATACTCTGCTCTCCTAACTTGACTCAGGTGTAAATGAGTACCCAGCTATAGGCAGAAGAGCATTCTGCGAGAGTGTTAGTATCAAGTGCCTAATACTACTAACAGGCAGCTGTACTATACTGTAGGAGTGTACGCCCCCAGGGATGTGAAAAGTACTTTTAAAATGAAATGACCTGCTGCAAAATAAATGATGTACAGTTGATGAGCCTGCACTTTTGCAAGGATACCGATTATAAATCTATCTTTGCCTCTTTTATCACTACTGTCAACCCTTATTTCGTGTAGATAATGAACCCGGTTCATGTCAACTTTGCTTAAACTTAGTCAAACATTATCAGTCCTAGAAAAACGTTGACTTTTTAGTGTAAGTTCACTCCACTGTTTATTTTTAAAATGATATTCCTCTTTGTCAGACATATATCTTATTTTGATACCTGTTTGCTGGGGGATTCGGTTGTCCAGAGGCAAGGAAATCATAGGTTCAAGCCCTGCCGGTTGAAAACTTTTCTTGAGTTTCTTTACAGAGGCCAAGGTGTTGCAGACAATAAAAGGGAGGTCCCGTCAGATCAACACTCAGAAATCATCCCTAGGTTTACGTAAGCCTGGGCAAATTTTAAAATCCTACAAAAGCCAAGAGATCATCTTAGTTGTGGTTGTGGGTAAAACCATTTGATAAAAATCAACATGTTTGTTGTATTTGTCTTTCTTTTTCAAGACAAACCAAGAACAGGAAAAAAAAAAATCCCTGTGCTCGAAGGTCAGGTCCACAGTTGTTTGTTTGTGGTTTAAATTTAAGTTGAATAAGGCAGACAAAAAGTTCAATGGAACCAATGTTTGAAACATTTATAATTCACGAAGATTAATCGTCCTTCATTGATGCCCAATCATGTTATGTAATATACTATTCATATACATTGCTTCAAGATTTAAGTCAAAGTGAAATTGATTATGACAAAAACAAACAACAAGCAAAACCCAAACAATTAACAAAGAACTCCCCAAACAATAGCAAACAAGCAAAACCCAAACAAAAACAAACAAGCAAAACCTAAACAATAACAAACAGCAAGCAGATTTTTTTGTGTGGTTGAACGACATCAATATGCCAGGCGGACAGTCTGGAATGTCAAATTTTAAAATCCTACAAGTGGAAAGCCAAGAGATCATCTTAGTTGTGGTTGTGGGTAAAAACAACAACACCATCAAGAGTAGCATTTGATTTAAAAATCAACATGTTTCCAGTTGTATCCATTTGTTCAGCGTCTTTCTACATCTACGAATTTTTGAAAACAAAGAAAATGGAAAACATTCAAGAAACAAACAAAAAATACGGACTCAATCCAGTTAAGAACAGTGCTAAAATTTATTCAGGGAACCATTTACTGTCTATCGGAAATCAATGTGTCAAACAACCTAGCCACAGTTGCTTTAGTCTTGTTGCTTTGTTTAAATTTAAGAAAACTTGAAAACCAACAAGGTGGTAAGACTTTTCATGGTCAAACAACCGAAAAATATGCCTGAAGATTTTCACGATAGACACAGGAAGGCATATTAAAGCCAGATTCAATGGAACCAATGTTTTCTTGCAAACATGATTCATTATTGAATTCCACGAATCAAAGGATTAAAACTCGCTAAGAACAAACTTCATTGATGCCCAATCATTATGGAGGACTGGGACTATGGAGACCACGTAAATATTCTGACTATTCATCTTCATAACATTGCATCATAATCTTAAAAGTTCTGGAACCCATGACTTGTATAGCCAATAATATGCATATCTTTTCATGTTAACATTTTCTTAAAATGTTTTGTAAATTTCAATAATTATCAATTTGCCATGGTTTGATTGCTGATTTCTCAATGTCATTGCCCAAACATTTGTGAATGTAATTCAAAGCAACTAGCAAATCTTTCACCACTTTAAATACAATATCTGAAATAATGCAAATTTTGATGAAATTTCAATAAAATGTAACAAAAACAAACAAAACAAAAAAACAAAAAAACAAAAACAAAAACAAAACTAAAAAACAAAAACAAACAGCAAGCAAAACCCAAACAATAACAAACAACAAGCAAAAACCCAAACAACAACAAACAACAAGCAAACCTAAACAATTACAAAACAACTAGCAAAACGCGAACAATAACAAACAACTAGTAAAACCCAAATAATAACAAACAACAAGCAAAACCCAAACAATAACAAACAACAAGCAAAACCCAAACAATAACAAACAAGTAAAACCCCCCAAAAAAACTAGCAAAAATAAAGAGGTTATTTCCAAAGAAGAATGGCAATTTAAATAATGGGTTGGGGCCCTTGACTCCGTCAAACGCACCTTCATCAAAATTTTTAAGATGTTTGTCACCCTGGACCACCTGTTTTGGCAGAGACTACTGCATTAAAGAGGTCATAAATAAATTACTTCCCCTTTCATAAGATGACTGTTTCAGGTATTTTCCCTAAGATATATTGACTTTCTTGTATAGCGACATCACCTTAATGATCTCACTGATGTCGACTTATTTTGGAGTGCACTGTAGTCATCAACATTTGATATTTATAATGTACAGTTGCCAAACTGAATGACATGCGTTTGCAGGGGGACTCAGGTGTCGGCCTCTCAACCAAAAGGTAGTGGGTTCGAGCTCCGCCAACAGTTGATAAATTTTCTCGAGTTCTTTCGAGTAAAATCCATCCTTCCTGGTCCAGGTAGGTGGATCGACACCTAGTCCCATCGGGGAACGGATGATAAAAGGAGTCCCCATGTGCAGATCACACCATTTTGTGCATGTTAAAGATCCCTTGGCTGTTTACAAGGCAGTCCGTGCAAATTTTAAAAAGTCCTACCAACAACCCGGAGATCACCATAGTTGTGGATGTGGGTAAATCAAAATCAAAATCAAAATCACGTCTTTATAAATTTAATTTCAGGCCTTGCAAAAGATGACAGTTTGTATGACTGTGACATTCCTCAAGAGTTATTCAAATCCAAGTTTGCTGACCTAGCCTTTGACTTTGAACAGAAGTTATCTAAGAAGACCTCAGGTGATGGTATATACTCACTGACAAAAAAAAAAACTCTTGCACAAGTGACATTTTTTTACTCTTATTTACCCATTTTAAAGGGCTATGACAAACCTTTTAGATGGAAAACAAATCATGTCCAGTTTTGTATTAATTGATGAATAACAAGGAGAACGTGATTTTTGAAAATTTATTCCATGAAAACACCACGCAGTAATCCAAGCAAGATATTAAATCTCAGACTTTTGAAAATGTACCTACTGGAATTAATCATGAAATTTTAAGCCACCGAGATCAAAAACATGTGTGAATCTTTTTTATTTTCATCAATACGGAAATGGCCATGATTCATTTTCCACCTAAGAATTTGTAATATCCCTTATGCAAATGAGTGTATTATAACCTAAGTTACGTATGAATGGTGCAATTCCATTATTCATGAATAAATAACCATATATAGGATATTCATTGTATTGTAGTTTAAGGGCATTAGTAGGCTAAAGGTAACATTAGTAGCCTAAATTTAACATTAGTAGCCTAAGGCTGCTAGACTTGGGGTCCTGGGATGGAATCCTGTGTCAGTGCTAGGCCTAGTATTAATCTTGTGTTCCCTGGTTACATCATTAAATTTTAACACAAATCCCCCATCCCACCCTCCCCCTCTTGGACTAAGGTGCAAATTATAGATCCTAGCACCAACTTGGAAATAAGCCCTGTGACAGAATAGTGTCTTGTTCAGGAGGTGATGTATTATCACTTGCTTTGCTTCATGCTAATAAAATAGAAACCACGATAAGCTTTGGCTCTATGGGCTGTGTTCGTGGCCCTAATGAAACTTTTAAAAAAATACAATTCATAGTTTATAACAGTGCAATGAGATCACTGATAAGTGATGTCTTTGAAGAAAGAAGAAACAAAAGAAGAAAATCTTTTGAAGTTAAAATAAGTTTTTAAAGGAGGACATTAAATATCGGGCAATAGGTGGAGGTCTTTAATAAACACCCTATTTTTCTTTTCTTTCTTTTTTAAATTTCATTCAGAAACAGATTTTTAAGAAATGTTAGGCATAACCAAATTTAACCTTCTCTTTGTGTCTCTATCATCAGGATCATCAACGAGCAGAGATGAGACCAGCAAAGATGATTCTGGTTCCCAACAATATAAACTTACAGAATTCTTCAAAGTCCAGAAATAACACTGTTATTAGCAGCAAGCCACCACATAATTTCAGTTTTTCGTAAATCAAATTCCCAATTTTCTACATTTCTATAATCCATAATTAATAGTAATTATAAAAAAGACAACCATTCATCTAGCACTAGGAAATGTTTTTTAACTCTACTTATTGCTTTGACTTGAAGGTTATTTAGATCTTTCTTATGATATTCTTATATTATATCTAGTGTTTGATGCATCTGTAGATGACACTGATCATTCCAAGTATATATATCACTACAATACACATTTTCTTTCCCTCACTGACACTATCTTTATCTGTCTGTCTGTCTGTCTGATTTTCTGTCTGATACTCTGTCCGTGATCTCCCATATTTCTGTTGTTTGATCACACTGTTCACTGTTAACGTGGGCGGTTTGTGGGCACTGTTGGTAGGTCATACTTCTTTGCCTTCACTCTTTTACCTATCCTTTCATCTTGCTGTTTTTTGTCTTAATTCACAATGAGATCTCTACAAATGGTGCATTGGATGAATTCCAATTAGATAATCACTATTAACACTAACACTACACTACTATAGTACTATATTTATTACTTACACGCAGGGCTGCAATTCGTCAACCCCACACTTTTTGATGACTAAAACTAACCTTGAACACTATGCTGACACAGGCTACTGTCCATGTTCATTTTTATAATAATGATATTAACTTATAATAGAATTATTAATATGATGTGCATGCAAAATGTTGTGTTTACTCCTACTACTACTACTACTACTACTACTACTACTACTACTACTACAACTACTACGACTACTACTACTACTACTACTACTACTACTACTACTACTACTACTACTACTACTACTACTACTACTACTACTACTACTACTACTACTACTACTACTACTACTACTACTACTACGACTACTACTACGACTACTACGACTACTACTACTACTACGACTACTACTACTACTACTACTACTACTACTACTACTACGACTACTACTACTACTACTACTACTACTACTACTACTACTACTACTACTACTACTACTAACTACTACTACTACTACTACTACTACGACTACGACTACTACTACTACTACTACTACTACTACTACGACTACTACTACTACTACTACTACTACCCTACGACTACTACTACTACTAACTACTACTACGACTACTACTACTACTACTACTACTACTACGACTACTACTACTACTACTACTACTACTACGACTACTACTACTACTACTACTAGTACTACTACTACTACTACTACTACTACTACTACTACTACGACTATGACTACTACTACTACTACTACTACTACTACTACTACTACTACTACTACTACTACTACTACTACTACTAATGCTACTACTACTACTACTACTACTACTACTAACTACTACTACTACTACTACTACTACTACTACTACTACTACTACTACTACTACTACTACTACTACTACTACTACTACTACTACTACTACTACTACTACTGCTACTACTACTACTACTACTACTACTACTACTACTACTGCTACTACTACTACTACTACTACTACTACTACGACTACTACTACTACTACTACTACTACTACTACTACTACTACTACTACTACTACTACTACTACTACTACTAACTACTACTACTATTACTGCTACTACTACTACTACTACTACTACTACTACTACTACTACTACTACTACCGTTACTATGAAAAATATTACAGGCCTAATCCTAGTTCAAAATGGTGGTTTATATACAGTAGTTACTACCTACCTGCCTGGGCCTGGGACTTGGAAAGCATTAGGGCATTAAGACGACACAGGCGTTTATGGAAAAAATAGGTCAGGGCAAAAATTGGGGGGGGGGGTGGGGGCATCGTTCACCATTGAGTGTGACTCAGAAATTCAACATTTACCTGGATACAGAAAGTAAAAAGCCTCATCCATCGGGACTAATGTGTGAATAAATTAACAAGAATCCTATAACTCATTCAATTTTAATTCATAATACTCATGTTGGAATTAAGACAATGGACAGACAAGGATAGAAATTCATAACCAGATTGTTTATTACAGAAGAGTCCTCAGTTTAACGTAAAACTGAATACAAGAAAAAAGAAAAATATATCATTCTGAACCAAAAATGAAACAACTTTTCTACAACTTTTGCTTCTATAATGATATGGATATAGTAATAGACATTGGTTGGTTATCCTCATGGTGCTTGGGCAGCACATGAGGCCGAAGTAATAGATATTATTATTGTTATAATTATAGTATTAAAATTTCATCATTCTTAATCTTAATGATTCCTTTAATTTTGACTTCCCATTCAAGAACACTTCTTTCAATGTCTGTGCCAGTGATTTTAAATCAAACCATATCATCTGATCCTGAGTGAATCTGATACCGAATCACGAGTGAGACTATATTTAAAGTTAAAAGTTAAAATGGCAAATCACAAGATTTTAAAGTGAGCAGATGAAAGGATGAGTATTAAATCATGTTTGAGATCCAATGATGATACATCATTTTTGTTTATCCCAAGAAAAAACTTAAGTCCTGTGGCAACTGCTCATTCGAAAATTACGGCCCGAAAGTTTGAAACGAGCTTCCAAGGGAGATTAGAAAGTTGAGGTGTGTCGAAATACATATTTTCACGTCTTGATTTTTCTCACTTCACAAAGAAAGGAATATTTTATGTCTTAAATTTTTAAAGTTAATAAATTTATGCTTATCTTTGCATTTTTGTAACATCATGTACATGTACCCATATAAGCATTATATAAAATGCATTTTGAACATTTTACAAATCCTCCATGCTTTCAAAATGTACTATCATGTGAAAAATGTTAAAAATGATAGTTCTATTAAAATTATTATGTATTGTTTGATAATAATATGTTCAGTGATAACGTCATCTGAGGGTTTATTAGATAGCATTTTAAATTTTATGTTTTTATACGAACAATGATCGATCTGAAGTATCTGTTCCCTTTGCATGATCTTCACTATTAAATCTTTATTTTGTAAAAAGTATACACATTAAGGGAATAGTATACATAGTACACATTGTATTTGTGATAATAATGGCGAGTTATATTTGGGCTGCATACAGCCTAAATAACACACACAAACCCCTGGTCCCAGGCTATTTGGGCTAAAGGTATCAGCCTAAAAACAGCAGGCTGGCTCACATCCAGGTCGCAACACCACAGACCAGGCTATGTAAGCTGATATACCGGCCTACAATTCGTTAATTTTAAAAATATTTATGCTATGGGCTTACAAACTGCAATTTGTTTATTTTCTACTACATATTACATGTAATTAACCATGGCTATATTTTATTTTTAAGAGTAAATGTGTGTGTGTGTGTGTGTGTGAGAGTGTGTGTCAGCGTGTTGTTAAAATCCACCAGGCATCATCCTATTGTAGTCTTTGTCTATTAGAGTCTAGATCTAGACTAGACACATATGTACATTAGGCAGTCTTGTTTGAGAACAAGGCGACGCACTCAAGCACTTATTATGGGCCTCCTAACTACTAATCAAAGGTGAACTGTTTTAGTTTTTGATAGAGAGAGAGAAATTAGAGAGAGAGAGAGATCGAAAGAAAGTTTTAAATTTAGTTTTAAGTATAATGTAAAGCAAATCAAGTCGTGCAAGCAATCAGGATCTAGATCTAATCTAAATTAGGACTGGTAAGCTTCATATCAATATCAAGAGAAAGAAAAGAAATGAATAGACCTAAAAAAAGTTAAGAGGCAATGCCCTACAAGTACAGCCACCTCTATATAGTTTGATTCGGTTGCAGTATCATTGACGTGGACATTGAAAGAGGTACCGATTGCTGATGACACTGACAAGACTAACAAGGCTCGGGAATAGGCCCAAATGGTCAGACGGTAAAGAAACAAATCGATACTTAATTTTCATTCAAATTCGACCCTTTAGTGACATTTGGCCATTTTTTAAGCAGTTGCTATAAGTATTACATATGATGTATTATATAATTGTCTCAATGAAAATTTTCACACTTTAGAAAAGACTAAAAATTTTCCAGGAAGGAAAGCACAAAAAATGTCATTTTTAAATCTCAACCTTGGAAATATGTTGACAGACGTTTCAAAAACTGGAATCGTACTCGAATATATAGTTATAGTCAACATCGGCCCAAATAGCCCAAACATGTTACGTCTGAGATATTAGGGCCGCATTCGCTCTAAATACTAGCGCAGAAAACCCCATGTCCAAAAAATTTGGGCCATATTTGGCCTAAATAGAGACTGCCAATAATAATAATAATAATAATAATAATACATGTGTACATTTAATTTGTCTTTTGTGTAGTATTTTATGAAATGTTGATGGTATAATGATAAATTGATGTGTTGTTTTCTAAAGGATTTTCTCTTGGTATTTCGTACTGAACATAAAATATGTATTTCTTTGTTTCAAAATTATAGTAAACCTCAGATACAGTATACAGTGAGTAAGTAGTCAGTAGATGAACGATAGAGAGATTATGACTGAATATACTCAGTCATTATAAGATGTAGATACACATTTGTTTTGGCCACTAATGCAGGTCTCAAATGGTGTACAATGTTGTTAAATGGGTATTTGAAGTGACATTTGACATACACACTATTTACCTGTAAAATATCTTTGAATCTTTCTATAATTGCAGGCCTCAGCATTTCACTTTTTACCATGACCAAGTTAGTCTACTAATAGTACTAGTACTACTCTAATCTAAGACTAAGAATGATATAAAATCTCAGCACAGAACATTAAGTTATGCAAGAGACGTCCACATTTCTTTCAAATCATATTATGCCCCCGTGGCATATCCACATAGAGTTCACAAATTAAATGTGACCTCCTCCAGTGTGAGTGTCACTTAGAGATAATACTGAGAGTAAAGTAGAAGTATATATATACTCTCTCTCTCGTTATGATCAATTTAAATTCAATAAATTCAATTAATTTGATAACTGTATTTTTAATATTATTAGTTACAGTTACACTTGGTTATATGTATATATACTATTTTGATGTGTGGATAGGAGGGTAAGGGGATAAGGGTTAAAATATTGAGTTCCTTTTAAAATTAAAAAATTTTAAAAATCCCTTGGTGTTGTCTGCAAATGGGCATTGAAGAAAGCAATGAAACTTTTAAAACTGATTCAAGTTGCAGTTTTTAGTAAATTTATTTATATTGGAGTCTTGGAAAATATAAGGAATATATGATAATAATACATTAAGTTATGATGTATACATGTACCAGCTACATAACATTGTAATAAAAATGTTAAATGTACAATTTATCCTGCTGAACAAGGTTTCAATTTGAAATGTATTATTATTATCAGTATATATATATATATATATATATATATATATATATATATATATATATATATATATATATATATATATATATATATGTATATTTATATATAGATGTATATATATTTATATATATTTATATATGTAAGTATATATATTTATATATATTTATATATGTAAGTATATATATTTATATATATATATATATATATATATATATATGTATATATATATATAATATATATATGGATTATTTTAATTATATAATTACAATGTATTATATTACATTTGAATAAATGTGTAGTTCATTCAACACAAATTTGAAGTGAATCATTATCAATCGGCAATCCCATTTCACCAACAAGTTATTTAACAGTAAGTAATAAAGACTAAAGGAAAGGCTGTGAAATTTCTCATGTTTGTCAACTTTGTTTTATGTTTTGTCTCAATTGTCTATTTTAATTCGAGAAAGTTGTCCTTTGTTTAGTTTGAGATATGTTTCTCTTTCTGTTAATCTTAAAGTTTTTAGTCTTTGGTTATGCCTAATGTTAGTAGTAGTAGTTAGTATTTGACTTATTCTCAAAGGGGGTCTTTATTTTGTGTCACAGGTGATATTTTCTGAAGTTTCTTTGATCCTCTTTTGAGCAGTGCATTCTATCACATAAACATTTACTTAATTTAAACATCATAATTTTGGCCTTCCAGGCAGTGGGCAGGTACTTGCACCTGTACGGGGATTAGGCAGTCCCACCCTCCATGAGTCTCCTGCTGCCTTACAGGAGCGTCTTGGCTGATCAAAGGCTGACAGAAAATATCAACCTGCTGCCTTGCAGGCCTTGGCTAAGGGAGTTAACCCCGACAAAATATCAAAACCAAGGCTCGGCAGAGGGCCTCAAGGCAGCAGTCTGACCTCCTACCTAGTGTACAGTGGGCTAATCACATGCTTACCCCAAACCAATCGATTCAGAGAACTAACGTTGTTATACCCAGACAGAACTTCAAAAGACAACGCTGGAAACGAATACAGACTGATTTTTGGAACATGGAATGTCAGGGCAATAAAAGAAAAAGAGTTAAAATTAGCCGAAGAATTAGAAAAGTTCAGAGTAGATATTTTGGTTATCACAGAAACAAAGAAAAAAGGACAAGGAATAGAAAATATTGTGCCAATCATGCTTTGGTCTTCTCAGGAGTAGATGTAAAGATATAGCTAGAGCAGGAGTAAGCCTCCTAATAAATAAAAGGCATAAAAAATATATTGATCAGTTGGAAATTTATTAGCTTGAGGTTATTAGAGGTAAACATTAAACCAAAAGAAAGAGAAATTAAATTTAATCATTACCACCTTATGGATCAAACGAAGAGGCCACCAAAGAAGAAAAAAAGATATCTCTGAAAACAACTTACCAATAACTGCAGTGAATCTCAAACCCAAACAGGAACTAATGGTTTTTGGAGATTTAAATGCTAGGTTAGGCAACAATGCAGAAACATGGTGATATTTCTTTTACTAACATAATCTATGCTATCTTCTGGCCTTTTCGTTTGTAAGTATTTCTTCCAGGCTTCCTTCTTTTTTTTTATCTTAGTTTTGACATTCTCATTCCACCATGCTGTTGTTTTCCTATCTCCTTTAATTTGATTCCTACCACAGATTTATTCAGTACAACTGAGGAGTGCTTCTTTATACAGTTGCCACTTTTCTTGTATTGTGCTACCATTGTATCATTCAGATCAATCTGCCTTTCACTGATAAATCTTTTTATCCCAGGTTGGTATATATGTTTATTAGTGGTGTATTTAGTTATTCTATTTTGAGTTTAGAAGCTTTCTGTTTGTTTTTATCGTTCAGTAATCTCATTTCTGCAATCAATAAGTGATGATCAGCACATCTCTTAATGTTTCAGGTCCTCTATTAACTCTTGCATCCATTATTGTACTGTAGAAAAGGAACGTCTTACTGTTATGTAGTCGATGATTGGCTTTTTACTTGTCTTCATTTACTCTTGTATAGTGCGAACTGAATATCTTTATGTGGGGAAAAAAGGAGTGGCTTCTTCCATGTTATTCTCCAGGCAAAAATCTATTAATCTCTATCCATTTGGAGAAGTTGCTGTCTCTCCTTCTTTACCTATGACTCCACCTCATGTTTCTGCATTGTTGCCTACTATAACATTAACATGTTAAATCTCATTAGACCATTAGTTCCTGTTTGGGTTTGAGATTCACTACAGCTATTTCTAAATTGTTTTCAAAGACATCGCCTTCTTCTTTGGTGGCATCTTCGTTTGGTCCATAAGCTATTAATGATTTAATTTCTTTTCCTTCTGATTTAATGTTTACCCCTAATAACCTCAAGCTAATAAATCGGACGTAAAACCATACAATCAGATCGGTCTATTTCATTACAATGAAATGTCCACGTAGGCATGTAAACAGAATGAATGAAGAGAGAATAGCTAGATCGGTATACAATGCTAAAACTCAAGGTAAAAGACCAAAAGGTAAACCTCGAAGAAAAAGTGACGAATATACAAAAGAAGCACTCAAAAATATATTTTTTTAATTCAACCTTCACAGAAGAAAACAAAATGTCACGACAGGATAGCATGGAGTTGGAGAAAGATCATTCCGGGTATCTAAACCCACACACCGGAAGGTAGGTAGAAACACTAGAATAGAAACTGATAAATAAATAAAGAAAGAAAGGCTAACCTTTTCAAATCAAAAAGTAGACTCGGACCACGCAAACTAATTCAATTCCTACAACTGAAATTAATTGATCAATAATTGACTGGTTATCGTGAGAGTACTGAGAGCCTTGGTGTTTTTATTGTTTGGTTTGGGTTTTGATTTCTTGTTTTGTCTTTATTTTGTTTGTTTGTTTTGTTTTGGGTTTTTTAGGGCGTGGGCTTGTGAGTTGTTGTTATTTTTTTTTTTTTTTTTTTTTGGGGGGTTTAACCGCATCATGTATGTTTTCTTTATCATTGCTGACACGGCAATGTTCACTATATATATATAGCAGTTTCAACAGTCATCGAGTTGAGTTTTTTTTACATTTTATGCTGCACAGGAGACTCGGTAGTCCAGAGACAATGTGTTGGCCTCTCAACTCAAAGGTCGTGAGTTCAAGCAGATCACAACGCTCTGTGCCCGTTAAAGATCCTTTGACTAAATTCACAAGGCAGTCCGAGCAAAATTAAAAATCCTACCAAAAACCCCCGAGATCACCAAAGTTGTGGATGTGGGTAAAATCAAATCAAATCAAATCAAATCAAAGTACATTGCACTATCATAACAAGTCTGTCTTCCGTAGACTAGGTATAAAAGATAGACGGAACCCAGCTGTGATCAGGGTTTGTTGATTTGGGTGGTTATACTGCAATACGCATAATTCCCAGAAACAAGACCTGAGACCACATTACCCCCATATTTAAATTTAAGTCTATGCACTGGTTGCCTGTGAATAAAATAATCGATTACAAACTCGTCCGTTTTGCCTACAAATGCATTAACGATCTTGCCCCTGATTTGAGCTCTCTTGTCCGTATTCATGTGCCACTCAGATCATCAACGAGCATCGCTCTTGAGAACAATTTTTCACGGACAAAGCCTTCTCACACGCCGCCCCTCAGATATGCTACTCCTCATCATCAACCACAAGACAATCTCCTTCGTACAACTTTCTAGAAAAATTTCAAGACGGAACTGTTCAGAGCTTCATACTAACACCTTGTAGATTAATCTTCTACCGCCTCCTCCCCATTGGTGTCTAGCGCCTTAGAGCATATAATCATAATAGATGGACTTATTGCGCTATGGAAATGATTTAATATTATCATTATACTTATTATTATTATTATTATTATTATTATTATTATTATTATTATTATTATTATTATTATTATTGCTATTATTATTATTATTATAATTATTATTATTATTATTATTATTATTATTATTATTATTATTATTATTATTATTATTATTATTATTATCATCATTCATTCGTTTCCCATTCACCAAATTCTAACAACGATGTAGACGTGTAGACCCGAATCAAAGTGCACTGTGGCTAATAGAAGAACCTGCAGTGCTTCCGATATCAGTTTCGTAAAGAAAGAGATAAAGTGGTTACCTTTTTCATCTAAACTGATGGTGTGTGCTCGTGGGGATTAAACTTTACGATTTGTCTATAAAGCTTGGTCCTTATCTCGCTAACGTCGCACGCATTGTAGTCAATCTCACTTCATAATGAGGGCAACGTTGGGGTTTTTTTTTTTTCGATATTTGTTTTTGTGATATCTGTTCATGTTTAAATTTTGGACACTCATTTAAAACCTCATGTATTTTTTCGTTCAATTTTAACGTAAAATAAAAAAATCGTCTTAATACTATTCATTTCACGGACAATAACTTTTTTTAAAAACACCCACATATTCAAGGGCATACAGTAAGTACCTAGTTTGTAAAGAGTTCGTTGTCTTTGTCGTGGCATCTCGACGGTATCAATACAACCACGTAAGAACAATAATGTACAGCTAATTGCTTCGCTTCGTTTGATATTAATTTAGACTGTAAACCATGTAAGGTTCGAAGTGTTATGATGACTCCAATTTTTCTTTGCAGATGCTATGAATAAAGAAAAATTCTGGAACAAAATCGTGACGATGACATGAGCTTTTTAAGAACTCAGCAAAAAATTGAACTTTATATGATGTAAAATGATATCGGCAGAAAACGTTTCCCATATGAAGTGAAATTGACTATTATATAGTTGAACAGAGAACATGAAACATAAATGATGACACGACGATCATATCAAAACAGTGCGAATGGCTATGTTATATTATTAAGTCGGCCATAGTGCCCAGGAGTACAGTAACGGTAGACTTCTTTGCACAAACAAAAACTCACAGCAATGATGCCGGCCACTTGAAACTCTTCAATTCAAGTGGATTCGTTCGTCTTGTCCTTGTCACTTACGGTCAAAGCACGTTTGTACAACCATGCAATTTTGCTGAATGGACAAAATATGCCATGGGCGAAACGTTTCGCACAACAACAAAAAAAGATGTTTACAGGGTTTGCAAACAATTAAGTTTGTCTCAGACTTAAAAACAAACTGCTAAACACGTTTTAGGCTTACCAAATTGTTAAGCGCGTTTTAGGCTTATCGAACTGTTAAATGTATTTTAGACTTATTAATCTGTTGAACGTGTTTTTAGGCTTATGAAACTGCTAAACGTGTTTTTAGACTTATCAAACTGCTTAACGTGTTTTAGGACAAAACGTGTTTTTAGATTTATCAAATAGCGAAACGCGTTTTTAGGACCAGCTGTGTTTTTAGACTTATCAAACAGCGAAACGCCTTTTCAGGATCAAACGTGTTTGTAGACTTATCAAACAGCGAAACGCCTTTTCAGGATCAGACGTGTTTTTAAACTTATCAAATTGCTTTAATGTGTTTTAGGAAAAAACAGACGTGTTTTTAGATTTATCAAACAGCGAAATGCGTTTTTAGGATTAGACGTGTTTTTACACTTATCAAACAGCGAAACGTGTTTTTAGGATTAGACGTGTTTTAGACTTATCAAACAGCGAAACGTGTTTTTAGGATTAGATTTAGGATTAGACGTGTTTTTAGACTTATCAAACAGCGAAACGTGTTTTTAGGATTAGACGTGTTTTTAGACTTATCAAACAGCGAAACGTGTTTTTAGGATTAGACGTGTTTTTAGACTTATCAAACAGCGAAACGTGTTTTTAGGATTAGACGTGTTTTTTTAGACTTATCAAACAGCAAACGTTTTTAGGATTAGACGTTTTAGGATTAGAAGTGTTTTTAGACTTATCAAACAGCTAAAATGCGTTTTTAGGATTAGACGTGTTTTTAGACTTATCAAACAGCGAAACGTGTTTTTAGGATTAGACGTGTTTTTAGACTTATCAAACAGCGAAATGCGTTTTTAGGATTAGACGTGTTTTAAAGATCTATCAAAGAGCGAAACGCGTTTTTAGGATTAGACGTGTTTTTAGGATTAGACGTGTTTTTAGACTTATCAAATAGCGAAATGCGTTTTTAGGATTAGACGTGTTTTTAGATTAGACGTGTTTTTTAGGATTAGATGTGTTTTTTTTAGGATTAGACGTGTTTTTAGGATTAGACCTGTTTTAGGATTAGACCTGTTTTTTAGGATTAGACGTGTTTTTAGGATTAGACCTGTTTTTAGACTTATCATCAAACAGCGAAACACGTTTCTAGGATTAGACGTGTTTTTAGATTTATCAAACAGCTAAACGCGTTTTAGGATTAGATGTGTTTTTAGATTTATAAAACGTGATTTAGAATTAGACGTATTTTTAGGATTAGACATGTTTTTAGACTTATCAAACAGTGAAACGTGTTTTTAGAACTACACGTGTTTTTAGACTTATCAAACAGTGAAACGTGTTTTTAACATTAGACATGTCTTGAGACTTATGAAACTGCTAAACGCGTTTTTAGGATTAGATGTATTTTTAGACTTATGAAACTGATGAACGCGTTTTTAGGATTAGACGTGTTGTTAGACTTATATAACTGCTAAAGGTGGGGGTTTTTCCGGATTAGACAGGTTTTTACAGTT
>JAXRKP010000801.1:75000-155000 GCA_037039925.1 Doris montereyensis | reverse complement strand
GTCTTGTCATAATGCACATTTTCCACATCCTCTTTAGAATGTCACAACATCTTTGAATCGAGCATCAGGATCTTAAAAAAGCCTGAAAAGGTACTTATTCTATGGCCAATTTTAATATGGCTGTATCATTCAAGAAAGTTGAATTTTCAAACCCGTTTTTCTCAAAAGATGTGATTTGTACAAAACGTTTTTAGAAATCTTAAACCCAGAAAGTATTCATGCCAGAGTGTTGAAATTTGGTACACAGCTAGACTAGTATTTGTTATTGGGAACTAGAGATTTTCACTGGTTTATTTGATTTTCATATCTTTTGTGCACCTTTAAAATAAAAATATTACCAAATTTGATCAGTAGTTATTTTTTAATAAAATACAATTTTTTTAAGCAATTTAAAAACAGCTGAGATAAATTAGATATGTCTTACTCCTTATTTAAGGGTTTAAAGAATATGTCATAAAGAATTTCATTGATAGCCCATATATTTTTTGAGATTTTAAGATTTTAAATTTCGGGATCAAAAGGGACATGGCCGCCGTTACCATGGCAACCGAATAATTTTTCCCAAATTTTTTTACATTTACATAGTAACTTAGATGCAAGCAACACATTGAGAAAAAATTAGCCAAAAATGCATTAGGAAAAAAGGAAATTCAGTAGGACGCCCCCTTAATGACAGATAATGGGGCAAAAGAAGATTGTCTTGATATTAACACGCTCTTTTGAGAAGGTCACAAATCTCTGGGCAGGTCTTAAAAGTTGGCAGGGCACAGTCTCTTGCCTTGCCTTGCTTCACAGAATGCTCGTAATCTTTATTTTCTGTTAACAAACGCAGAAACCCTATACCCACAAAGTGGAGTAGGGTGATCTGCAGTGATGACTCCTAACGGAAAGGCCAAAACACAGAGAAGTGCAAGCCTCATAATAACAACAAATAATAATATTAATTTTTTTAAAAGATCAGAAGACAAAAGATGAAATAGAATTAGTCATAAGAGTGATAGAGAGATAGGATAAGACGGGGAGAAGAGGGAAGGAGTAGAGAAAGGAAGATAGAAAAGAAGATAAAAGAGACATAAAGAGGGCGAGGGAAGAGGGAACAAGTAAAATAGAGATTGACGGATAGAAAGGAGATAGAACAAATGAGAAGAAGAGTGTGTGTGTGTGTGTGTGTGTGTGTGTGTGTGTGAGAGAGAGAGAGAGAGAGAGAGAGAGAGAGAGAGAGAGAGAGAGAGAGAGAAATGACAGACAGACAGACAGACAGACAGATAGGGAAAGAGAGATAGATAGATAGATAGAGATAGATAGATAGATAGATAGAGAGATAGATAGATAGATAGATAGAGAGAAAGAGAGAAAGAGAGAAAGAGAGAGAGAGAGAGAGAGAGAGAGAGAGAGAGAGAGACAGACAGACAGACAGACAGACAGACAGACAGACAGACAGACAGAGACAGAGACAGAGAGATAAAGAGATAAGATGTTTCATACTGAAAGGAAGAAGAACGATACAGGTACTAATGTTGCAAATGACTACAAGTTGTACTGCATTTTGCAGTTTAGGCCATGAGGATGGCAAGTATCATTTGGCTGATGAAGCCCTGTTCTAGCTGAAATAACAATATGTCGCGCCAGGTGGCATAACATTGACGGACAGCAGTGACAGAAATGTCTAAGACGCCTCGGTGGTTACTCGAGTTAAAGTTGGGGGGGGGGGGGGGACAGGTTTAGAGTAAAAGTGTTTGATGTCATTTAGACGTTTAGTAAAATGGTTAGCTAAACAAAGATCCATTTCCCCAATGTACTTTATTGGACATCGTTTACAAGAGATGGTGATGATACAGGTGAAGCCTCAAGTGACCTTAAATTCACAGTTGGGGAAGGATGCTATGGAGACCACTTAATGAACTTACAGGCAATGTGTCCTACCACACTGGAGGCACCCTGTGTGGGAAGGGGTTCGTATCCTGCTGTGGACCAGGAGATCGCGAAGATTTCTGTCTCGCCTGTAAACAAAAAGAGGTGGATGAGAGAATACATCTCCTGTGACTGGATTATTATGTAGGATGAAGAAGTGTTTCATTAGTTTCTAAGTTTATTGTGATGATGGTATGTCATGATCAGTTTCACTGTCATGAGGGCTTTTGTCTGTATTCTTGGCATGGCCGAGAGGGCTGCAGTGTTTGAATGCGGTTGAGGACGGATGAGATGTTTTTCTTGTGGAAATCCTCATCTTCGGAGGAATTCCCCCATTCTTCGGCTGTCCTGCAAAGTCAACGCCATCCTGACAGAGACGTCAAAGACACAGACATTGGGAGAAAGAGATATAATTTTTGCATGATCATAATCATCATTGTCATCATCATCATCATGATTATGATCATGTCCATCCTCATCATCATCATGGAATTGGCAATGAAAGTGAGGGCAGAGAGGAATAACTATCCATGGCACTCTGCGTAAGGCAGAAAGCCAGGCAAAACATAGCGAGGGGATACATTCCCTAAATCAAAATTAAATCAATAAACCGTCGCAGGTGAGCACAAGAAAATGGTGTCACTGATTCAAACAAAGGTGAATGAAGTACTCAAGTGAGACAGTAACAGGCTGCAATGAGGCTGTAACTTAATGACTATGAAGTGGGCCCGTTGAATTCTAGGCAGGCGAGAGAAGTTGGGGAAAGATAGAGAGAGAGAGAGAGAGAGAGAGAGAGAGAGAGAGAGAGAGAGAGAGAGAGAGAGAGAGAGAGAGAGAGAGAGAGAGACAGACAGACAGACAGACAGACAGAGAGAGAGAGACAGACAGACAGACAGACAGACAGACAAACAGACAGACAGAGACAGAGCCAGAGACAGACAGACACAGAGACAGAGACACATAAAGAGAGAGAGAGAGAGAGAGAGAGAGAGAGAGAGAGAGAGAGAGAGAGAGAGAGAGAGAGAGAGAGAGACAGAGAGACAGAGACAGAGACAGAGACAGAGACAGAGACAGACAGACTGAGAGAAAGATGGTATTATTTTTAGTCATACAAAAATAGACTGGTGTATGTAGTTCTTAGTTATAATGTGAGTATACAGGGTAAATCACTCCATAACCGTATTGATTTAAACATTAGCCTGTGACCCGTGGCACCTGTCACATTTCATTTGACAAAGATTCACTTCTTCCCTTTTTATCAGATTGCGTTATTATGAAAACGCCAAAAGAGGTGGCATTCTGTATGTCAACAAGATAACGCAAAAATGATATCAGCGCTATCTCGATTACAGATTGATTATACTCATTATTATAACGTCTCCCATAACTTTTACCCTGAGATTAAACAGTTGTATAAAGCTTGTGTTGTTATAAGAAAAATAAAGCTGTCCCTCCCTACCCCCCCCGGGACTGCCCTGTAAACAGCCAAGGGATCTCTTTTAACGTGCGTGAAAATATTTTTGTGATCTGCACACGGGATCTCCATTTTATCGTCCATCTCCGATATGACTAGGTATCGATCCACCTACCTAGACAAGAAGGGTATAATTATTTTACTTAAAAAAGACCTCGAGAAATTCTTTCAACTATCGGTTACTGGCAGTTGATTCTAAACATTAGTTTACTCGCTAGGATTTAGATAAGATAAGGTAATAGACGATAATACAAGATACGATAATACAACATAAGATAATACAAGATACGATAAGATGAGATAAGATAAGATAAGATAAGATAAGATAAGATAAGATAAGATATGATAAGATATGAAAAGATATGATAAGATAAGATAAAATAAGATAAGATAAGATAAGATGAGATAAGATGAGATAAGATAAAATAGATAAAATAAGATAAGATAAAATAAGATAAGATAAGATAATATAAGATAAGATAAGATAAGATAAGATATGATATGATATGATATAATATGATATGATATGATAAGATAATACAATATAAGATAAAATAAGATAAGATAAGGTAAAATAAGATAAGATAAGATAAGAGATAAGATAAGACAAGATAGATAAGACAAGATAAGACAAGATAAGATAAAATAAGATAAGATAAGATAAGATAAGATAAGATAAGATAAGATAAGATAATAAGACAAAATAAGATAAGATAATACAAAATAAGATAAGATAAGATACGTTAATATAATACAACATAAGATAAGATAAGATAAGATAAAATAAGATAAGATAAGATAAGGTAAGATACGACAATATAAGATAAGATAGATAAGATAAGATATAAGATAAGATAAGATAAGATAAGATAAGATAAGATAAGATAAGATAAGATATAAGATAAGATAAGATAAGATAAGATAAGATAAGATAAGATAAGATAATAGAATATAAGATAAGATAAGGTAAGATAAGATAAGATAAGATAAGATAAGAGATAAGATAAGATAAGATAGATAAGATTGGCAAGATAAGACAAGATAAGATAAGATAAGATAAGATAAAATAAGATAAGATAAGATAAGATAAGATAAGATAAGATAAGATAAGATAATACAAAATAAGATAAGATAATGATAAAATAAGATAAGATAAGATAAGATAATACAACATAAGATAAGATAAGATAAGATAAGATAAGATAAGATATAAGATACGGTAAGATAAGATAAGATAAGATAAGATAAGATAAGATAAGATAAAATAAGATAAGATAAGATAAGATAAGATAAGATAAGATAAGATAAGATAAGATAAGATAAGATAAGATAAAATAAGATAAGATACAGATAAGATAAGATAAGATACGTTAAGATATAATACAACATAAGATAAGATAAGATAAGATAAAATAAGATAAGATAAGATAAGGTAAGATACGACAATATACGACAAGATAAGATAAGATAAGATAAGATAAGAGAAGATAAGATAAGATAAGATAAGATAAGATAAGATAAGATAAGACAATATAAGATAAGATAAGATAAGATAAGTTGTGTTACAACACCTTCAATACAATATGGAATACTACATACTTTTACTATAAATATATAATTTTTCGCACACAAACACAACTTACGCACATTTAAGTATTACGTGATTAAAGTATGTATAACATAACATACAAAACAACAAGAACATTTTTCTAATACCTGTTAACCTAATCATTGCAATGAATTATATTCAAAAGAGCCGTGTGAAAATGAAATTGGTCAGAATTGTTTTTGTTCAATACTTGCATTTTAAACAGTAGAAGCTATAGGAATGCGATTCATTCTTCCGAAAGTCAATTTTCATCATTTCTTTTGTTTTTATTAACATTCAATAAACGTTCATGACGGTCATTTCATGGTATAGATATTTCTATAATGGGTGTCGTCGTTGTCAATTCAGTTAGTAAACCATTACACGGTACATGTGTTTCTGTAGTGGGTATCGTCGTTGTCACATCAGTGACGGAAACCATTACAGTGTACATGTGTTTCTGTATTGGGTATCGTCGTTGTCACATCAGTTAGTAAACCCTTAACGGTACATGTGTTTCTGTAGTGGGTATCGTCGTTGTCACATCAGTTAGTAAACATTACAGTTACATGTGTTTCTGTATCACATCAGTTAGTAAAATCAGAAACGGTAATTGTGTTTCTGTATTGGGTATCGTAGTTGTCACATCAGTTAATAAACCATTACACGGTACATGTGTTTCTGTAGTGGGTATCGTAGTTGTCACATCAGTTAGTAAACCATTACACGGTACATGTGTTTCTGTATTGGGTATCGTCGTTGTCACATCAGTTAGTAAACCATTACACGGTACATGTGTTTCTGTAGTGGAAATCGTAGTTGTCACATCAGTTAGTAAACCATTACACGGTACATGTGTTTCTGTAGTATCGGGTATCGTCGTTGTCACATCAGTTAGTAAACCATTACACGGTACATGTGTTTCTGTAGTGGATATCGTCGTTGTCACATCAGTTAGTAAACCATTACACAGTACATGTGTTTCTTGTAGTGGATATCGTCGTTGTCACATCAGTTAGTAAACCATTACACAGTACATGTGTTTCTGTATTGGATATCGTCGTTGTCACATCAGTTAGTAAACCATTACACAGTACATGTGTTTCTGTATTGGGTATCGTCGTTGTCAGATCAATTAGTAAACCATTACACGGTACATGTGTTTCTGTAGTGGGTATCGTACGTTGTCACATCAGTAAACAATTACACGGTACATGTGTTTCTGTAGTGGGTATCGTAGTTGTCACATCAGTTAGTAAACCATTACACGGTACATGTGTTTCTGTAGTGGGTATCGTCGTTGTCACATCAATTAGTAAACCATTACACGGTACATGTGTTTCTTCTGTAGTGGGTATCGTAGCTTGTCACATCAATTAGTAAACCATTACACGGTACATGTGTTTCTGTAGTGGGTATCGTAGTTGTCACATCAGTTAGTAAACCATTACACGGTACATGTGTTTCTGTAAATTTGTATCGTCGTTGTCACATCAGATTAAGTAAACCATTACAAAATACATGTGTTTCTGTAGTGGATATCGTTTTTAAAATCAAACAGAAAGCATTACACGGAATTGACGATTTCCAAATTCACATCGTAGTTGATCTGTTCAATAGTAAACCATTACATGGTACATGTGTTTCTGTAGTGGGTATCGTCGTTGTCACGTCATTTAGAGAAAATGACAAAAATCATGGACTTTGGCAATATTGGCGTTGGGAATTCCAAGTTTCAAACTGCTGTAAAGGTGATACATTTTCATTCACATCACTTAAACGCTTTTCAGGAAGTTCACTAGATTATCTTTATGTCTCTAGGTTTCTCTGTCTCTCTGTTTTCTCTGTCTCTGGTCAAAGTCACTCTCTCTCTCACACGAATTCCTTTCAATTTCAGTCTCTAGAGATAGAAAGGCTGGGAACATAGAGCATGCATTAGTGTATGAACAAGGGCTAGACAGGTTTGTCCGTTTATCAATATTATTAATCACCAATGGAGGCGTCGACTCACCAAATGGGTTATTGAAGATGTCAAAGAGCTCATTACTCATGTGGCTTGTGTCAAAGTAATCTGTCTCACCAAATGACCCCAATGGTCACGGTTGGTCACTGTCTCTCTGTATACCCTGAAATAAAAACAAACAAAAATATACCTCTCTCTCTCTCAAAACAAAATATACTCTCTCTCTCTCAAACTCTCTATACCCTGAAATCTCGCAAACAAAAAAAAGTGAGAAAAAAACCCAAACGTTTTCAATCTTATATGCAGATGACAGTTACCTCTCCAACGTAAAGTCTCTCTCTCTTCTCTCTCTCTCTCTCTCTCTCTCTCTCTCGTTCTCCCTGTTTCTTTCTGTCTGTCTGAAAAGGTGATCTGTCTGTCTGTCCTGGACAGGACCCTCTGTTTGACACTCTCTTTTACTCCCAAGCTAGTGCTCTCTTTCTATTTGCACTTGGGTAAAGTGGAGAAAATGTATGTTAAAAGGGGGGAGGGGGAGACTGGAAGTGTTTTTGTTTTCTTTAGGCTTTTGTCTTTAGTATGTCTCATGACTAACTGTCAAAATACAGTCATCCTATATCCTTGAAAAGTTTCACTCACTCTTGGTTAATAGAAACGGCCACCATCTTGGATTTTGACCCAATTTCTCTGTGTCTATCTCCTCTGTTTTAGTTATGAATAAAATCACTCAAAACCTGTGCAGATCGTTTTCCATTCAAGATTTTGGATATTTTTTTATTATGAATTTTAAAAAATACTATAAATCGTGGAATGTACAAAAACAGCTCTTTATTACCGTCTAAAAATTTATTTAATTTTCATTCTATTTTAATATATTTTTAAAAACGATGTCATCTTCTATTAACATTGTCAAGATGAACCTGTCTGCTGTCTAATGTCGTCTCTGTAAATGCACTGATAGAATTTTACTGTAAAAAAATACATTTCGAGAAAAATGCAAGTAAAAAAATAGAAAATAACACAAAATAAACGCTTCAGACGGGTTTCCTTGTTGTAGCAGCCCCCTTACTCTTTCAACGGTCTCTGGCATTGTTATTTATGTAAATAGAATTATAAATCTAGGTTTAGATGTGCACTGTTAGAAACAGACGTCAAAATGACCAGTTTGTTTTTTTCTCTTCTCCTATGCTTGTGCGTTGTACATAGACACTGATGCGTAATTCAACGCCTATCAAAGCTTACTTAAATAGTTTTTTTAATTTTATATTCCATCAGTACCTTTATTAATATTGTTATTTCTCCCCTTTTTTCTGCCTCCCTCCCTTTACAGAATTTTGCAGCTGAAGTCTTAGCTGAAAGTCTATCCGAGTTGGAATATTCCAAAGTGTTCGACCTAGTAGCCAAAGCAGGTGGCGCTAATTATGGAACTGGACAACGGTGATTGGTCAATAAACCTCGGCGAGCAATGGCTGTTTTAATTTTATATTTCAAATAAATCTATATGTGTACCTATAACTTCTTACTTTAATAACGCCTACCCCAAATGCAGCATTGTAAACACACATATGTGCCTATAACCACTAAATTTAATAACGCTGACCTCAAGTGCAGCATTATAGACTTTCAATCTGTACATATAACCACTTACTTTAATAACTGTTAAACTCCTTGGACCAAGAGCCGTATTGCACTCCCGCGTCAGTCCCTTTATTCCTTTTAATATTTCGGTATTTACATGCGTCAATCGTCTTTGGCGTCAGTTTGGCCTTGACCTTTGAAGAGTTGCCAACCAGCGCGTTGCCGATCACATCCACCAGTTTTGGACTGCCACGTGTACAATCAAGGGGGCGTGTTTTCACGTACTGCATTACCCTGGGGCCGAATGGGTCTAACGAAGGAAACACACACTCCTGAGAGTTTTCTCGTAGTTTAAAATCATACTTTGCAAACATACTCGAATCATTGGCAGTCGATAAAATATTTAACTACGTGGTTTTTGCAGATCACACCTTGAAAGAAAGGTCGAATCCAAACAGAGAAGGTGATATACAGAGATACTAGGTCATGAACGCTAGTGTCACTAGAACCTATAATAAAATATACAAAAAGAGAAACATATATATTTTTACAAAAAACATCAGTAGATCATAGATCCAGTTCTAAATTAAGGTCATTGATGTGTTTCTATCCCCACTTTATCCTCAGTGATCAATGTAAAAAGCTACAGGGTTAAATTGCTCTAAAAAAGAATGGGGCTGCTTTACCTTCAAATTATTCTGAATCAGCGCTGTAACACACCAAAGGGTTAAATAAAAGGCTGCTCTAACCTCAAATTATCCTGAATCAGCACTGTAATACACTCAAGGGTTAAAAACGACGGCCTTATCTTCAAATTATCCTCAATCAGTACTGTAACACACTAAAAGGTTAAAAACGACTGCTTTATCTTCAAATTATTCTGAATCAGTACTGTAATACACTCAAGAATTAAAAACGTCTGCTTTATCTTCAAATTATTCTGAATCAGTACTGTAATACACTCAAGAGTTAAACATGGCTGCCTTATCTTCAAATTATCTTCAATCTGTACTGTAATACACTCAAGGGTTAAAATGGACTGCTCTATCCTCCACAATCAGCACTGTAAGTGTAAGATACTAAAGGCTTAAAAACGACACTTCTATCAACTAACCATCCTCTTCATGTACAGGATTAAAAACAGCATGTACTTCAACAAACATCAGTAATAGTAATATGTTGTTATCTCCTATCCTTAAAATTATATTTCTTTATAATTCTCTAGGTCAGTTGATAGAATTCAATTTCTTCTAGATATCAAAAATATCGCTTTTGTGTTTATGTCTACTTTTTTATGAGAAGGATGGAGGAAAGTTATGATAGAAGGAAACGGTGTTTCATTTCAAATATGTCTAAGAGAGCTGGTTGTATTTGATTTGAGTTTTTATTCTATATAAATAATTTATTTCAAAACAATATCGTTATATATTAAGGATTTATTACATGAATGAAATAGTCCAAGTGAATAACCGTGAGGTTTACCGAGCGATTAGACACTTTGGTTAGTTTATGAATGGAATAAATTATTTCTAGACAATGATAAAGAGTGGTATACATTTGTTATCTACTGCCAAGAAAAAAAATCAATTAAAACAAAAGAAATTTTCACAAAATTTACATACTCCTGCCATTCCATTCATTCATTCAAAGAAACATCACTCACACTGGCAGGCATGTAAACCTCCATGAAGTAAGGGTTCTTAAACACAATCGTACAAGAAAACATTTTGATGTCGAAGAATAGAATAATGTTAATGTTATCAGTAAACATTCATTCAACAATACAACATCAAAATATAAGAGATCTAAATTTTAAAATGACAGCGGAACACCAAATTAACAAAACGCTAGATCTACGTTTTTGTGCACTTTATTTTACTGCCTAGAACCTAGACTAGGTTATGGTTTGTGTTTATGGTTATGTTGAATGTTCACCTGTGGCCTACTGGGACTCGGTAGTGCAGAGACAAGGTGTTGGCCTCTCAACCAAAAGGTAGTGGGTTCGAGCCCCGCCAGCGGTTGAAACATTTTCCCGAGTTCTTTCAAGCAAACTCTACCCCCACTCCCCTGGTCCAGGCTGGTCCAGGTAAGTGGATCGACACCTATTCCCATAACAAGGAGATCCCATGTGCAGATCACAACACTCTGTGCACGCTAATGATCCCGTGGCTATTTACATGGCAGTCTTGGCAAAATTTAAATCACCTTAGTTGTGAATGTGGGTAAATCAAATATAAAAAAAATAAAGCTTGGCCTTCCACCAGATAAATCAAGCATTATTGAAGAGTGTGAACAATCATGTGATGTGATTCATAGTCGAGTAGCCCTGTAGTTAATTTGATTTTGAGCGCACATCGGGTTAATGGTGGGTGCATACGGTTGTTGTAGATCTGCGTCTGTGAAAATTCCCAGGTCGGGGTTGGACATTTCTAAATCAAGAATTTAGATTAGATCTAGATTTTAGATAAACATTCGTTGTCAGTATTCGAACAAACGTTCTAGCTTCCTTAAATCCGGCGGCATAACCATTGGACTACTGACATCAACCATGACGTATGAGTATATTTTCAGAAATATTTACTTATACAGGCAGCATTTTGAATTACTTGCTGTATGACCAGGAGCATTTGATTTCTGTGGAAGAGAAGAAAGGAACTAGTATGAGGTGGTTGTTTAGATGTCGCCTCATTAATACACAGCATCAACGTCAAAAATCTTTCAACCATCGGAACTTGAACCCACAACCTTCTGGTTGAGAGGCCAACACCTTACCTCTGCACCTCTGTGTCCCCATGAGTGGGCATGAGAGACGACTTCAGCAAAATTGTACAGGACTAGTATCCAACACAAGCCTCAAAACGGAAAGGTTTTTTTTATTTGATTTGATTTACCCACATCCACAACGAAGGTGATTCTGAGGACTCGGTAGTCCAGAGGAAAGGTGTCGGCCTCTTAACCCAAGGGTCGTGTCTTCCAGCCCCGCCGAAAGTTGTCCAGGCAGTTGCCTGAGAGAGAGAGAGAGAGTCTGAGAGAGTTTGAGAGAGTGAGTGAGAGAGAGAGAGAGAGAGAGAGAGAGAGAGAGAGAGAGAGAGAGAGAGAGAGAGAGAGAGAGAGAGAGACAGAGAGAGAGCAGAGAGAGAGAGAGACAGAGAAGGAGAGAGAGAGACAGAGAGAGAGAGAGAGAGACAGAGACAGAGAGAGACAGAGACAGAGAGAGACAGAGAAAGAGAGAGAGAGAGAGAGACAGAGACAGAGAGAGACAGAGACAGAGAGAGACAGAGAAAGAGAGAGATATATATATATATATATGTGTGTGTGTTCACCTTAGTTGTGGATGTGGGTAAATCAAATCAAATCAAGCTGAATAACTGAGAAAATCAAAGTGGAAGAAGAAATTGTTACATTCTCATAAAAAAAAAAGAAAGAAGTCACACTGAGGCTGGCAAGCAAACTACGATGACCTTATGAATACTTATTATCATTCCTTCTAGTTAAATATTCCTTCTAATGTGTGTATAGTATAAATGTTTTCATACAAAAACTAAACACATGTAACCTTACACACATTAAGATTACTACCTTAGATTTATACTTTCATGCACTCACTTGGGTCATCCCATCAAACTCACGTTATATACATTTGTTTGGGTGACAAAATACTGCATGATGCTTCCAAACTTATATCTAGCCAAATGAAATGATTTTCTAACATATTCTATAAATAAATTTAAGAACAAATTTGAATTATAGTTGTTCATTGAGGAGAAAAAAAGGTTTATAATTATATGTTTCATACCTTGAAAGATTTTCATATATTTTAATATTTTATTACATAATTCATCATAATATGGCCTACCATATTGGAAAGCAAAACGGTTCTACACTATTTAACCTGATCAAATCTAAAGATATAAATTGTTTCTTTCTCTAATTTTTTTTACTAAGACTGCCTGCATTCTTTCCATGCACTGATGTATTTTATGGATACTCTTTGCTTTCGCTGAGAAATTTAAGTCAGTCATTTCAATGTGTCGCCTGGAATCAAAATCATTTGAAAGACGTAATTGAAAAGTATTCTTTTATATGGGTTGAAATATCCTAGAATATCAAACTGACTGAAAGGGTCTTGCACTGTGTCAGGTTTTCTCACACCAACAGACTGCGTTTGATAAGAATTTTCAGTGTGACTATGATGATTCCACAAGAGGTGTTGGTTGGTAGCAGAATGGATAGGTTACCACCGAATGTGGGATCTTGAGGTCAGGATTCAAATCCTAGCAATGATAAGTCCGAGCTAGATGTATCGCTAGTGAAGGAAAAATTATGTTGGCTAAATATTTTGATTTAACTTTTTTTTTCATAGATGGCATAATAATAAGTGTTTGATTGAAGGGTATGTATAGCTAGCAATAGTACTGGTTATGCTGTTGTTGGGTATACATGCTACATGAAGGCATGAGTACACTGAATATTGTCATTGTTTACATCATTGTCAATGTCAATCATTGTTGTTACCATTGAGACAATCATGAGAACAAGATATGATGTGCCAGATATGTACTTTTCATCCAGCATTTGACATGTCAGTCAGTGAATGGGAGGTGCAAAAATTCTCAGTTAATTATTTTCCTGTTTCCTGGAAATGTATTTATCTCCATTTAATACAGATACTTACTCTGTCTGCATGTGCGAGTTTTCATATATATGCACTTATTTACTTTTCTCTCTGGAATGCGTTCTCTTAGCTTCTGACAGAAATGGAGAAAATTTTATTTTCAGAGCTGACATGATATACTGAAATACTTCGTTCATTGATCCAGCATTTTAGAGCTGTTTGCCAACGACCATAAGAAGAAAACGTTTCTATTTGTTATTTGTCTATTATGTTAAATGTCAAAAGCAAAGAGTTGATATTCTTTAATTCACTCTGCCTCCTCTCTTTGTCTGTTTCTCTCGCTTTCTTTTTTTGCTTTCTCTAAAGAAAAGAAAAAACTTAATAAATAATATTTGTCTGAAATAAAATAATTGCTTGTTAAGCATTTTTTATCATGAGTTGAATGCTGAGCAATGCAGGCTTAACTCTTTCCCTATTTCTTGCTGGAAAAATCAATCAAGCTGCTTTCATCTTCGGTGGCTGGACTTCGAGCCACAAGAATCAGCTTGATAAATCTATTTTCTAATCTAATTCCTTCATCCATAATTTTATTAGTGATTTTAGACTACTTTCGGGTCATGTCTCAAAAGTGTTCTTTCTGAAATTCAATCATTTCACTAGGTTTAAGCAAATATTTCTGTCCATTCTTTGTTTATTTACATTGTTTCTTAAACATAGGCGTGTCTAGGGGTACTTCATATACTGTGATGATGAGCAGTATAAAAGACACCATGTTGCTTCAGGAATGAAACAGGTCCCTTACAACCTTCAAAACAATGAATGAAAAAGTCAACAACAAAAAGCGTGTAGATCAAACAACATTTTATTCAACAGAATTGTGAAATGAAAATGAAATTTATAAAAGACTGTATTGATAACAAATTAATGAATATGACATTATTAATCTAACATTTTTTGTGTTGTAAATGGTTAGGGAGTTGAAGAGAAGTTTGAGATTCTCAGTCTTGACCAACAGTAAGCTCCTTGTTTTTTCCCTCTTAAAAACATAGTTGATATATAAATGTTAGAGCTTACACAAGAATCAGTTGATTCTCATACAACGGCAATTAAATCTTGTTTATCTACAAGTAACAGAACATGAAAATTATATGTAAAAACATTTTTTTCAAAAGTAGGTAGCCCAATGTTAAAATAACACTTACTATGACCATGAGAACAAAATATTTTACTTGTTGCCGCTTTCCTAAATAAAAATGCCTTAGAGGAGAGGGTGAGCAATGAATTGCACATCGGCAGTACTCTGTAAAATCAAGACCAAAGCAAACACATGTCTGGCTTCAGATTTAACCCTTTGCCAAACAACATAATATGGACCGCACATTTGTTTGTTTATTTGTTTAATTGAATTTCACCCCATGTACCATGTGCAGTGATCTCAGGATGAATTAAGAGAAATAGCAAGTTGAAAGACAAGCTAAAGAGTGAAAGCCAATGGACCACACATAATTGTAACATAATATGTCGTAAGAAGAGGGGAACTAACGCACAGCAAAGAGTAGAAGAAATTAAGAAAGGAGGAGAGGAACATACTACAAATGACAGGTAGATAAGATAAAAAATGAAAAACGAACACAAGAAATAAAAAAGATGATACAATAAGAAGGTATGAAGTGAATAAACAGAATACAATGAACTAATGACAATCCTAAAAAAAGAAAAATGCAAAAGAAAAAAGTAAAAGAGTTTGCTTAAGATACAGAAAATCCAACGGCAAGTTTGAAACTATAGGCTGTATCGCAGCGCTGGATAGTTTGAATTCACTGGTGGTATCAAAGTTGACATGAAAGTAAGGAGATGATTACAGGTGGGATATCAACTCAAATAAATCGCAAAGAAAGAAAAATATATATAATACATGAATTGAAAGGCAAAGAACTCCTTTTGTATGTTTGCTTGCTAACACACAAATAAACCAACAACAACAACAATAACAAAAATTGAAGAAAAAAACAACCTGAAAATTCAATAGAAAAAAAAGGTCTGTGTAGGCCTACATAACTGCACAAATATCAAATTGTCTTTAAAAAAATGATATGAAATTGAATAAGATCTATATTTGAAGGATCAATAACGTAAAAAGAAAGAAAAGAAAGTTTTCATACAACGCCAATATCCTTATAAGTGCTCAATGACGCTTTACATTTAACCTTTAATAATTCGTCTTACAAATCAGGATAAATCCCATAGATTTTACATGTTTACAATTCAATGGTTCCACTAGTCTACTTTCCCAGAAAAGGGATATTCATACACAAGTATTCACGCATACACACATATATATACAAACCTACCCCTCTATGCCAACCTTGCCTTGCCAACCCCCCCCCCCCCCCCCTAATATGAAGAAAAATAAAGAAAAAACCCAAAACAAAGTAATACCCTTTTCCCTCCCCCCAACACACACAAAAGAAAAGCAAATGAAACAAAAGCAACCGCCAAAATAAGAAATAAAAAGACACCGCCAGTCTTCCTCGTGTCTGTCCGTAGCAATTCATTCTGTCTGTCCACAACGATTCACATTAAAATGATTGCAGATAAATTTTGGACAGTGTGTGGGAAAAAGATAGTCAAAACCTTAGAAACCCAATGGTAACCCACTGAATTAAAAATGCAAATTCAGGTATAACAATCACCAATTTGAGACTTCTCGGTCTAGTGAGGGAAGAATATTTTATGTGTTTCTTTCCTCCTTTTTATGTGTGTATTTGTCATCAATCATACTAATACTTCTTTGTTCTTATTTACAGGCTTTAATGCTTTAGTTGCTAAGCCTTTCATAAAGTAACTTACAATATTTCTAATGCAAAGAGGTTGGGAATATTTTTTACAAAATGAGGGACTTCTAATCTATATTTATACTGACCGAATGGTTGGAAACTCACGGAGCAAGTCGAAGACGGGAAACCATTCCAGAAATTAAAAGAAGCTCGACCCATGGAAAAAAATCATAATTTTTCTCAGTGATATTCAACATTCGACATAATATGTCATGTCAAAGATCACATTCGGTCCTATGAAGAGAAACATTGACATAAGTTGAACTAGAGCAATCAAAGAGTGAAAATTCATTTGATTTGTCTCCCCTTACACAACATGCCTGGCTTGGGGACATCAGCCTAGCATTTTCCACTGTTTTGAGTTTATTAAAGCAGATGCAACATTTATAAATGTCAAGGGGACTCCTGTTTAAAAAGCCGTATGAAGACAGAGTTTTTTTGTAATACTACATGTTGTTGAAAAGCAGAGTAGTTGTGGGTGATTTTGTAACTTTATGGCAATTCTGATGGCTTAGATAAAGAATACTCAGTCTGCAGGTAAAATGAGTTACACATTAACTCCTTCGCTTCATTTGTTACTTGCACCACTGTCTTCTTCATCTTTGATCATCACCAGGAGTTTAGTCCGTCAAACATCTGTATCTATTAAAGGTATAAGGAAAGACTTGTTTCCAGATTGGCAACAGATCTGATTGGCAAAGACAACACTGAGATCAGGATTCACTGCAGAGAATGTTGCAAGCATTTCCTGTGAGATGACAGGAAAGCAATAATTTTAAAAAAATCTAAAACAAAACATGAAAGCAGTAATTGTTGACTGAATGAGTCCAAACACATGAGCTAAAAGTAAATTATGTCAGAGTCAGATACATCTGAATGAAACATACATAAAGAGAGTCGTGTCCACAGCCCCCGCACAGACCATACTTTTTGCGGGCCAGAAAAAAAGTATGGACAGAAAAGTGCAGTTACCTCGCGTCTACAGGGTGTGTACAGTTTGCCCGTTTTTGACCGGTTGCAACATGGCGCTCAAATGGAGCGCAAAGATTTTTCTGCCATGGTGGTACAGAAGAAAATCCCTAGCATCCAAACGACGTCACTGGGTTCACCCAATTTGTAAAGATCGGGGGAGCTTTGGGAGAATTCAAACTGTTGCCCCAAATATTTGCTGACGATGAGAAATATTTGGAATACTTTCGAATGAGAAACAACATTTCAATCCTTGCTGAAGTTATGTGGCACAGGGCTACAGAAACAAAACACAAACTGAAGGAAATTAATTTCACCAAAGAAAAGATTGGTGGTCACACTAAGATAAGATCAGTACTTTGTTATAAATGCCTTTATTGAAAATAAACAGACGTGTTTCAAAACAAACGTCCAAGAATCTAGTCAAATGAAGAGGAGGGAATATCCACTAATCATCAGAAACAGTTGTTTTGATTGAAATGCAACCAATAATTGATTGGTATGCATTATTGCATTTTGACAATATGAAATTGAAATGAATACACAGGTGACACTCCTCTTTTCTGTCCGCACAGACCAGAAAATGTTTGGCATACTTGACGCCACCCAGACTCTGCGAAAGCCGGAAAAGTCTGGTCTTAGCGGTCTGGCTGCTGTGGACAAGCCTAGTGGTAAAATAATAAAGTTGAAGCAGACCTCACTTTTTCTGTAGACAGAGACGGAGGCTATGGACACGACCTCTAAGCCCATACAATCAATAGGTGATGAACATAAAAACTTGTACGAGATGTAACCAGGCCCAAAATAATCCCAATACACGTATTTACAGAATAAAAATCGTATGAAAAATTCTGAGATTACAATCAAATAGGGATGAAAACAGAGAATTTTGCCCCTTGTCACAATTTGCTTGGGCACAATGGTTCACTAACTCTGCAGAGTCTAAAAAAAAGTAAAAGTAAAAGCAAATATAACAAAGTAGGCATACTTTCCAAACCATACAAAAAGCATCCTGAAAAATTTGAAGTCAGACTGACTAGAGTGTCACATTTCACTAAAACACATACCATACCTTCGCAGCTAACAATTTGTCATCAGAGATTTTATCACAGACATCACCCAGGCACCAGCCAATGCTGATGTGAAACGATGGATTCTGTAAGAGAATAACACATGAAAGTTATATATACATGTGTGTATACATGTAATACATGGAGGAATTGGAGCTGAACCGTAATGTTGTGAGCTTGGTAATCACAGAGATACTGGTTAAAAGCCACACGGCTGGCACAGGTGGGTTGTTTTCACAACTGTGGACCCCTAGAGAGTTGAGAAGGACTTTGAATGAAATGGCCTGCTGGGGCATAAATGATGTACAGTCGGTGAGCCTGCACTTGTGCGGGGATGCTGACTATTGAATCCATCTTTGTCTTTTATCTTTTATATTTCTACATTCACAAGGCAGAGAGACAAGTAAATAGATATATATATATATAATATCAATCAATTGATACACAGAATTCATGTTTCATGTAAAAAAAAAAAAAAATTGACGAATCTAAAACTGAGGATCTTAAAGGACTGTTTGAAGACATTTAAAGGAGATTTTATATCGGACAAAATCATCAAAACTCTTCCACCTGAATGTGAATTCTGCTTACATTATATACAAGACTTAGTCATAAGCTAGAATTGATTCAACGTGAAAACCAGAACTAATATTCAATTATGAAATCTGGATGACTACTGTTTCTGTACATACTTCTCTGTTTAGAGACAAAATTTATAGTGTATGGCCTAGTTGTAAGGCTGCCACACTTAGGACCATGAAGTCCTAGTTTTTTAATCTTAGCAATGCTATATCCAATGTTGTGTTTCATAACAATTAATTTAAAGAGTTTTCCCACACGACCCACCGGCAAATGGATGCCAGCATTAGAAACCAGGAAGAGATCTGCCCTCCATAAACAGCAACTGCCTTTGATAAACTTTTTTGGAGACAAACAGGCCTAAAGGATTCTCATTGTAATTTTGCTGATGCTCAAATTGAAAACATTTCTTTGGCACTAACTGAACTGGCAGCATAGGTTCACCCAGTGCTACTGCTAGCCATTGTTGTTGAATGGTTTTGAAATCTCTCTCCTTTATTTAGCCAGCCTTGATAAGTCTTCCAAGTTCATTAATAAATGACAAACAAATTCAAAATATCTGGATATAGTTATAGGCTTTTTATGACTTTATTTAACACTTTTTCATTAAATGCTCAAAATCAAAAGGAATTACGGATATTGAGTTCATTTTTCCAACACAAGATATTAACTTGTGACGCTTCTGCAGCCTTGCTCTCTCCCATTTTTATCTCTCTCTGACAAAAACGTCTCCCCTATTCAACTACATTTGAATTATTAGGGTTATGTTAACATGCTTGACGAAACCAGTGAATTCAACATATCATCATATTAAACCTTGAGATCAAAACAAGAGAACAAGACATTACAAAGAAAACACTAATCAAGCTAGCAGAAAACACATGAACAAATAAGTAAATGACAATGAACACCTGTTTGTTTAATCTGAAGTCACCCTATCCACCATAGATAAATTAAAATTAAAAGACGAAAACAGCAAGATGAAAGACATGTAAAAGAGGGAAAGAAAAGAAGCAGGGCCTATAGTAGTATTCTCTGAGGACCTACACACATAACCCCCCCTCTCCCACCCCCTGCCAAGAAAAAGAAGACCAACAAGCAGTAATTAAAATAGAAAACACTATATCCTGCCTCATAATAAGCCTGGAGTTTGAATTCTGCAAAACTTTTTATCGACAGCTTTGATGTAGTCTGGGAAACATGTATCCTCTGATGAAACTTCCAGACATACAAATGTCCTGAAAAGCAAATGGGAAAATCTCTTGCTCATAATTTAAAGTATTGTGATGAAGTGTTATTTATTTCCAAGTCTACATTCGTTATCTCTTCCTGATAATAATCTGATTATTTCTTTTAACATATTCTTTTATATCCTCAAGATACTCAGACACACATGACAAGTGGATTTAATCAAAATATTCATTCTCAAAACATTAATAAATAGTTAAATGATTTAATATCTTCTAAGCAGTATGAAATTCACACATCCTTTCACTGACAGAGACATACTTTTCCTGAAGACTCCTATAAGGTAAACTTTCTCAAGAACTTTTCCTGAAGACTCCTATAATGTAAACTTTTTCAAGAACTTTTCCTGAGGACTCTTCTAATTTACATTGTATAATGTAAAACATCTAAAACAAAACCCTGAAGGTTTTAAAACCTTGCAGCATGCAACATCAACAGTAGTAGTAGTAGTAGTAGTAGTAGTAGTAGTAGTAGTAGTAGTAGTAGTAGTAGTAGCAGTAGTAGTAGTAGTAATAGTAGTAGCAGTAGTAGTAGTAGCAGTAGTAGTAGCAGTAGTAGTAGCAGTAGTAGTAGTAGTAGTAGTAGAGTAGTAGTAGTAGTAGTAGTAGTAGTAGTAGTAGTAGTAACAGCAGCAGCAGTAGTAGTAGTAGTAGTAGTAGTAGTAGAAGAAGTAGTAGTAGTAGTGTAATCAACATCATATCATTATTCTTCTCTCATTCATTTTATCATATCTTTTTTTCTAATTTGTAATTAAACAACAAGAAACCATGGTAAATATAACTGTACCTAGTCTTTTCGTCATTTGGAAAGAGTTTTACTGAAGTGATATCGGCAAAGCAGCTGTAAAAAAACGGGAAATGGAAAAAAGTTATATTCAGTAAGAAAAGACATCGGTTGGATCTTGGTTTAATCAATAGGTGCAAATTTGTGAAAAGCTTTAGTCATTCCATTCAAACTGTTCAAACAGAAATTTTACTGTTACTTCATGACAAACACAAAATTGTATCAGACAAAACATGTAATTCCTTAGTCTTACTCTGTTTGTTTGATTTGATTTACTCACATCCACAACTAAGGTGATATCGGGGTTTTCGGTAGGATTTTTAATTTTGCCCGGACTGCCCTGTAAACAGCCAAAGGATCTTTAATGTGCATTTAATTGTGATCTGTACACGGGACCTCCTTTTTTAGGTTCTGTCTCCGATAGGACTAGGTGTCGTCCACCTACCTGGACCAGGGGGTAGATTTTGCTCGAAAAAAAATCAAGACAATTTTTTAACCGTTGGCGGGCTCAAATTCGAACTCTTGGATGAGAGGCCGACACCTTGCCTCTGGACTACTGAGTCCCCTTTACAGTCTTACTCACAAACCAAACAGAAAGTGACAGCCACTAAGCACAACAGCTGTCAAACAGAAAATATAAATGCAGACAACACACATAAAATTTAACGGACACGAAGTTACTTATTACATTTAAATTTTGCCTCAGAGGAAGTAAGAGAAATCTCTCCAAAAATTTGTCATACTGAATTAAAATTTAGAATGATAAATTATAATTACATACAGAATTTGTCAACAGAAGTTAAAAATCATCCCATCAACATTTTGAAAATATGCTTAATAAATATCAAGAAAACAAACTTGATTATAAGCTGATGAATTACTATCATGATAAACATAATCACGTTTAAATGACTTAAAATTTATTTACATGAAAGATCTTGTACACATGTTTTATAAATCTAGGGTTATTTTTCCTATTTTATTTGGATGCTATAAATAGAGCAAAATATCAGAGCATGTTATCTATTGTAAAGAAAATTTGTGATACAAAACATAATCTACCTTTAAAACTCCATCACCTGGATGTTACGCAAATAAAACACAAATCAATTGCATACATTAGATTAATGTTTGCCAAACATCCTAACCCACGGGAGATGGCAAAAGTGGGATGTTACAGTTAGGCTGACCAGGACGATACTCAATGATAGGCAAACCGCAACTGCAATGCAAGAAAAATATCCCTTTCTTGAGATTTTTCCTATCATTGACCTATCTACTTCAAGTTAGTGTCTAACTTTTGTATAATTGATCTATCCCCGCCCCCCCCCCCACCTGCAAGCTAAAAAAGTTATGTCCATAGAAACATTCATGGCACTGCCATTACATCAAGAATGAATCTTCATTAAGAGGCACTTCACCTGTGCGACCAATCATAAAACTTCACACTGCTCACAATGTACTGGACAGCAATCAGTGATTTCCTTTTCTTATGGCAGAGTTGGCAAACATCAAATTAAAAAAAAGATAGAAAAGACCTGGATAATATATACTACACTCAAATACCAAACTAAGTACACCAAACTATTGCCCCATGATCCTGATTCGGCTCGATAAGATTGACCCGCCCACTGGGCTAACATAACTCGTTAGACAAATGACACCAACCTACCCATCAGGTTAATCAGCGTTTTGCTTTATGGAACTGTTACTCAGTGAGTAAATGAATAAGAATTCAGTATCCTAAAAGAAAACGAGATGGTATGCGGTCGGATGTTAGACAGATGGCCACAATTAAATACTGAATATGTTATATTTCAACTGTTTACCTCTTGCAGTGCAATAAATTTGCACGGACTGAGTCAACCAATGAGTCAATCCAATGATGACGAATAACAACTGTACGAGACAAGCTGATGTGATACTGCGACATGGCATGAAATTTCATTGGCGTGAAAGCCTTCAAAATTCTGCTCACAAAACTTGTGAATTTGTCTTCCTCTGGAACTGTTTTAAAAAAGTCACACACATGTTTTTACAAATGTTTATTTACTTATTTACATTGTTTCACTTACGTATTTATACATGATAAAAAGAGAGATTTTCTTGAAAAAAGTTGTTTCAACAAAAACAAAAAAATAATTATTACAAAAAGTATTGAGATTGAAATTATAATTTTCACATTTAGCTTACAATGTAAACTAAGGTAACCTTAAAAACATGACGGTGAACAATAATAACATTGAGGGCACAAGTTATTAAAGAGTTGCTTCAATTACCCTCTGTAAGACTTAATTATAGTAAGGCATTTCACATAAGCATAAAATGACAACTACCACAAGCTGGATTGAAATCTATGCACACATAAACCTATTAATCACTGCAAACAGTACTTAATAATGACAAGTAGGAAACATGACTCCCATAATATGAAAAGTGTAACTAACCCTCCCTCACCCTCCTCTAGAGAGCTTGATTCTCAAATTTTAATGCAAAACTGGATATGAAATATCCTTGAAATGGTGGTACAGTAGTGACCGCCTAAATGCCCGCCGCCTAAATGTCCGTTTCGCCTAAATGCCTGCCATCTCAGTGAAACCAAATTTTTTCTATATAAATTGCCCCTCTAAGTGCCCGTTTGAAAACCAAGATTTTTGCCTAAATGCCCGGTCTCAACGACAACTGCAGGAATCTTTTTCTCCAAAGTATCATAAAATACGTCCGTAATTGATTAAATATTCTGTTTTTCTTTATCATACATGTAATCCAATTGCTAATCTAATAAGGCTTATGCCTGTCAACAATGTGCCATGCATTGCAACCACCCTTCATTACCTATCCATTGTAGAATCTAATGTACTAAACGTTGACCAATCTTCTCTTCATAACTCCACCCAATGTACAGCACATCCTTTGTCCCATTGGATCACTGGTTTGTCATCGGGCAATTAGAATTGAACAGTCTTCCAGACTCCGCCCACATCTCTTTCTTGATGTCGAAAGTGGCATGCAATCACCTGGCGTCTTTAGACCGGACGCTCATCGCGATCGAGGGACAAGGTGTGAACAGTTTTATTGCCGTATTGGCTATCCAATGTGACTTCGGGTCTTCGTGGCGAAAGACGGTCAACCCATCCGCGCGCTCACTACCTCAGCGTTAAAAAGTGTAATGGTTTCCAGGTTTCCTTTTTCTCGCAATAAATGTTTCGTACAGCTGATGACTTTTCCAAAAACAAACGATCTGGCTATGACTATGAATCTTTATTCTTGTCTGTCTGTTGTCTTAATTTTAACATGAGGATTATGAATCGAAGGAGTTGTAAGATTCGTGTTAATTTATTCACACATTGGTCCCATTGGATGAGGCTTTTCTTTATCCAGTTTTTCTCATCCAAATTTGTATAATTACTTAAGTCATAGGTCTCGTGATTAAATAAGTTACGTGATTATAGTGTGGGTTATGCCAGTTAATGAGGAAGCAAACATTGGATCAGGTCCTTTTTCTCTTAGCCTCCATAGTAACAACTTGAATTTTGCACAGCTATATACAGATCTACACCTTGAAAATAAAAATGAATAAACCAGGAAATGATTTACAAAAGAAGCTTCAAATCCTGGACGAAATTGGCAAGTCACTAGGGAAACCCAACGTCACAAAAATAGGCCTACCCTCAAATTGTTGCCCCTGACCTACTTTCTCCTAAATGCCTGTTTCGCCTAAATGCCCGTTTTGTCTGCTTCCCAAGCACTGGGCATTTACGCAGTCATTACTGTATCTCACAAATTGTGTTGAGCCAAAAGCCATTATCCTTAAAAAAAAAATTGTATTTAGTGTCACAAAATCGTTTCACCTGGGATGAATACATGAGTCGCCCAATTGCCTTCCACATGCGGAAATGAACGCACTTTAAACTCATGCTGTCCTGGGTTATCTGTCCAGGAGTGTTTTGGATTATACATGGAGTGGATGGCTGGTGGTAGAGCCAAGGCTTGATGTTTTTCAGTCTTTGGATGTGATACTTTCCTGAAAAGTAATTGTTAATTTTTATATTACATTTTATTGAGCATAATTTCTAAGTTCTTATCAAAAACTGACCAGAGTAATCTGGCAGGATATCATAAAAAACTTTGATCCAAAAATTTTTTAAAATGTGTGTGGTACATGATTTAGGATTATAGTAATACAGCGGAGCTCGAAACTAGCAAGATCACTAGGACTGAACACAAAATTTTGCTAAATCCGAGTTCTTGCTATTTCAAAGGTGTCTTGAAATAGCAATATACATGTATGCGATGCATGTCAGTAAAGAAGACAGACAATTGATTGGTTACTTCCTTTGACAGAAATGTTGATTAAATACCAACACATTTTTCAAATGTCACACAGAATTGTTTTCTTCTTAAAATTCAAAATCTTGATCACAAAGTTCGCACACTCCAAGATATTCCTCCTTCCCTTCCCCTCATTTTTCATTTCTTTCAACCTTTCAACCTTACCAACTGTCTGATCCAGACCAGTTGAAATCCTTGGCACTTACCAACTACAGTCTGATCCAGACCAGTTGAAATCCTTGGCACTTGACACATAGATGGGGAATGAAATTGAGAATGAGAGTGATGCCATTAGTCTAGACAACCCCCCCCCCCTCCCCTCGCTATCACCAATTTGTACAGTGCAGTGCTACAATGTACTATAAGTACATGAAGCCTGTGACAAGCCATACTGTATGATCACAAGATGGTGCGGGGGGGGGGGGGGTACTATATCGAGGTTTGAGTGTACATCAGAATCTATTCAGTATAAGAAAACATTTTTACCTGCTTTCATTTTGAGCCTCTTCAATTTTTCCTTCTGGCCTCTTCTTTTTTAAGGTAGGTTCATTTTGTTCTTGACTAGAATGACTCTTTAAAAGCACTCTCTTCTTGTTTGGCATGTCATTTTGCTTTTTGTCTGATTCCTCACAGTTAGTGTCTTCTACATCATGGTCACTGCTGTCATCTGAATTTTCTGAGCTGGTATTCCCATAAGCCACAAGGCAGCTCATTTTACTCAGATCAAACAAACAAATTTCTGAAAGAAACAAAAAACCATCAATGTTCATTTGCAGTCGTTAAGTTTTGAATGTTGCACTAGTTTTATCATATTTTCTCCATGTGAATTTTCTATGTCAAGGTAATAATCTTGCTTTGTAAATTCTTTGGTCTTTTACATCATACATTTTTTTCATTTGGAATAATAACTGCAAAACCAAACAAATTTGGAAACATTCAATAATTTTCATCTCCAGCCTTGGTCTATGAGGTAAAATTAAGACACATATGTTTCAATATAGCCTAAAATATCTAGATCTAATATAAGAAAAAAAACTTTTTATTTTCTATCATGCCTCATAACCTTAGTAAGCGACCAATAGGGTTGAAATTTTGTATGGAACTACTCAAAGGGGATGAAGTATGATCCTCTATTTTCAGATTCCCCTTAACTCTACTTAATAATTTTGTAAATAATTAATCAAATTAGCTTATGTTCCCGTTCTATATGTAGTCATATTCTTATTATCTGAGCGGAAGCCGTTGTCAAGTGTCAACATTTTATATCAGCAGTCACAGGGTGCATGATACGGTTAGATCACATTCAGTTTAGATCTAGAATCTACGTGATTTGATTTAAATAAAATATAATCTAGAGTTTAGATTGAGATCTTCAGATCTAGATAATGTAGATTATAGATCTAAACTGAATATGATATACTAGATTCCAGAGATCTAATCTAGATTTAACACACTGTAACTGTTAAGTGCTCATTGTTGATTCTAACTCAGACATAGACTCTAGATCTAAAAGAGATATGGGGAACTATAGCAATGAAAAACAAAAAAGGCAATATTTATCATAGATTACTCACAACACAACCAATCACACATCAAGATCTACATTTCTCAGTAAAGAATTCATTGTTTTGTAACAAGAGCAGAGGCAGCATAAGAAGACAAAGGAAGGAGGAGGAGGAGGAGGAGGAGGAGGAGGAGGAGGAGGAGGAGGAGGAGAAGAAGAAGAAGAAGAAGAAGAAGAAGAAAGATGAATATGACGGAGAAGAAGATGCCGTCGCCGAATAAGACGGTGATGACGACAAAGAAAACACTGCCCCTGTAGAAGATAATGACGATGAAGAGGACATCACCTCTGAAGAAGATGATGACGGCGAAGAAAAAGGGGCCGCTGCGGAAGAAGAAGACTTACCAAAGATTTTAAAAAGTGACAACAAAGAAGAGGAATAAGAAATGATAAGAGATATTATAATAGTAAAAGAATGAAAGAGGCTCAAATCAAGAAGACGAGAAAGAAGACAAAAATAGGGATTTAAGTAATTCACTTTTAAATGAATTAAAACAAGACGAAGATGACAAAAACAACTCTACTAGAAAGGAAACAGTGGTGATTAAACTGGGAAAAAGTTTATTAAGAGGGATAAATTGGCTGGGTTTCCCAAATTCCCAGAGTTTCCAATTAGAGATGTTCCATAGTAAATAACAATAGTGGTAGTAATAATAATGATAAAAATAATAATGGCACAGCCTAGGGACATAATAAAGAGTACTTTTTGAAGTGGTGTGATAAAGAGTTGGGCTTAGTTTTTGTGGGGAATAAAAGAAAGGGAAGAGAGTAAAAATAGAATTTAATTGATAGGTTGCTTTCAGTTGCAGTAGTTGTTCATCACTGAATGTGACTTTTCGGATCAAGGTGACACAACAGAAAAAAGGGAACGGTAGTACCAATACATAAGAAAGGATCAACTATGGAATGCTCAAGCTATAGAGGGATATCACTACTTAGCGTACCAGAAAAAGTGTATGTCAGGATTCTGGAAATGAGACTAAAGAAAAGAGTAGAAAAGATTGAAGAACATCAGACTGGATTAGACCAGGAAGAAGTGTACAAGATCCCATATTTACAATTAGATAAATAATAGAAAAATTCCTTGAGAGAAACATTCACTTGCACCTGTGTTTTATTGATTTAGAAAAGGCATTTGACACTGTCAGGAGGGACGAACTATGGCATTCTTTAAAAGAACATAACGTAGAGCAAAATTTAATAGAAGCCATTAAAAGTTTTTACAATAAACCAACGTGTGCAGTGAGAGTAGCTGGAAATGTATCTGAAAATGTAATGTAGATATAGGAGTAAGACAGGGTTGTATCCTAAATCCTCTTTGGTTTATCACATTTTTGGATTCAGTCGCAAAGGCATCCTCAAAAAGGAAGAAAATGAATGTAGGTATGTCGAAGCTCAAACCAGTAAATGTATCAATGTTTTCATTTGCTGATGATTTAGTTCTGTTTGGAAAATCAGAAAGGTACCTTCAGTCAAATATCAACATAATGAATAATGAATTAAATAAAAGAGGAATGAGAGTAAATGCAAAGAAAACCAAAACAATGCTAGTAACTAGGGAAGCTAAAACACAAAATTTTAAATTAGGCAGGGAGAATTTAGAACAAGTTCAATGCTACAATTACTTAGGAGTAATGATCAACTCAGAGGGAAAACTAAGAGAAGAAATCAGCCAGAGAATCCAAAAGGCAAGTGCAATACATAACCATCTAGGAAAGGCATTTGTAGGTAAACAAGAATTGTCAACTAAAACCAAAATGGCAGTATACAACACAGTTTATTGTCCTACTCTCCTCTATGGCAGTGAAACCTGGACCTTAGACAGTAGGGAATACAGTAGAGTGCAGGAAGCTGAAATGAAATATCTAAGAAGAGCAGTAGGGAAAACTAAAAGAGACAAAATCAGAAACACAACAATAAGAGATCAAACCAAAGCAGATAGCATAAAAACTAAGATAGAAATGAATCAACTGAGATGGTTTGGGCATGTTAACAGAATGAATGACAATAGAATAGCTAAATCAGTATACAGTGCTAAAACTCAAGGTAAAAGACCAAAAGGCAGACATCGGAGAAAGTGGGAAGAAGATATAAACGAGGCATTAACGCAAAGAATTTTAACTTTCACGGAAGGAAACAGAAAATGTCAGGACAGGGCAGCCTGAGAAAGATCATTTCGGGCATCTATAACCCATACACTGGAAGGTAGAATAGGAGCTGATAAAGAAAGAAAGAAAGGTGACACGATGTGATACTAAGACAGCAGACTTTGCGACATGAGACTGAAACATCGAAACTGGAACATGAGACATATCTTGTTGAGATTGACATCGGACAGTGCGATGTAGGACTGATGTCAACCATTCTGCTAGCATTGGGTCTTTGAGACATTGTTCGAATTGAAAATTTTTCAGTTGGTTTTATATGGAGTGTTTTTGTAAGCATGCAACTGAGTAAGATAATCCAATTAGCATAGTACTGCAAAAATGCTGGTTAAAAATGAAACTTCTTTTCTCAAAGACAAAGGGAGAGAAGAAATTAATTAGTGTGACATCATATTATAAACATTGAAGTATACAAAGTAAAGCTGTCATTATTCCCAACCGTGTTGGAAATACTAATTTTTCTTATTCTAATTTGTTTAAATTCCCAACACGATTGGGAATAAAACCAACACTGGCTATTCGTTATTCCCAACTGGGTGTTGAGACTAGATCTATGCCTTATGTAGCAGAGAGTCTCCATCAACTGACCTAGTTCTACTTCTAGTCATCTTTATATCGGCAAGCACTATTCGTCATTAATGGCGGATGGACATTGCCATTATTCGTCATTGATGGTGAAGGTGAAAGGAACTTGTCACTCATTCGGTTCGCCATCAATGATGAATAGATCCTGGCACTATTGTTGATCATTAATGATGAATGATTGTTTTCAGCATGACCCCAGTTAAATAAGGAATAGATCTAGATTTTGTAAAAAAAAAATTCTAATGATAATATCTTGTTATTATTTGACATTTTCATTATTTTCCAATTGGATTTGACAAATTACAGATAAATCTGGTAGATGGGAATGATTCACAATTTAACATTGAATTTAGATCTAGATGTGGCGTGTCTGATTTGCTCTACTTCTCTCTCTCTCTCTCTCTCTGTTAAAAAATGTTCAAATGCAATATTAAATTATAAGGAGTCCCAACACCCGGTTGGGAATATGAATAGAGTGTTGGCATTATTCCCAACATTGGTTGGGAGAATAAGATAAATTAGTATCCCAACATTCACACACAGTTGGACAAAGTAAAATGACATATATTGTTATGTTTGCCTCAAATTTCTTGGAATGAATGAAACAGATATATGACACTCACTACACTTACTATATATTCTGTTATTTTTAAATGTTTGACAAATTAGTGTTATATTAAATTAATATTAGTATCCCAACATTGAATTTACATCTTGGGAATAATGAATAGATAATCTGTTATTCCCAAAATGTTTAAATGCAAATGATTTACAGTATTATTAATTTCTGTAAACTACTAGCATTATTAAAATAATTAAATAGTATTAACATTTACACACATTGTTGGAATATTATGAATAATATAATTATTTATTATTAAAACGACATGACTAATAAATGATAAATGAATATCTGTCACTAGCATTATTATTATTATTTGTATTATTATTATTATTATTAATACAAGATTTCAATGCAGTAATCAATGAATGATAATTGTGATAATTGTGAAGATGAGTAGAGAACTACACTACACTTTACTTTCATTGAATCACTATATATATTATTATTACTTAATGAGAGTGAATTATTAGTGATTAGGAGCTTTACAATACTAATCACCATCACAGTGAATGGTGAAAGTGAAAAGGGGTTCTAACAATCACCATGAATCTTCTGAACCTGCACATATTTCCACAGGGAAAAGCGAAAAATGAAAATGGCCTTTTTACTCTGAGAGTGGAACAGGGAGAGTAAACAGATACACACAATCACATGACAGTGAATGGTGAAAGAGGCCTAATCGCCATACCCAATCACTGAATGCAAATGATTTACCACAGGGGAAAAGCGAAGCAAATGAAAAATCTTTTTCACTTGACATGAATCTTCAAACCTGCACGAAATTAAAACGACATGACTTCGATCATCTACTTTCGATTCTAGAGGGCGTTTTATCTCAAGTCCCTTTACATATCCTTCAATTCAAAAGAGTTTCAATGCAGTAATCAAGAGAGATAACTGGGGACGCCCATCAGCCCGTCGACTGTCGTTAGAGAACTATTGTTGGCACTATTGTATTATTCCACACATTGTTGTTGTCTTTTGGAAACTCACAACGGTCATCCATAAAGTAAAGTGAAAATAAAGTATGGCCTAAAAGTTATTAGGGGTTCAACCATTGCATGTGTATGACAAAGGCTGCACATCATTTCAAAGTACGTTTGCATGCATCTCTAGTATCTCACTTGTAACCAGACAACCTTATCTTTCTGAATCAAGGAAGTAACAAGATGGGAGACTTCGAAATTGATGCGGTCTTGAACTTTATGGTTTCTAGAGGGGGCCGAGTGAGAAATACAGACCTTGTGACACATTTCAAAAATTTCTTAAATCATCCAAACAATAAAGGTAAGTTGTTCCATTTTGGAACTTGAATTATACTTTTGTATAAATATAGAATCTACGGCTTATAAACCATAGATCTAGATTCTAGAGCCAGTACAATCTGAATGGAAATCAGAGTACAGTTGTCAAACTGTCTTTCAGTCACTAGTCACCACAAATAATTTTTTATTAAATTGGCACACTTACACAATGTGAAACATCAATTTTATCCACTGTTCATCATAAGTCAAGATGTTCAATATTTAAAGGATAAATTTGGTAGCCTAAAGAATACTCAAAATACTAAAGATGATGCCGCAAGTCGAAATGATGGGGGAAAAACATCATCATATCATATGCATATTAATGTTGCCACTTTTATCATCTCTCTGTAAGTATACTTAATAAACATTATTTGTTAGGAAAATCTAGCCAAAGATTAGAAACTTTAGATAATCTAGATTTTGAGTTGTTTCACAATACGGCTTTTACGTCAGTAGTTAGTACAGCTGATCAGTGTTTGATATTTTATAAATGTCAGTTTAAAGTTCTTGTTATCGTTCCATAATACAACTAACAAGAAACAGTGGTAATTGTATTTTGTCTACTGGTGGATTGCCGTACTATTGTTAATATGTTAGAGTTCGGAGTCATTTTGATGAAATCAGGGAAACTGGGGAAATTCCATCGCATCAACCAGTTAAAATATGCAGTTTTTATACAAATGGGTCAAATTTATTACAAGATGGACTACTTTTAGATATCTTGTAAGGTCAAAAGATTATTTATTGACAAATAGTGTCCTTTCTTCTTGTGACCTTTACTTCTAACCTTAGAAAGCCAAATTCATGTTAGTTCACTAGATATAATAGCTAAATAGAGGTATCACAAATTTATTAAATGAATGTTTTATATTATAATTGTTTAGTTATCGGAGGAATCTGGAAAATTGAGAAACAAAGCTTAGGGAAGAAATAATGTTATCAAAATAAATCACTCCTCCTTTATATATATAAATGTCTCTATGGAAGTTGATGCATCCATGTCTGTCATGTTTTCTCAATTGTATCCTCCAGACGATGCAAGAACGGTACGCGCAAATCCTCTGTCCTCTGTACTTGCACATTTCTTTTTAATCAGACTTAGGATTATAGATTGGGTTATAAAAATGTAAAAGGTTAAAATTATCCTTTTTTATGTTGTGGTCGAGGTGGGAAGTCGTGAAAAGCTGTCTACCAATCATCATTCAAAATTGTCTGACCACTATTTTTTTAGCCCTAGTCTGATCTTATATTCTGGTCAATGAATGAAAAAATGTATGATAGTTGGCGTGTTAAGGATTCTTATGTATCTCGGACTTCTTCACAGTGCTTCTCGTTCACCTGTTTCTGCTACTGACATCAATTTCTTAAAATCTTTGATGATATTATACAAACTTTATAATATTATCACTCCTTTTAGTTTCCATATATTCCAGCCTGTGTTAACATACAACACTTCTCAAAATGAGTTCAAATTATAATACTGGTCTTTGATTTTTCAAGTTTAAACTAGATACTTAGTTTTCAGTTAAATACAAAATTATTGATCTACTATTTTTCCTCTTGCTACCTTTTATTATTTATGCTGACTGCACTATAGATGTTGTGAAAATGCTTTCCACTTGCTGCGCAATGCATGTGACCACATTTTTCCCAAAGGAATATTGATCTACATACAGAAATTGTGGCAAATATATGTGCATTAATGATTAAAAAACATGCCGTGTCATGATTGTTTCCTTGGAAAAAAATGATAATGGTTTGTTGTAGATGTCCTGATATCAGTTGCTTTATTCCGATAGTATTATTTCCAATATTTGTATTGAATAAATTAATATTCATGTTTGACCGGGAGATACTGTTTTGTATCTATTCTAAATTATAGAAACACAAAGCAGCACTTCTATTTACTTGTTACGTGATAACAATTCAACAAGTTTCGTTTCGGAGTAAAATCTTTAAAGATGTTACGACACAACTAAAAAAGCTCAGCCATGTGTTTTGTTGGATAAATTTTGTTTGTTTTAACAAGGAGTGTGAAGGTTCTTTTAGCTTTGAAGTCCTTAAATTAAATGATTTTTAAAGGCAACCCAAATAAAAACCAGCTAGACTTCAGAACCCCTTGAACCTTCATCACTGCACAACACTGTGTCTTCATGCTAGTTAAGGAAAGATACTAGAGAGCAAAACGAAAGTCGTCAATTGGTATCTATAAGGGAGTGGAAGAAACAATAAATGAACTATGCCGGGTATAAATAATTCATATATATATATGGTTTTGGGTTTTTTTAACGAAAAATCTGTCTATGAGATTGCAGGAAAATATGTCAATAAAGTGATAAGGCTGCATTGTGGATGTTTTTTCACTTTCACCATGGTATAATTTGTTTTATGAACAGGTTAGGCGTAGCACATTTGTACACATAATAGCTGTTTTACACTTTAGTTTCACATTTGATATTATTATTATTATTATGCAATCTCATATCAGCTTCTTCAGTTTAACTATAATTTTGGATTGTTTGCATTGCAAGATATAAAAATATTTGGGTGTTTCTTTCATGTAATTTAGTTAATATCGGGTGTCAGATAATGATATATATATATACTGAAAATACCTCTTATTTGGTATGTTATTTTATGTAACAAACTGATCAAACCTGTTGTTGTTTTTTTAAGTCTTACACTCACCCTGATAGCTACTGTGTGCATGTCTGTATGTCCTTTTATGCGGATATGAAAATAAGGCTATGAATTTATAATTTGCCGTAAAGTAGACCTTGTAAACAATTAATTTATTTCTTGTATATTTTTCTTATGAATGTTTGATCATAGTTTCATGATGCAGAGTTGTTAGACTGGGGATCAGTCAAAGCTACGTCTGACGTTGTGTTCTTTTAGAAAGACACTTAACACGCTTTTCCCCACTTAACCCAGGTGTGTTACAAGGTCTAGCTTGGGAATTAAAAACTTGCATCAGACTAGGGTCATGTCCAGGAGGTGATTATCATCACCCATTCCACTTCACGCTATTGAAACCGATGGGTGTAACAGCCTCCAAGAAATTCAAAAACAAATTTTTATCACTCATTTATATGGTAATATCTCATCATCAGTAACTTCTGATCACTATTATTACTTTTTTTAAATGTAAGCAGGTTAGCTTACTACAGAAGAAAGGAAAGATAGAGATTTATTGATTCACCTACTTACGTATGGATACACAAAAGGCCATTACCAGAGCTCTCCATCGTGGTCCGTCTATTGGTTCATCCTTGTTCCTTCATCTGTTTTTCCATTATTCACTCCATGCCTTTCTGGATCTGCCTCATTTTCTTTTTCTATCTGCCCATTCAGGGTTCCATCTCATTGCCACTCTTGCGACAACATTAGGTTCATTCTGAATGTATGTTATATGTTTCTCCCGTGAGGTTGATGCACTAGTCGTGTGACTGATCTTGTGAACTTTCCTTCATAAAGAATAAGAGCCAGTGCTGAATAAAAATGGCACCCCCTGTCAATTCATGTTGAAATAAAGTGTGGTATCATTGTGAAATCTACTTTGAAATCTTTTCATTTCTATAGTATAAGATGTTCCTAAAGAATCACAAGCTCTTTGTTATTTGTTTTTGGGGTTTTTTTCAGTATTAATTTACTTATTTCTGTGTGGCAATAAAAAAAATTCCCTTTTTTTCTTTTTTTCAGCTCGTAATCGTGAACGGTTCAAGGATTATGTCAATGAACTGGCTACCATCAAATTGGATTCGGTGAATGTTTCCTCTCTTTGGTTTCATTTTAAGCATTTTTGTTCTTCCTAAAGAATTGAATGTTTCCATTTGATACCCTTTTTAGAAGTCTTATTATAATATTTCCATTTTAACTTGTTTTTACATTTTTAAGATTAAACTTAATTTTTTGTATCTATTTTGCTTCACATATATAGCTTATTTATATCACTTTAAAGTTTTTAGAGCAATATATTATTAAAGACACTTGTTTTTTTAATGTATCGATGCTTCTTTTGTAGTTTTACCCAAATTCATAGTTAATGTCAGTAATCAATTTTGTTTACTCTCGTAGAAGAAATACATTATTATTTTAAAATATCTTCTTTGGGGGGGGGGATTATATAAAAGGAAAATATTCATTTCCTTTTAAGCATAAAGATGTGTATTTTTCAGGGGGAAAAAGTTCTTGTGCTGAAGAGGAAATATCGACCTAGTTCAGATGCTGGGACTACGAATCCCACTCAATCACAGCTACCCTTATCTGGCGCTGAGTCAGCCCCTAAGGCCGCACGGCTTCCACAACCAGAAAATTCATCATTTGCTGATACTCCTCCCGTGGCAACACCAAGAGGGACAACAAAGAGTCAGGCACCTGAACCTCCCGAGCACGATCAGAACCTCCTGAGGAACCTGTTGGCAGGCCCAACACTAACGGTCAAGGGGCAGAGGCTTTCCAGCTGATAGAGGAGTAGACATGGCTGACGTTGGACGATTGACAAAAGCCCGAAGTGAAGATGGTCTTGAAATGAAGCAACCTCAGACCGAAAAGAGCCAGAACCTGGGGTGGAAGACAATGCCAGTGCCTCTGGATCTTTTCTCTCACTGTCTTCCGCTGTAAGGAATACAAAATATTGTTTAAAAGACACATTATGTGGGGGGGGGGGGGGGGGGCACCTGGATTGGCGAGTTTGGGACCAAAATGTTGATTTTCTGTTCTTTGCATATTCAGGTAGAATAATCATTTGTCAACAAGCTTATGGCAAAAAAATGCCCATGGGACGTATATTATTTTCTTTACAAAATGTTTTGTAGGCGAGGGTAGGTAAAAACAGTCAAAATTTGACGTAAATTACCCTAACACTGACTGCGAAGATTGGCACTGAAAACCCCTCTAGCGACCGCTAATCGTAAATGTGGCAACACAGTTATTTTGCTTGGCTTACGGGAACCCCGCACGTAGATTGGCCAAGTGCTTTGTGACATAAGAGGTGGAGACCAGCGTCGCGCTTATGTAAACACATGCACAAGTATACGAACAGAGTAGAAAAAAAACTGGTCATTTTGACGGCTGTTTTCACAGCAATGCACATCTAAACCTAGTTTTACAACCCTCTTTACATTAATAGCAATGCCAGAGACTGTCGAAAGAGTAAAGGGGCTGCTATAAGAACTCGTCTGAAGCGTTTGCCTCCGTCATTTACAGACCAATTTGTATAATATTTCACACACAGATTCCTTTCGTCAATGTTATTACAATGGGGCTTTATTCATATCTTATTAACTTTTTGAGAACTTTTTTGTTGTTATAATAAAAATGCCATTGTTGCGTATATACGATGTATGCCATTTTCAAAACTCATTAAAAAACACTATCCAAATATCGAAAAAAACTTGATGTCATTCTTTAGATATTGAAGGAAAAAAGTGATCTGCACAGGTTTTGAGTGATTTTATTCATAACCAAGAGAGAAGATAGATTTTGAAAATTGGGTCAAAATCCAAGATGATGGCAGTTTCCTTGGCAACCAAGGACGCTACAAATTTTTCAATGATATATGATGACTATATTTTGACAGTTCCTCGTAGATATACTAAAATCAAAACCCTAACTCAAAAGCAAAAAAAAATTACTTCAGGAGGTGCCCTCTCCCTTAAACATAATGATCAAAGTACTCGTGGAGCTTTAATCTTTTTGACCATTGGAACAGTTTGTGATATTGTTTTTGTCTAGTGAAAACAGGTTCATGTTGCCTCTGGTAAATATGTATTGATAGTATTTAAATCGATAGTTGATTGCATGATATACTTATATTCAGAATATGAGGGTTTACAAACAAAATAATAGATCAAAATGGGTTGGAATTTTTTACAGTTTTTGTTAAAAGTGTTTATCGTTACATATTTGTCAAAAACGCATATTTAACTCTCCTGTCAAATTTGGTCTGTGTGTTTTCATTAAAATGGTCGGGATATTTTGGAATATGATCATTGTTCCATTTTTAAAATGGTGGTATGTGGGACATTGTTTTTGTGAGTTCCTTTTTTTTTTCGGTGGGGGGTGTGATTAACCAATCTTGGTTATTTTCAGGGATATTCTGATTAACGACTGAAGAAAACATGATGGTTGACGTTTTAAGGATTTCTTAAATGTCTCATTTTCTTTGATCTTAGCAAAACTATGTAATGCTTAATGCCTGTGAAACTGTCTAAACCGTCCACATGACGTCATTTTTCAGGAGAAGCGAAAAACGTAGTAGATCATCGAATGGGGCAGCAAAGACTATGTTATGCTTTATGGATTACAATTTGATATCTACTTTAGTCTTGGAAATGTAGTGAATGGAAAAAAGTTAGTTGTGCACAAAAAGGACTTACACTTTTAGAGTTGAATGATCTACACAAGTAAGTCTGCTCCGTGACTTTTACGGTTAAGAGTTTCTGGGTAAGGCGGAAAGAAAAACGAAAATCTGCTTTTAGATCATGTGTATTGCTGGAGCCTGTCTACTGTTTCAGAGCCTCTAATATTTATAAAAGCATGGAAGAAGCATGCGTTTGATCCTTTGAAGGACAAATGTTATCTCATATCTCAAATATTGTGGACTAGCGTGTTTAGCCAGTTTCATGGATGATATGTCATTTGCATCTTAATTCTTTGCTATTTTGTTGAATTTACCAAAATGTACCTTTTAAATTTTCCTTTTTCCTGAAGATCAAGGTGTAATAGATTGTTCTTCTTTTTTGTCATTCTTTTGCATTTATCTTACATATTTTTTTCTGGAATAGTCACTCTTTAATTTCAATGAAGCTGCCTCAGAAGTCTTATTCACAGTGAATATGATTCATAATCACTCTGTCCGCCTACCTGTCTATCTTTTTGTAATGTTATGAGTTATGAAATCTTTCTGACGGAGAGAATGTAATAATTGCTCCCATGCTTTTCGTTTCTCTTGAGCCAGGCATCTCAGGAATCCGTTGGCTCATCAACTTCTGGTGTTGGGTCACTGGAGGATGACCCAAATGCATCAGTCATGAGTGTGATGGACAAAGTGAAAAAACTCAATAAAATTCAATCAGAGACTGATGTCTCGCAGCCAAAACAGTCAGGCTCCAAGAAAGGCACCAAGCATATGGTAAGTGTCAGCTTTCTCTGCAGTCTTTCAGAAATACTTATATTAACATGCATTTTACATCACGGTTGATATTGTCTCCAGTATATAACCAGTAGCACAGAAAAATTTAAGCTTAATGAACAAAATAATTTTAAGGGATTCTGAGAAATTGAAATTGAACTGCACAGTTAACTTTTTCTCTTAAATTTCAAATGAATTCAACTCGTTAAAGAGCCAATTTATATAGAATAGATTCTGTTACTTGAGGTAACATACCAGTAGGTGGATCATGGTGTTAGGTGGTGTGTTCGTAGACCGCTAATACTGTTCTATGTGGAATATCAGTAGGTAGAAGAAAAGGAACTGAGGTTCTCTATTTCAAGGAGTCAAAAAGGAGTGAGGATATGTTGTATTCTACATCCAAAGAATCGCTAGATTTTATTGCTTTATTAAGTGGTTGAAAAAAGCTTCTCTCTTGTATTTCTTATTGATTGTTTTTGTGCTTTTTGCAAATTAAATGCTCTGTCTATTTAAAATGTATGAAAATGTATAGTTGACCTTTTTCTTCCATGATGCAGAAGCGAAGTGTATAATAATTCACATCAGCGCTCTTGTTCTCCCCCTCTAGTATTTTTAAATTTTGTTTATCCCCCTTACCTCAAATGAGGAAGAAAAAACTAAGGATACCATCCATGCTCAGCAGCCAATGAGCCAACCCCTCCCCCCCTTTGATAAAAAAAACCCAACAACAATACACAAACACAAACAAACAACTTAAAGAAAAACAACAAAATTGTAACAGAAAAAAGGAAAAGAAAAGTAAATTGAAACATACCAATTATTCCTCTTTTCTTTGTTTACAGGAGATGATGACGAGTCTTCACATTCCTCTGCCATCTTATACGTCACTGTGAGTCGTTGTCTGAAGTATTTAGTTTACATGCAGTTTCTCTCACCATTTATCTACTTTTAAGTTTTTCTTTTTTTATCAGTCACATTTCAATATGGTCTCTTTCTCATAGCCCCATTTTTTGCCTTTTATTTCTTTGATGTCTCCCTTATTCCACTTCCTTATCTTCTTTTCACCTTGCTTTCTGTCTTCATATCCATCTTACATTTGGTGTCTTCCATCCATATCTTTTGTGTACATCTTTTCCAATGTTCCCTCTAATTCTTTCTAGTCTGTGTGTTTTTTGGTGTTGTGCAAAGTTTGACGAATAAACCCTGATTGTGTGCTCTATATGCATGAGAATGAAGTCAGACAAGAATAGTAATTTTTTTTTTATGTGCGCACGTGCACACATGCACAGCTTAGAGGGAACATTACTCTTGTCTGTAAGTTCCTTTTACCATGCTGTGATTTCTGATATTAATGCTGTATTTTCTTCTTTGCTTTCATTGTTTTACTACTTAAAAATCTTTTATCTGGTTTAAAAAAAATTCTGATTGCTGTTTTGGGGGAAGGGGCAGTTCTTTCTTTCTCAGATTGTATTGTGTATTCCATGTGTTTCAGCCGATTTGTGGCATGAGGTTTTAAAAGCATGATTTCATTCAAAGTTATGTCTATTACAGTATAGTCTAGCTTACTTCTTTCTTCATGCAATGTACAAGATCGATGTATGTATGGGGTGTTTCTCTTCCTTTTTCCAGCTAACACCGGAGGAGAAGGAATGGATGGTTGTGTGTTCAACAGCAGAGTATCATGACATGAATCGTCTTTTGTCCAAAAATCCTGCTCTTGCAAAATTAAAGGTTAGCAATACATTGCCTGCTGTATGTGTATTCTGCAATGTCTCCCTTTAAGAATGATGTTGGATATATGATGAGATCTCTATAGTACCAAAATATTTGTAAAACTGTTCTTTAAAGGCTGTATTATCGTTGAAAAATTCATTTGCAAATTTTTTGATCGATAAAAAAGTGATAAATGAACCTAGCGTGACATGTTTAAAAAAAGAAAGAAAATAAATGAAACCACTTGGAGGATTTTTAGACACTAACAGAGTTGAGGCATTCCTGTTTTAGAGCATGAAGAGGCATACATGTACACAAGGCCACCACGACAGAATGCCTGTTACAGGTTATACTTGGCTGTATAGCTGATATATTCATTTACACTGAGCTAAAATGAGGATAGCGATCTAGGATTTGAACCCATGATATGGCGTCATAATGTTGAGTCGTAACTTGTTGTCTGCAGCTAACGTTGTTTTCTTTTTTATGCCACAAAATTGTAACAGTCAGGACTAGACAGGTATAACTCTTTGTGAATGTTTGTCAGCTTGAATTTTCCCAGTTGGGTTGTATTTTCTTATAAAGTAAATTGCATATATTCTTCAAAAGAAAATTAATTTATTTGATATTCTTTGTTGTTGCTTCCTACAGGATTTGACAAACGTAAGTATTTGTTTCAAAGGACAGTACATTTTAATTGTCATAACAACTAAGATTCTTTTTTTTTTTCTGTTTGCAAAATTTTATCACTGTGAATCTTTTATTTAAATTTTATTTAATTTTTTTTTTTTGAACTACACTTAATGATCATGCTTTACATTTTATTTATTTATTTATTTTAGAAGGGTTTGTGATTGGTGTTAGGCGACTTCATTTATTTAACAATTCCACTGTTAAAATTAAACAAGCTATATGAAAATGAAGTTTTAATGTTCTCATTTTTACAGAGTTTTAAAAATTATGTGAAGTGTGGACAGTTAATTTTTTAACTTAGAAATCAGTTTACAAAATGAGGGATAGACATAACTTAGAGATTGATGCTTTATCAGAGCTATTGTGTTATTTTTTAATATGACAGAACTATTCTTGGTAGTCTTTTATGTTTTGTGATAAACTAGTAAGGATGGCTTGAAGAGAGAGAGAGAGAGAGAGAGAGAGAGAGAGAGAGAGAGAGAGAGAGAGAGAGAGAGAGAGAGAGAGAGAGAGAGGAGAGGGAGGGAGGGGGAGGGAGAGAGAGAGAGAGAGAGAGAGAGAGAGAGAGAGAGAGAGAGAGAGAGAGAGAGAGAGAGAGAGAGAGAGAGGGAGGGAGGGAGGGAGGGAGAGAGGGAGAGAGAGAGAGAGAGAGAGAGAGAGAGAGAGAGGGAGAGAGAGAGAGAGAGAGAGAGAGAGAGAGAGAGAGAGAGAGAGAGAGAGAGAGAGAGAGAGAGAGAGAGAGAGAGAGAGAGAGAGAGAGAGAGAGAGAGAGAGAGAGAGAGAGAGAGAGAGAGAGAGAGAGAGAGAGAGAGAGAGGGAGAGAGAGAGAGAGAGAGAGAGAGAGAGAGAGAGAGAGAGAGAGAGAGAGAGAGAGAGAGGGAGAGAGAGAGAGAGAGGGTGTGTGTGTGTGTGTATAATGTATGACAGTAGTTTCATCCACTTTTTCATCATTTTCCCCACATATCAACGCTTGGAACCTTCAGGGGTGAGTGTTGATAAAAAAAAATGATCAATTTTATATTAAACTTTAATATTCCATTGTAAAAAAAAAAAGAAAAGAATTCCTTGTATTTTTACACAGGATATAATAAAGACTTTGACCAGCATCATGAATTGCTAACATTCTTATCATGAAATTCTGATTATTATTTCCAAACTAAAGTGTCATGAACACCTGACCATGAGCTCCTGAGTAAGACACAGTTTTTCCACATATGCAGTCCAACCTGTCCATAACGACCACCAATGATCATAGACCAAAGTGGTCGTTATTGACAGGTGGTCATTCGGGGCGGGTTATGATATGGATGGATAGCATGATTAGTCTCATTTAAAAATATGAAAGCTTCATAAGCCATTCTAGTCAGTAATCAACAGTAGTGGACTGGACATAGGATTGCAAACAAAAGTAGTGGGGACCGTCTTGCCACAATAGGCAATGCAATCCATTCCTCTGGCATGTGTTTGCAATAGAAGTGTCAGGATGGCTAGACACAATGACGAGGTGTGAAGTGGAGAAGATTCATCTGGTAACCACGACACTGACTGCTAATGGTAATGATTGGTTATTACCCAACACCACGACTGTTGATCAAGCAGTGAAGCGTGTGGAGCCAAATATGTAAGACCAGCTTTCGGTCGTTATGCACAGGTTATGATGTCGGTCAAATTAGATGGTCGCGGTCGTGTGGACAGGTGGTCGCTATGGAGAGAGACAAAATATAGGAAAAAAGCAAGTGAGTTGATTACCTTTGGTCGTTGGAGGCAAGTGGTCGTTCTTGACCAGACAGGTTGGACTGTACGTTTAATGGACATGAGAGGTGCATTAAATGAACTGGAGTACTGAGTACAAGGGATTTTAATGATGAAATGTTGATGGATTTAGATTATGCTGAGATTATGTTTGATTAAAAATGTTGTATAGTTTTATGACATGATCATTTTCAACTTGTGTCTCTATTTCTTTTAATTTTGAGTTTTGCGCGTTATGCCTATTCAGTGGCATGAGATTTTATCCAATTAATTTTTAAAATTTCTTTTTACTGGAAATGAAGAAAACTGGTGATCACTAAATATCGTCGGTCATAAATTCTTAAAAAATTAAAAACCCTTTCTGCTCCTCCCCCCTGCCACCACTAAAGATAAGGGCGCTTAACAGGTAAAGCGGATATATTTATATTTTGTTTGTCAACTTCAGTATTACAGTCGTTCTCATACATAGTTATGTATCTTTCCATTTCATAACATCAACTGCAATATGTGTCTACAACCTGGTTGGAAATCCTGTGCTGGCAGTATGTAAGTAACAGATAACTTTACTACAACAATGTTTGAAATATTAAGTGGTTTCTATTTTATAATTTAAACTGAATGCAAAACATACAGCTCTTATAAACTAATTGTAAACGCATAATTTTGCTTCTGCCTCTCATGATACATCCATTTATCCAGAATTTCAAAGAACAATTTTTTGGTCAAATTAGACTATCCTTTCAATGGGCGTCAGTGGCTGAGTGGTAAGGCCGCTGGGCTGGTGATCATGAGGTCCTGGGTTTGAAGCCTAGCAAAGCTAGGTCTGACATGCTCCTTGGGAAAGAAACTTAACACATATTTTCCCCACAATGAATACAAGCATTAGCTTTGGAGTAATAACCTAACCTGCGTCAGACTAGGGTCCTGTCCAGGAGGGGGATTAATATCACCTGCTCAGCTTCATGCTATAGACATCAGGATTTGCTCTGGCTCTATGGGTCATAATGACATTGAAGGAATTTTACTTTATGTTCTCTTATGATACAGAATTTCAAGGAACAACTTTTGTCAAATTGGAGCATCCTTTCAATGGGAAAACCAAAAATACTGATTCATTGTATTATCTATGGCAATTATTTTCCTGAGAGATTTTTATTCAGTATATTTTTGTTTGAGCAAGTCAGCCAGCTTTGCAAAACCAATAAGACTATATCCAGCCATAAATTATGCCTTATATTATTTGGTGTCCTTAATATTATGCTCTCTTTTTTTATAAGACAACTTTATCTTTATTTTTTATCTTTTCTGAATTTGAATCTGACCTGTGCAGACTGCTCTCCACTGGGCGGCAAAGGGAGGGAAGCCTGATGTCATCAAGCTGGTAGCACACCGTCCTGGCGTCTACATTAATCAGAGATCTGTAAGTCAGCAAAATTGATTCAGCCTGAAATGTTTCACTCTTTGTGTTTGTCTATTTTGCTTGCTATGCTTTGCCCCCTGAGTTAAAGATAAAGGTGGATTTATAGTCCATATCCCTGCATAAGTGCAGGCTCACTGATTGTACATCATTTATCACCCAGCAGGCCATTTCATTCAAAGTTATTCTCAACTCCTGCGGGAGCATATAGAATACAAACCTGTTAGGCTTTTCGTACTCACACTCGACAAGATCTTTCTCTACCTATAGCTGGGTACTCATTCACACCCGAGTCAAGTGAAGGAAGTACTTTTCCTAAGAGTACAATGTTGTGGAAAAAAATCCTGTGTCGTCGTGATTACCAGCTCATAACACAATGCCTCAAGTTGAGTTGATAGGCAAATCTGAATGATGTGGAGGTGTTTTGTCTGATTGACTGTAACCGAGAAAGAGAACTCTTAAGATGCCATCGTCATATCATGTTTTGACTTGATTTGATTTTCTTTCATAAGAGAATGCCCTGATATGAATATAAAATAAAAAGGGAGAGACAGAGAAACACAGAGCCAGAAACAGAATGACAGGGGAGATACAGAGACAGAGAGAGTCCTAACTGATTCACTCCGGAATTTTTTTGAGGTTTGAGAAAATTGAATGGAGGCATATCACTTTATACGCATTTTAACACTCTAAAATACATTTGAACACTGTAACATTATACATCAAATTGAAGGGAAATGAGTAAGGAATCAGATCATGTTATTTGCAATGCTCTATTTGCTCACTATATGTCATGGGATACAGAGATAATGATGAAAAAAGGTTATGAAAAATATTTTTTAGAAAAATAAATTACTTACAACAGGCCAAAAGTCACTTGAAAATCAGCTAAATCCATCAAAAGTGCCATAAATATACAAGGGTATCCAAAATGCAGACATACAAGTCACATCCATCCAGTTTATAAGTCCAATAAGTTTTAAGTTTGTCTTTGTGACAGAATTGAATAATCCACGATGCAGAAAATAATATGAATTTTCATTAATTTTCAGTTTGAGTTTGATGAAATGTAACAAGGTAGAACATTCAAATAAACTAGACCTAGTGAATGCAGGATTGTTTTGATTTAGATCTAGATCGATCTAGATCCAAATCTACAGCTGTCCGTTCTGATTGCTGGTTGTTTCTGTTGTCATCAACCCTTCGACGTTTGCTAGGCCTACGATTACCTAGGGTTGAAGGAAACGCCCCTCATCAGTTTCATCTTCATCTCGATCTAGATCTAGTTCACTTTCGTCAGATCGAACATTATCACCTGACTCATCACTAGATCTATCCTCTGAGCTAAATTCATCTTCATCAACTATTACAGATTCTAAAGTTCTCGTGCTCTAGCAGCACTAATTCTATGAGGCCTTGATGGCCCTGGATCATCACTATTATCCATCAGAAAATACACCGTCAAGGAATTGACAAAATGTAAACAAAAGAAAGAAAGCTTGCAAGATCAATAGAAAACACGTAGAAATTACTACCAAAATCGAATGGAGAAGCGAGAACCTTCTTCTTCCGGTGTAAACTTGGATTTGTTCACATAAAAGGTGGTTTGGATGATAATTTTACCTTTAATGGGGGTAACTGCTGAAAGCTGATACATCGGCTTTCCGTCCTAGATCTAAAATCAGTGAGCCTATACATCGACTCTCCGGAGTGAATCAGTTAAGAGCTATAAAATGTTATTTCATGCAAGTAACATTATAACCTGTATTGCCTTTTTCAACGAAATGCGTGTGATGAGCATTTGGATTTTTAAGAACTGTTTTTTTTAATTGTTTTATGAAAACAGAATTTTAGTCTTCATTCTCACATGTCATGATGATAATTTGATATTTGTTTTTATTGACTTGACCTCATGATGCTCGAATGTATGTCCAGCAAGTAGTTATGTTGACTCATTTTTTTCTTTGTTTTTTTTTCATCCCTGTGTGTTATTCCACCTTTGCCTGACTGAATGATGGAATGTGGTTTCATTAGCATGTAAGTACAACAATCCTTGATTAGCATTAAATTTTTCTTTTATACCAGTGCGCTTTTGTCATGCGGTTTCCTATTAATTCATCCAGAGATCACCACATATGGTGGAGTGGGTAAATAATTTTTTCAAAAGTGCCGTTATACCATTATAATAGTGAAAGTTTTATATGTGTTTCATTTTTATTATGTATGTAGTACTTGTCCTCAGTAGTGGGCATCATTGCCTTGTGAGGAAATAGGCCATGAACAAATATTCTCCATCTTTCCTTGTTTTTTGCCAACTTCTTCAGTTCCTTCCAGGACAGTCCACTTCTTTTAAGATCCTTTTTCAATGTTTATTTGTCCCCACGTGGCTCATTGCCTTCCCTTCCTTCATGCTCCTTGTGGGTTCCACTACAGTACAGTGCTCTTTTGGCAATGCTGGTGTCTGCTTTTGAAAGCGTATACCCTGCCCTAACCACGTCCATCTTCTTTGACCTTTTTCTACTTCAATTGTGTTGTTTATGATTTGTTCTCTCCCCAAGGCTTTCTGTTTTGATCACCTTGGGCCATCTGATCCTCCCCTGATCTAGGTAGGTAGATCGACTCCTAGTTCTATTGGAGATGGACGATAAAATGGACCATAACATTTTAAGCACCTTAAAGATCCCTTGGCTGTTCACAGAGCAGCCCCGGGCAAAAATTAAAAATCCTACCAAAACCCTGGAGATCACCTTAGTTGTGGATGTGGATAAAATCAAATCGAATCAAATGTCTCAAAGCTCTGATAAGTTGGGAAAAATAAGTTCAGCGAAACACTTTAGGAACCTTAGACAGCAGGATACAGATGCATGAGTTTTTCTATCTGCAGTACACTATTTAGATTTGGTTCCTTCTCAGCGCACCAATGGTAAGTTGTTTCTCTTTGTTCAAACAAAATTAAGTAAGATGATAAAATGATGCATTGCTCGTACTGTCTCACTGGTTGCGTTGGTGACCCAGTGATTTCAGATTAACAGGTTTTGGGTTGGAATCTTAGCAATGTTATGCCCAATGTTGTGTTCCTTGGATAAGACCCTCAACACGCAAGTCCTGCCAGGTGCAAATTAGAACAAGAACCAGCTTGGGAGTAAAACCTGCGACTGACTAGGGTCCCGTCCAGCACAATCCAGAGATAATTATTGTCGCCTGTTCTGCTTCATATTATAGAAACCAGGATAAGCTGCGGCTGCTCAAGCCATAACGGCCTTAAAGAAACCGACTACTACTACTACTACTTCATACTACTGTCTTATTACTACTAATGTACAGGCCTCAAAATTCCATGTGTTCTCACTTTAGTTTTGATTTCTGTTATTTTTTAGGCCATCTGATATAAAGAAAAGACGCCAAATGATATAGTTATAATTTGTTTTGTTATTGTATAAATGACAGCATTGACGCCATTTTTCCTTCTTCCCCCCATAACCTGCGGCTCTTGCTACAAATCATTCATTTCTGGCGACAGGGGTAAGTCAAAGTTTTTTTTTGTTCATGTGAATGCTGGAGTGTTCAACAAATACAAGGTTGATTTTCATGTAAGATAGGAAAGAAAGAAAAAATGTGAACATAAAGAAGATTATTGATATAAAGCTCAGCCACAAATGCTTTATAGGGCATTTAGTGATAGCGAAATGTTAATTGATACACAATCTCTGATGTTGCTTAATCGTATCTTATTAAGTGGGTCCACATTGTATTCTTTCATTGTCAAATGAATATTTTCGGCAAACTGTGAATGAAATAAAATGATTATATCCCATCCATTTCATGTTTTATTTATCGTGAGCTGTAAAGAAGCAGGTCTTTTACTTGCGGCCTTCGTTTCCATGAGTTTTATTTTAATCTTGTTGAGTTAATAATCGTTTGATCAAGAGGATATTTATTAAGCAATGGTCTGTTCTTTATAATCATGCAGTTATTTGTGTCCAAAAACATCGTTACGGAAAAAAAAAAACAGTGGAAATTTTTTTTAGTATTTTGAGAGTTGAAGACCTGTGTTGAAACAAAGCAAGCATACAGTTTTACTTCTCATTTCTTCTTTGTCGTCTTTAAAAAAAATATTTTAAATTGAGGGGCTTTTAGCTCATTCAACCGTAGATGTAGGATTCCATCTTGTTGACTGAGCTTAGAGATGGTTTACTGCGGTTTTGAAAATTCACAGATCAGGAAATAACGAGAAGGATAATTTAACTTAATTTGTTATAAAAGAAGAGCTGTTCTTTCATTCTGTAAATTGTTATGCTTTCATATTCACCTCAACGGATTTTCCTAGAGCGAAATGGAACTCCCATTCCGACACGATGGGTGTTAAGGGCCGAAACGTGGAGGAAGTCATACCAATAATGTTTGCATTACTAAAGTTGAGTGAGTTGACATTCAAAATTTTATAGGAAGCTTGTGAGTAAACGTAACTGTGTTTCTCTTCTTCAGGGTTACACAGCACTCCATCTGGCAGCCATCCATGGCCATGAGCAAATCATAGAATTGTTGGTGCAGACTTTCAGTGAGTTGACGTTTTTTTTTTCTTTTTTTTTTTCTTTCTGTTTTCTTCTTCCTTTCTTTGTTTCCCCTCTTTTGCTCTGTTTTTCTGTTTTGTTTTATTGTACAATTGACTGTGTTCTTGTTGATGAAGACGCAGAGCCGTGTTGTTTTTAGGTGGCTCCCAGTTTGAATCATTGCTTTCACGTTATTTAGAATTGAATTTCCATTGCAATTGCATAAATATCTTTGAGGCAATGAAATGTATCAAATATTTGATTTGATAATTTCTTGTTGGGCTTATTTTTAAACAACTGGGAATGCAAACGTCTTGATCCTAATTAAAATTTTCTGTTGCTACCAATTGATTTGATGATAATTGTATTCCTAATAATATAATTCTCAACTCCATTCATCTCTCAAATAGGAGATCTGAGTAGGAGAATGACGGAATGAAATTCTATGTAATTAAAAGGAAATTATCATCGGTTTAGCGTTGGATATTGGGCCAAGAGGGTTGCTTAGTATACCCTCAACCAAGTCATGTCTCATGTATTCCATAACCCTCCATGGTCGTAGGTAGGCTGCACGATGGATTGTCCTTCTACTTACCTCCACCTTTCTCAGTCAGGGTCTGGAGGAAGGTCTTCCTTGTCCATTCCGCTCTAGAAATAGATTTTGATTGCGGGAGCTACATGCTGAAGGCTTGATGTCTCACTTTTTCTTAGCCCTACTGTTAGGGTTGAATTTATAGGAATTGCAAATTTTTAAATTCCCATACACTCACAGATCACTGGATGTCGTGTAAGTGGGTTGATGAAGAACTGTCTTACATGGACTTAAGTATTGTTTATACCGTTGTTATATCGTTTGTATTTCTTGCTCTTGCAGAGGCTGATCCAAATCTGAGAGACTACAGTGGCAAAAAGGCCAAGCAGTATTTAAAGAACTCAGCTTCCTCAAAGGCACAACGTGTTTTACTTCTCTCCTTATATTCTTCTGCTTCTACCATAGATGTGCTCAATGCTTTCAATGCTCCTTCCTCCAGCCATACTCAGGTCCGATCTCGTGCGGGTATCCGATTCTCTATCTCTGAGCCCCTTCCTGTTGATTCCTCCAGCAATGTTTAAATCAGCGGTTCCCAAATGTTCATGCTGCCACCTATTTTGCCTCTTAAGGACACGTCCATCCCCACCCCATTTCCCCACACAAAAATACCCTTTGCAAATTTTAAAACGAGGATAATCTAATATTGAAAAGGCCACATTTTTCTCAACAAACCCCAGATTCGCTCCCTCTTCTCCCCCTAACCATGTCCTAGAAAGAATTTTCCGCAAACCCCCATGGCAGGCAGCATACCTACTATGAGAACCACTGGTTTATATCATGTATGTCCATGGAACTAACGTAGAGAATGCAGAAACGCATTTTTGAACTTACAAAGAAGCACACATGATATCATGTATTGTGCCATGTATTGTTATATACCTTGCATATGATATTTAGAATATTGTTGTATTGAATAAGTTATGCAGGGTAAGAGTAGGACGCAACTGTTTGACTTTAAATCGTTTTTGTATTTAGATTGATTTTCATTACAATTTCCCAATGGTCTTTAATTTTCAGAGGGAAAATATTCAACTCTTTTTGCAGTTTTGTTCATAAATATTTGAATTGAGAGAAATCTCCTACGTCTAGTCAATATTTTTACAAAGGTAGTTCAATATTTTTTTGCCTTTCTTGATTGTGGGGAAAAGTTTATTAATTCCTCATAAAGAAAGGTATTTCTACAAATGATACTTCATTGAACCGTTAAACTTGTCATCATCTTCATTATCATCAACATTTTTTGTTGGGTTTTTTTGTTGTTGAAATTTTTTTCTTTTGTAGAAGAAAACTTCTATTGAAATTTGATTCTGAGAACAAATTTACGTATTTTTAACACAAAGAGCTTACATGCATATATGTAGTCTCCTCCAGATTGTCATTCCAAAGCCCGGGATAGTAAATACAAATTAATTATTTACAGTAGCTTGACCTCATATTTACCATGTCCTTGTCCAAAATTTATAATGAAAGTGTTGCTTGATCCACCACTTAGTGCTATTACTCTCAAGTTCAGTCAGAGCTGTTATGGTACATAAAGCCAGAGAATACCTCAGTTTCTATGGCTTGAATTGCAACAAGTTATGACACATTGCCTCCTTTGGTGGGATGCTAGCATGTCACAGGTTTTACTTCCTAGGTAATACTGCTGCCTATTTGCCCATGAGTGGGAAAATGTGTGTGGAGTAGTATTTCCAAGGAATACAACATCAGGCTTAACATTGCCAGGATTCGAACCCAGGATAGCATAGTCCTCAGTCTGGTTGCTTAATCGTTAGGCCTCTGCCACTATTTTAGTCCTATTGAATTTGAAATTGAAAAAAAAACAACTCAAGGGGTTCCATGTATATTTAGTCTTGAGTTGCACCTTGAAGATCCCATGACAGTTCATTGGGCTCTGTGTACATATAGTCTTGAGTTGCTCCTTGAAGATCCTGTGACAGTTCATTGGACTGTGTGTACATTTAGTCTTGAGTTGCTCCTTGAAGATCCCATGACAGTTCATTGGGCTGTGTGTACATTTAGTCTTGAGTTGCTCCTTGAAGATCCCATGACAGTTCATTGGGCTGTGTGTACATTTAGTCTTGAGTTGCTCCTTGAAGATCCCATGACAGTCCATTGGACTGTGTGTACATTTAGTCTTGAGTTGCACCTTAAAGATCCAATGACAGTCCATTGGGCTGTGTGTATATTTAGTCTTGAGTTGCACCTTAAAGATCCCATGACAGTTCATTGGACTGTGTGTACATTTAGTCTTGATTTGCTCCTTGAAGATCCCATGACAGTTCATTGGGCTGTGTGTACATTTGGTCTTGAGTTGCTCCTTGAAGATCCCATGACAGTTCATTGGGCTGTGTGTACATTTGGTCTTGAGTTGCTCCTTGAAGATCCCATGACAGTTCATTGGGCTGTGTGTAAGATCATTTAGTCTTTGAGTTGCTCCTTGAAGATCCCATGACAGTTCATTGGGCTGTGTGTACATTTGGTTTTGAGTTGCTTCATTGAAGATCCCATGACAGTTCATTGGGCTGTGTGTACATTAGGTTTTGAGTTGCTCCTTGAAGATCCCATGACAGTTCATTGGGCTTTGGTCTTGAGTTGCTCCTTGAAGATGTGTGTACATTAGATTTTGAGTTGCTCCTTGAAGATCCCATAACAGTTCATTGGGTTGTGTGTACATTTGGTCTTGAGTTGCTCCTTGAAGATCCCATGACAGTTCATTGGGCTGTGTGTACATTTGGCCTTGAGTTGCTCCTTGAAGATCCTGTGACAGTTCATTGGGCTGTGTGTACATTTGGTCTTGAGTTGCTCCTTGAAGATCCCATGACAGTTCATTGGGCTGTGTGTGCATATGAGTCTTGAGTTGAGTTGCTCCTTGAAGATCCCATGACAGTTCATTGGGTTGTGTGTCTTGAGTTGCAAGATCCCATGACAGTTCATTGGGCTGTGTGAGTTGTTCCTTGAAGATCCCATGACAGTTCATTGGGTTGTGTGTACATTTGGTCTTGAGTTGCTCCTTGAAGATCCCATGACAGTTCATTGGGCTGTGTGTACATTAGGTTTTGAGTTGCTCTTGAAGTTGACAGTCCTTGAATTAGATCCCATGAAGATCCCAGTTCATTGGGTTGTGTGTACATTTGGTCTTGAGTTGCTCCTTGAAGATCCCATGACAGTTCATTGGGTTGTGTGTACATTTGGTCTTGAGTTGCTCCTTGAAGATCCCATGACAGTTCATTGGGCTGTGTGTACATTTGGTCTTGAGTTGCTCCTTGAAGATCCCATGACAGTTCATTGGGTTGTGTGTACATTTGGTCTTGAGTTGCTCCTGAAGATCCCGAAGATCCATTTGGTCATGACAGTTCATTGGGTTGTGTGTACATTTGGTCTTGAGTTGCTCCTTGAAGATCCCATGACAGTTCATTGGGCTGTGTGTACATTTGGTCTTGAGTTGCTCCTTGAAGATCCTGTGACAGTTCATTGGGCTGTGTGTACATTTGGTCTTGAGTTGCTCCTTGAAGATCCTGTGACAGTTCATTGGGCTGTGTGTACATTAGGTTTTGAGTTGCTCCTTGAAGATCCCATGACAGTTCATTGGGTTGTGTGTACATTTGGTCTTGAGTTGCTCCTTGAAGATCCCATGACAGTTCATTGGGTTGTGTGTACATTTGGTCTTGAGTTGCTCCTTGAAGATCCTGTGACAGTTCATTGGCTTGTGTGTACATTTGGTCTTGAGTTGCTCCTTGAAGATCCCATGACAGTTCATTGGGTTGTGTGTACATTTGGTCTTGAGTTGCTCCTTGAAGATCCCATGACGGTTCATTGGGCTGTGTGTACATTTGGTCTTGAGTTGCTCCTTGAAGATCCCATGACAGTTCATTGGGTTGTGTGCATATTTGGTTTTGTTCTTTGAAGATCCCATGACAGTTCATTGGGTGGTGTGCCTCAAACCATCCAAACCATGGGATCATTGATCATGCAAGGGGGGACTGAGTAGACCAGAGGCAACATGTTGGCCTCTCAACACAAAGGTCGTGTTCCAAGCACCACCGACACTTGAAAAACGTTTCTCAAGTTTTTTCAGTAAAACCTATCCCTCTGGTCCAGGTAGGTGGAGGGACACCTAGTCTCATCGGAGATTGGCGATAAAAAGGATGTCACTTTGTGCAGGTTGAAGATCCCTTGGCCGTTTACAAGGCAGCCCGGGCAGAATTAAACATTCTACCTAAACGTCCGAGATCACCTGAGTTGTGGATGTAGGTAGATCAAATCAAATCAGATGATGGAAGACATGGATAAAAGAAAATCAGCGTTCATCCACACAGACAAACATTATGTCCCCTAGGATTCAGGGTCTTGTTTCAGATGTGGCACCAGAAGGCAGCATTGGATCGGGTCACATCTGTGTTGTGTCCTCATGGGGGTCAACGTGACATTTTTTGGTCGTTTTTAAATGATACTGTTTTGTTCTATAGATCTACCTTGTTTGTATATTTTTTAAATTTATTTTCTTCAACAAGCTTTGTGTTTATATTTTATTTATATAAATACATGGGTTTACAGTGTCAACATTTGTCATAGCAAGTATTATCATTGATGATTTTGTACCATGTAAACCATAATAATAAGAAATAATAACACATGAAGGTTGGTAATATTGTAAGAAAACTTTTGCAACTGTCTGTGTTTTCTTCTTCTTCTTCTTCTTCATGTCTGTGAAAACCCGCGGTTTTAAAGGACCAATACACGTTTACATCTTTCATTGTCCTCCTAATAAGTTGACAGTAGTCTCCTAAATGTGTCAATGTTAGTAGAGTTTATGGTATGCATTCCAATGAGTCTTTCTTTCTTTCTTCTATCTTTTATTTTTTTATTTTCTCTTTCTCTTGGTTTATCATTTTGAGGACACAAATATCTTATAGCTTCAATATGATTAAATCAAATAGAACTGTGTAATTTTTTTACATTTACTGTTAAGACTGCAATGCCATTATATCTCAGAAAAGGAAGAAAACAAAATCATCTGTATTTGTTGACACTGAGATAATGTCTCACAAAGAAAACCCCATTTGCTCAAAAGGCAGCGGTCCATCTTCTCATTTATCAAATCATATTGGCCAGGAAGTGATAAGGGTACAAAGAACTTACACATCTTCTGATTTCATCCACACTTCTCTTGCATTGGGAAATCACAATTTGATCGTAGTGACGCTTTTGTCATTTTCTCATTTTATCTAGACCTGCCATTCGCCTTTGAAATGCCCTTCATAAAATCATTTTGAAATGTTACATGTTTCATCTGTGTCAAATTTTATGCTATCATTGCAATCTTATTTAACCTGACATCTTGTTTTGTGGAGAATTTTGTTTTGGTTATGGTTGCTGTGTTTGATTTTCAGTTTATTTTATTTTTGTTGTTGTCTTGTTTTCTCTATTTTCTCTGTTTCTTTTTTGTTGTTGTGGGGGTGAACTTTTGTCCTTTACTGTTTTTCAACTATTTTTCTTCCCACATTTTTTTGTTTCCTTCCATGTTGCTAAGTTTCTCTTCTTACCTGTTCATAAATATTTGTAGTCAGTCCATATCTACGCCTCTTGGCTGTCTTCCCCTTCCTGTCTCTTTGTCTATCTGCCTTTATCTGTCTCTGTCTCTGTCTGTTTCTGACTATATCTCTGTCTCTGTGTCTGTCTGTCTCTCTCTGTCTGTCTGTCTGTCTGTCTGTCTGTCTGTCTGTCTGTCTGTCTGTCTGTCTGTCTGTCTCTCTCTCTCTCTCTCTCTCTCTCTCTCTCTCTCTCTCTCTCTCTCTCTCTCTCTCTCTCTCTCTCTCTCTCTCTCTCTCTCTCTCTCTCTCTCTGTCTGTCTCTGTCTCTGCCTCTGTCTTTCTCTGTCTTTCTCTCTCTCTCTCTCTCTCTCTCTCTCTCTCTCTCTCTCTCTCTCTCTCTCTCTCTCTCTCTCTCTCTCTCTCTCTCTCTCTCTCTCTCTCTCTCTCTCTCTCTCTCTCTCTCTCTCTCTCTCTCTCTCTCTCTCTCTCCTCTCCTTCCTCCCTCCCTCCCTCCCTCTCCTCTCTCTCCTCAATACTCATATATTATGTATGTACCAATGTAGAGGTCATTTAAAAAAAACCCAAGTTATCTGGATAATGACCATTTTGCAGTCTCTATAGAAAGAATATAACAACATGCTTGGCAAAATGCTTTTTATAATGAAATTGTCGTGTACTGCCACGCCTCACCATCTCTCTTTCAAAATCTTTCTAGGTTTTGAAAATGGCGGGACACTGAAACCTCATCAGTGGAAGTGAAACTTTCTGTTGTCTCTTCTTATAATTTAATCCTTTATAACATTTTTTTTCTTATTTTATTTTCTAACTCTTATTTTGAAAAGGTAATCAGGTATAATAATATAATATGTAGCATTAAACAAGATTCAAAAGGTCTCTTTGTGAAAAAAAAATTACCAGGGAAGGGCTGTGATGATTGATAATGATATATTATGTTTTCACTTTCTACATTTGTATTTTACTTAATTCAAATTATTCTGTTCTGGTATTGGAAAATTTTACCTAATTGTCTTAAATTTCATTATTGTTAATATTTATAAACAAAAAAAATGTTCCTTATACATCGTTCGTAGCATGAGAAATGAAAGAAATTTAACATCTGGGGCGTGGTTTTCTCAACTTCTTTCATTTTCTGTCTATATTTATCCTCCATGTTATTGCTCTAAACAGCAAAGTTTAGGTATGAGATTGAGATAGTCTAATAGTTTGGATTCTGCAAGCCTTTTTGTTATCAGGGAAATTTTTGTGTCCAATTGATCTAACCAGGGTGATCTTTAAAGATTTTGAAACCAGCGTTGTCAATCCGCTGACATTGTTGTATTTCATAATGACTAACCCGTGACTGTCATGACATTTGATAATGAGTCTATTCACATTAAGGGTAATGAGATATTGACTATTCACATAAAGAATAATTAGATACTTATTTGAATTCCAATTTAGCCTAAGAGAATGTGAGAGAGAAATTTAAAGTCTTCTAACAGTGACACACTCACAGGAAGATACATTGCAAGTTGCTGTAAAATGAGTTGTGAAAGATGAAAGAATCTGTCACTAAGATCTTATATTGTAATTTATTTATTTTTTGATTGACAACATCGTCACCACTTTTGGTATTTTAAGTTAATTTCATATTCAACAGGCTGCACTGATGTAAATCTGTATTGTCTAGCACCCTGCCTCAATAATCTATATAACATGTATGTAATTGTTAAATATAAAGGTGTCTCATCTCAGTAATTTATTCACAGTCACTGTGATATAATGTTGTTATCATGTATTTGATATTTGACAGAAGTAAGCTTCTTGATGAAGTGTGTGTTTTTTTTTGTTGAATTCATGTGTCCAGACTGCTTTGGTCTATTTGATATATTTTACAGCCTTGAAGCGACCCAGCTTGGTGTACCTACCTGGTAACTCCTTTAGTCTTGCCTTACAGCACGCTGGGCTCAAACAATAGCACACTGTGTTGACATGCATTGATTGTATTTTTAAAATGGTTCAATAGAAATACATTGAAAAAAACTTGGATTACATGAAAAGGGAATGAAACAAAATAACAAAAAAGAAATAATTTCTCTAGCTTTGATTGAATGACTTGCCACAAAACCATTTAGCATTTAGCACGCCCATGACACATATTATCTTATGCCTGTTAAGATTTCTATATAATGTCTCTCTTGTTGTTTTTCTATGATGAGTTATATCATAAGAGTAATGATATATATATATAATGTATAATCTAGCAGAAGCATGGAAGCGCAAACTGGTTTTTATGTATTTTTCTATATTTGTGATTTTGTAGAACTGCTATGTTCAATTTTTTTTTCTATTATATATTGGGCGAGTGTTAGGAATGTGTGTCTTTAAGTTTGTTTTGTGGAGTGGGTTCGGTTAGGGAAGGGATGAGGGATAAGTGCTTTCTTTTGGAGGGGCCAAAGTTTTTTAGTTTTATGTCTATATGTGTGTACACACTTTTAGAGTGCAATGATAGAGTCATCGATGGTCTATGCTCACCTAAGTAAGTTAATTAATACATGATTTTTGTCGGATGGGATGGTGGAATCATAGTTGAGATGTGTACTGTTTTCTTTTCAGGATTTACATTAGTCTTATTGAGAATGTTTTGTTTTGTTGTTGTTGTTTTTTAAGCTTTTAAAGCTTAAGGATAAAGTACATGTCTGTCCTTTGTTTTGTTTTTTCCGTTTTAGATATTATAATGATTTTTGCATCATTCACTTTCACCTTTTATCTTTGAAACGTTTTTAAAAAAAATCCAGTGAGAACATATTATGGGAGATCTTATTCCTCTGTCAACAGTCACATGACATGTTTAGTGCATTTTGACTGGATGCATCACATATATATATATATATATATATATATATATATATATATATATATATATATATATATATATATATATATATATATATATATATATATATATATATATATATATATCAGTTTCCACATCCACTTTCATCACTAAAGCATGACATGTTTTCGTTTTTTTATTTTTTTATTTAAACGAGGCAAACCAAAGATGGCCATTGAGCAATGGGCAAATCCCTGTAGGCTCATTTAGGTTGCGAATGAGTTTCAGGGTTTGGATTATTATTGGTGCTGTGAAAACTGGTGACAGCTGTGTGTAGGAAGCTGTGTATAAGAATGAACTATTTATTAGTGATATTATGACAATGCCTTTTTTTTTATTGTTTCTTATTGTAATACTCACGTATCCTCCCCCTTAGCCTTTTCTTCCTACTGGTCATTGAAAGCAGTGATTACATTGTAATTGGTGCCTAACTCTTTTTTTCTATTTGTTTACACATACTAACTTTGAAAGCGTTGCCTTCCAAGATCCTTGACCCGGATGAACAGGGGTACCTTCCGATGGATGTCTCTATGTCTGTTTATCCATTCATCTCTCTATCCGTCTATCTGTCTATCTGTTTGTTTGTCTATCCCTCTCTTTCTCTATCTGTCTATCTGTCTGTCTGTCTGTCTGTCTGTCTGTCTGTCTCTCTCTCTCTCTCTCTCTCTCTCTCTCTCTCTCTCTCTCTCTCTCTCTCTCTCTCTCTCTCTCTCTCTCTCTCTCTCTCTCTCTCTCTCTCTCTCTCTCTCTCTCTCTCTCTCTCTCTCTCTCTCTCTCTCTCTCTCTCTCTCTCTTCTCTCTCTTCTCTCTCTTCTCTCTTTTCTTTTCTTTTCTTTTTTTCTTTCACAATTCCCTGTAACCCTCTTTCTCTTTTTTTCATATTACAAAATTTCTTTTATTTTATTTTACTGTTTCCTTTTCCATCAAGTGACCAAAATGGAAATACATACATTTAAGTTTATTTTCAAGGCTTGCAATCCTTATTGTTGTTGTAGATATGATTAGGATTATCCCGTTCATCTGTTTCCTGAGGTTTTATGTCATTGGAGGTCAGGGGTCAGTATTTGAGGGGAGTATTGGATTGTTTCGGGTATGGATTGAGGGGAGGAGACGATTTTTATTGGATTGTGTTTTGTTTTTTTTTATTTTGGAGAATCTGGCAGAGGAGCGAGGACATGAATAAGTTTGTAAAGGAGATACTGCGATATCTTTGAATCTCAGTGGGGCTGTTTGTGCAATGTAAAGATCTCAATTTATTTACACTTAGACAGAGAGAAATTTGGTGTGGAATCTTCTTCGTTTGTTACCAAGCCATGCATACATTTATGTTTGATTTGTTGTTTGTTTTGTTTCTTTTCCATGTTTACAACATTGAAGTTATGCTAGCAAAGCTGCCAACTAATACGTGAATAACGTACTTAGTATGTTGTTGTTTTTTGGCTTTGAGAGTCTGTAAGTCTATTTTGACCTTAAAAAGTATGTATGTATCATACATATTCGATATATGAGGGGTAAAAATGAAAATAAATTCTCAGTTATGGCTGAAACTCTGAAAGATTGGAGTGAAAGTCTGCAGACACAATTTTGAGTTGGCAAAAAAACCAATCACACTGCCACACTGCCACTCTGCCAGCGATCGGTGGATTTTAAAAATTTAACTTGCAGTCAAATTATCAGTGTTTTCCAGAGTATTACTGGATTTGAATTGAAAAGGTTGGCAGCTATGTGCTAGCAATGTTGACATTGGAGTGGCTACAAGCTTTTGAGATTCATGGAAGTGAATTTTACATTTCACAAACTTTGTCGCATACGGTTGGCGGATGCTACTGGTAGGTCATACTTCATTCCTTGCACTCTTTTGCTTATATTTTATCTTGCTGTTTCCTTTCAATTCACCATGCGATCACTTCCTATGGTAGACAGAGTAACTTTCACTGAAACAAACAAACAAACAAAATTTCTCATCCTGCACTGAATTTTCTTACCCCTTGCCTGCCTTTCATTGTAAGATAAGATAAGATAAGATACAACTTTATCGTCCAAAAAGTGTCACATTGTTTTGGTGTTTCAATACCTTCAATACAATAGGAAAAACAACACACTTGCACTATTCATGAATTATTCTTCACACATAAACAGCATAGATTCTTCATGTATTTAATCATTACGTGATTAGAATATGTATGACATATACAAAAAATGTCATGTTGGCAATTATTTAGACAGGGCATTAAGTCACAAAAATCGTCATGAAACTCATTCATACTCTGAAGCTAATATCATCACTTAATAGAGTCATAAGTGATTTTTACTTTGTAAAACCCAGTATATTTTGGACTTTTTAAAAATTATTAATAATTGTTTTCGTTTCTTGCTTAATTTTCACAATTAATTTACTTTGTCTGCTCAAGTTGCGATGTGAAAATGGCATAAATGCTTAAAATATTTTTCTTCTTTTAAATTGTCAAAGTTTATGTTATGTCTGTATGAACAATTCATTGCAGAAAAATATGGGGAAATGAGGAATAAAAGATTTGATCTGTTATGAGTTTGAAGATATTTGCTCATATTCATAAATTTGGTTTTACATTTCTTTCCAAATTCACTAATTAAATCACTTTTTTTAATCGCCTTTGAGGTTATGAGACGAAAGACTAATTTGTCTTGGTATTTTTACGCTCTTGATTCCAATGACTTAAATACCCGTTTGTGTTAAAACTAGCGTAAAGCTAAGAACTGTTCTAAAGCAAAAGTGCAAACGTTGTCTATTGTAATAGTCTTTCAAATGTTTAAAAAATGTAAAAACTTTGACAAAACGACAAAAAATGTCATCATGTTCTGAAACAATTTACTGCATTTACAAGTGTTTTATTTTGACTCAATGAAAATAAAAGTCATCTTTGTCTCTCAGATATCAATAATGCTTTGTACATTCTCTAAACGTTTGTTTTGCGAAATTCTCTTGATTTATTTGTCTGTTCAAAATTTATCAGGTACTAAATTGTGTCGTTGGTCACTTACCTCGTAGCTAATTATAAAGAAATAGGGGAGGGGGGGGAGGGAGATGGAGAGGCGGGGACTGCTTTGTTGTTAAGGTCATTATTATTTGGTGCCTCCTAGTGCTCAAGAGATAAAGTTCCCAGCTTAAGTCGTGGTTCGCATTATATTTGACATATTCTCCTCAACATCTATTATATTTTGGATTAATGGTACATGATTTACAGTCTGTACTTGTGAGAGGATACAGACTATAAATCCATCTTTATCTTTATCTTTATTTTTATCAATGGTAGGTAGACACAATCCGATTGGTGTTGGACCCAGTCAGCGAGAGTTTATTAATAAACCTCTCACTATATGTGTAATCAGAGTTGATTATATTATCAGCCTACACATGAGGTGGTTGGCCAGTCCACACAGTCAACTCTTGCAGTTGCTAAACCTTTTACCTCCTACAGAGTTTGATCAGAATATGTAATTTTCTTGAAGACAACAAATACAGTACAATAAGTCCATCTCGCTTCCTCTTCCTGCACTCCTCCATTCCCCAATCAATAGCCATGTAATAATAATAATAATAATAATAATAATAATAATAATAATAATAATAATAATAATAATAATAATAATGACGATAATAATAATAGTAATAATAATTATAATAATAATAGTAATAATAATAATAATAATAATAAATGCATTTATTTAACGCCATTCACCTATAATTAGTCTCATGGTGCTTTACATATTTAAGACAATAAGGAAGCATGATCAATAGATTTGAACATTGAAATATACGATAGAAATGACAATAAAATGTGAACTGATTAACGACATATGAGGTTTAAAACTTCATTTAAAGAGGAATTGTCATAAGAGTGATAAGATACAGTGTGAAAGCATTATTTTTAAAACGTTCATTAAAAAGATGAGTTTTGAAGAAAGACTTGAATGACTTTAGACAGAAAGTTGAGGACAAATTTGGGATTGATATAAATGATGTTCCACCTACTGGGACACATATTAAAAAGATTGAGAGTAGTTCCAATACTGCTTACATAGCATTGGCAGGTGTTACTGGTAGGTCCTACTTCTTTCCTATCACTCTTTTACATGTCTTTCATCTTGCTGTTTCCTCTGAATTTTATCCTGAGATTGCTGCATATGGTGTAGGGGATAAACTTCTCTGAAACAAAAGCTTGTATAATTTCTGAGGTTTATGTGATCTTTAAATTAGATGAGATAATTTTATGATTGTATCAAGTGATTTTGATAAGGACCAGGTATATGGAAGCCTGACGTCTTTCTATATCTCAAACTTGTAAGGACAAACACAAAAATATTTAGCATCCTAAAGGAGCATAGTTAGCGCTTGGTTGGTAATGGTAATGCGTTCTCTTTTCATGGGGAGGCAATGGGTGCTGATGCAGAAGCTGTGGGTTCGATTGTGTCTGGGGTCCGTATATCTTTCCTGTTCATTGTGGGTGGTTGGCAGGCGCTGCTGGTGGGTCCTATTTCTTTCCTTTAATTATTTCACTTATCTTTTATCTTGCTTTTTCTTCTTAATCCACCCTGACATCACCGCAATGCTGGATGGGGTAAATTTCAATGAAACAAACAAATTCCTGTTTATTCACTTGTATTTGTTTAGTCTTGTTCCTGCTGGCTTCAATATTTATTTCATATCCTTAATTTCAAACTAGTAAGATATTATTACTTTGGCCATTATGTGCTATGAGGCATATCAAAAAAAAGATTACAAGGAATGGAAATTACTGCTTCAAACAAAGGTGACATTCATAATGGAGCAGATAGCCTTGTGTTCCTACTCCCATTGCTTGATATTCAAGGCACTGTCTGATTTTATTGAGGAGAATGTTATAATGCTATCCAAGCATTCCACTGTTGGGATCCCTTCTATACGTGGGCTTTACCACAAAGTTTTGAGAAGAAAAACAGCAAATTGCCGCCTGATGATCCTGCAAATGGCATGTGAGTCACATCAAAATACAATACTTTTCTTATTCTGTTGCTTTCACAATTTCCTGTTATTAAATGTTGATAAGTTTTACCATCTATGATGTATATTTTATCATGTGTTTAAACTTGAGGAGTAATTATATAATATTTTAACCAAACAACGTACGATATCACACTAGAATGTGCCTCTACTTAAATGGAAATTAAAATTCTTCACATCCTAGGTGAGATGTTGACGGCTGATATCTTTTTCAGATTTTGTGTCTAAATCTAGTCTGTAAGGCGTATACTTATCTCTACAACAAAATACACACATGTATAAATATATCAAATTTTGGATTAGAAAAAAGTGATTACAAAATGAACATACAAAAAACAGGATGCAATTTTCCTTGTTGTCGTTACCGTTACTTTAACTAAAAAATTATTTATTTCTTTATGAAAATATTTCCCCCATTATCACTCATATGTTACATTTTAACTTAAAAATTTTTTTTCGTTCAATACTCTATGTATTGCTCTCTATAGCATGCTTCTGCTAAAAAAAAAATTAATTTCTTGTTTTCTTTGTCTTTGTTAATAGTTTATTGTAGTCTTCTTTCTTCATTCTTATTTCTCTCACCATGATTATACAATCTCCTTTTTCATGACTTTTCAATGAGAGGGGAAAAAAAACAATGAGGTAAGACAGTGTCGACTTTGGGTCTCTAAAGAAATGCGATTTACCATAATTATTTTTCCTAATATGAAACAAGAAGTTTGTGTGATTAGTTATTAACTCTTATTAATTCTTATTAAACACTAATTTGAAAAAGGAATGAAAAATAAATCTGCATCTTTTGGATTTTTTTTGTTTTTGAATGGGTCACATTGCAAACCTGTTCTCATTGTTTGGATTAATGTTTTTTCTAAATTTAGCAGGTGATGTTTTAATTAATTAATTTTATTTTATGTTTCATTTTCCATTTATAGGTTTCCTTTTCATTTTCATATTTATTTTTTCTTGCTTATTTTCCTGGCCTTGTTATTTATCTATAACTTTGTCGTGGCTTTAAGATATCTTTCATATAAGGGATAAAAGCTTATGAAGTGGGGAAGGGAAAGGGTAAAAGTGTAGCTATCGCATGTTAGAAGAACTATTATTTATATCCAAACCTTTTCTACTTTGGCTGTTGTGAAATTGGTGATCCAATGCATAAAGTGTAATTTTTTTAAGATTTACTGGAAGAATAATTTTTCTATCAATAGTATGAATTCTAATGAATTCTCTGAGCTGAGTTCACACAATTGTATTTGTATATATGCATTCAGAATTACAACATTTTAGTTGCTTTATGTCTATTGTCTTCCCTATTTTTGTGAGTGTTGATTCTTGTCTTGGGTTCAAGTTTGATATCCTTTTTTGTTTCTAAAAAAAGATCCCTTCAAGTAATTCGATTTGACATTATTCACAGCTTGTTGATATTGATGTATATGCTTTTTTATTTTATATTTCACTTCGTACTAGTCAGGCATCAAGTCAACTGTTAGCATTTTATATTATGTAAAAAGTTTGTATCCCATATCAAAACAGTAGATACTTACACTGAATGCAGTTTTGATGAATGTTTTGTGATCATAACACATAGTTATATGCCAAGTTGAGTAAATACGTTTTTTTAAATAGACAATAATTAATTTTTCCCTCCTAGTTAATACTGTTTTTTATTCTCTTATTATATCTGTACTATAACATAACTACTCTTATGATTAACATAATATTATTACTGGATAATAATATTATTACGTAAGTTTTATCAATTGATGTTTTTGTTTTGGGACTTGCAGGCTACTAGTTGTTATAAAAGAAAGAAAGAAATTCCCTTTTGTTTTCGTTTTTAAATCGAGGAAGGGTATTTGCTTTATTTTGGGTTTTTACTTTGGTTTACTCACTTTCGGGGTTGGTTTTGGTTTTTTTATTCGTTCTTTTTCAACTTCGTCTTTACAAATTATTCTTCATGTACTGTCATTTTCTAAACTGAACATTTTACTCGATTCAACTTTTCTATTTATTGAGAGTATATAAATCCACAAACCACTTTTTGCGTTTACGTGTGTAGAGTTTTGTGATCTGTTCTTCTTGTTGTGTTCACCTTTAGTTAAAGCATGTTGGTTATTATTTCACCCATTGATTGAGTATTGACCGAGTCAACTCCTTTTTCATTTTTCAGCCTTAATGTAACATTGTTATTTACTGCAAAACTCAAAAGCTATTTTTTGGATGTATCCCCTTATATTGTAGTTACCATAGAAACTCTTTGTTTCAGCATGTATGGAATGTAGACTTAATGTGCGATTTGATGTTGTCGTTGCTGTTGCTCTTGTTTTGGTTTTGTTTTGATTTGTTGGTTTATTCATAATTCTGACAAAAGGGAGCTTTGGCAATTGATCATAAAGTGAATATCTGTTATACAACTAATCACATTATAAAAAACAAAAAACTTTGCATCTGTAATACAAGCATATTGAACTTTTACAAATATATGCTTACGAAAAATAGGAAATTCTAGTTTGATATGAGCTAGGAATTTGTTTTAATGTTTTCAATGTACACATTTTGTTGTGCTTCCATCTACTCTTTCTTTGTCACTTTCCTTCCTTTTTTATTTCAAGTTGGTTTTCTTTTTTATTTTCCTTTTTATCTTTTTTTTTTTGTTTTGTATTGGGTTTTTTTATATTTCAGCTGACCCCGTAAAAGTGGTGATTTTTGTATGAAAAGTATCCTCTGTCTGTAGCAACAACATGGTCATTGACTCCTCTTATTTTTCTTCCAGCTTAAATATATACAAAAATACTTTTTATAAACTTTCCATTGGTTTGTCACATCGGTTCATTTGCGTTTTATCCAAGTACAAAGTTCATTGTAACTGCGCCTATTATAACTTTTTAGAAGATGATGAAACCTTTTTTGTTTGGGACACTTAAGTTGATGGTTCTGAGAATTTGCTGTACATTTCTATTTGATCTTTGATTTTTATTTTTTTTAAATATATATATATATATATATATATATATATATATATATATATATATATATATATATATATATATATATATATATATATATATATATATACACACATATAAATAATAGGCCTATCTACACTACAGGGAGCATTTTCAACAACACGTTTTTAGTGATTTTTTAAGAACATTGATAAACTTATTGGTGGGGATGAAAGAAAGAATTGAAATCACAAGTATGAAATAAATTATAGTCAAATATTTGTAGTAAAAAAAAGTCCATGCATGGGCGAAGAATGAACCATAGATGTCAACTTACGGAAATGTGGCTTATGGCTGTCTTGAAAGTTGTAATGATGATATGAAAACACTTTAGGTGGCTGACCAACGCAGAGACTAAAATATGCTTTCTCTTATCTTAATGATAACTAGCAGCTATGCATGTTGGCCTAAGGAATGTCACACAATGAGACTGATTATATGTGCATTATAGCACATGTTTATGTCATTATGGGATTTACAATACGATGCTAGCTTTTAAATTGATATACGATATGATACATACAAGATATGTATACGCAAATGAATTATCTACAAGGCTAGAAAGCAAAGAGCTGTTACATTTAAAGTATTGTATGATTTTTGCTTTGACTTCAAAAGACAAACTGTGTTGGGGCATCCGTGGCTGCTGCTGTGATTGCTAGTTATAAACCGGTGATTGGAGCTTTCCCATATAACAAAGCAGGCAATTTCTAAAAGAGAATTAAAAAATATATATATTTAAGTTGTAGCTCTTTGAATAATGAGAAAGGAACATTAAAGACACAATTATTTGTATTATCTCTTGCTGTATAGAAAGCACAGTTTGTGTAAAATATCAGTTTTGATTTGGGTACAATTTGACTGGTAAATATTACTGTGTCATATCATTGTTTGTGGGACTCTATGTAAACAAAATATTTATATTCTCCTTTAGCACATGAAAGATTTTTCACTGAAGCACAGAAAAGATTTTCACAATGCTTGCTCTTTCTCTCTCTTTGTTATGAGTTTGAATGTTTATATATATTATATATATTGTCCTTGTATGCATCTAGTCGTGAACGTCTTCTTCTGTATTAATTTTGTGAATAAGTATATAGATCCATATATGTAATAAATGTTCTATTAATTGTCATCATGGGGGGGGGGGGGGGGGTATTGCATCAATTGGTAGTTTTTAGTAGGAACAAGCTTGAATTATGAGGGAAGTAAAAATTATACCTTTTGTTTGCCTGTCGATGTTCTTCAAATCCGATATGATGGCATTATAACTGTCTTAACATTAAGATAGTTATCTGTTTTAATGTATCAACGATTGACTTACATTATTGGCAAGAGTGATTTGAGGGAAATGAGTTGATTTAGATTAATAAGAATGATTGAAAGGAATTATGTTCCTGAATTCTCAATATTTGGGAGAAATCAAACGCCATTCTTAAGTTTTTCATTGTAACTAGTGAAATTGGAAATTATTGAGATTTAAGTCAAAGAAAAATCTCTGACATCTGGGACTTTGACATGTATGGTCATGTAGAATCACTACATTATATACATTCAAGAAACAAGTAGAAAGTTTGATGTCTGATTTGAATATGGAAACGAAAACATGTCAATTGTTTTCTTTTTTTATCTCCATTTTTCTTTTTTTTCTTTTCCAGAACTTTTGGTTTCAAGACGCCCTGGATTATCAGAATTGAGTAAGATGGATTTTATTTTGGTGCAATGCTTCTGCTTTGTTGAGTTTTGAGAATAGCAAAAGGGAAGAAGAGGGATGACAAAAAGCTTGTGTTAAGATCAAATGAAACATTTTTAATACGTACAATGTATATTTCTAAATCCTTCCCTACTAGCATGCCCGTAGATAATGATAATTTTGATTACTCTTTTACAACATTCTTTTTTTTTCAACAATGAACTACATAAATGGTTACCGGCTGCAGGGTGACTGATGTATCGGTACAAGTATTCAACAGTTAGGCAAGCTTTTCATTGCAGATCTAATGACCGGAAATGAGGGAATGAGTAAAATTACAATAAAAAGTTTTGTGGATCGCAGGCAAAATAATCTTTTTCCAGTCAATTAAAATACTGATTGGATCCAAGAGTTTATTCGGTAAGAACCTTAAGCAGGCTATTTGAAATCGACATGCGAAATATGGAGGTTGTGGGTGTAGTGGTTCCTGAGTTTAGAGCGATCAAAGTTTGAGATGTACAGTATTATATATATATATATATATATATATATATATATATATATATATATATATATATATATATATATATATATATATATATATATATGCAGCCAGCTTTAATTCATACTATTCTTTTTCACTTCTCTGCTCCCTCTTAATTCACACTGAGAATACTGCATAGACAGTCTCTCTGCTTCCTCTTAATTCTCACGTGAGACTTCTGCATAAGCAAAATCAATCTTGCATCTTCACATGCTACCCATTTCGCTGCTGGGTCGACAGGAGGGCCACAAAATGTGCCGGAACTGGGAATCGAACTTAGGCCTCCTGCCTGGTAGACTAGTAATGTGTTCTAGTCTTATTCTGGCACCCAAATTCTCCAACATTCCTCTGTCTATTCTTTACAGTCATAGGGTTAGCTTCATTTTTGCACATACCATATTACATCATTAACAAATTCTTTAAACTTTTTGCATGTGTATACACATTAGTGCTAATGTTATTATTTCAATGTTACCTTGTCATGAAAACAGATGCGCTGAAGGCATCGGATGACTCCTTTATCAGGTCGACTTCAATGCGAATGAGCAACAGGGCTAAGGCTTTACTTCAGGTCAGTAAATGTGTAATACATAAAGATTTGATATTGATTATTGGCCCAAGAGCTTTTATAAGGATGAAGGTGAGAAAGAAATAAAGAGAAAAAATATCATGGCAAGCAGATATAAGCTTACACTGTAGTGACTTTCTTATCAGCAACAATCTCCTCACCGTGAGGGGAAAGCACTCTATGGATCAAGCATGTTATGCTCAATGAATGCCTATTTGGAGGTTATATCGGGAACAGCTATCTAAGAACCAAGCAAATTAGGCTCAATGGATGTCTATGTGGAGGTTATATAGGCAACAGCTATCTAAGAAGCAAATTAGGCTCAATGGATGTCGATGTGGAGGTTATATAGGGAACAGCTATCTAAGCACCAAACAAATTAGGCTCAATTGATGTCTATGTGGAGTTAATTTTTCATTCTCTAAAATTAAACATTAATTCACTCAAACAAACTTATCTGATTCGCTAAAATTAAACTGTCCGATTCACTAAGACAAAACTGTCAACCTTTGATGTCTGTCACAGGTTAAGTCGTCAGTCGTCCCTTTACTTCGTTCAAGTTGGGCCGGATCCATAGAAGACTTGAACGAAGACAAAGAGAAACACGAGTATGGGAACACGTTGACCATCCCTGGTCAGTCTCCGGGACAAGCAGGAAAAAGGTACAGTTTTTCATTGGTTATTTATTATTGGTTTCAACGGTGGCACCCTACTCATGATAATATTGACTTTGAAGCTGGACGTTTTGAGCCTTATTCATCATCCAACTAGAATCGCTAGTAATGTACGCTCTGATCTTATTCCAGCACCCAAAAAACCTGCAGTGTTCCTCTATTGGTTATGGTCATAGTGTTAGCTTCATTTTTTTTTTTTTGCTCGTATTTTTACGTCATTAGCGAATTGAAGGGGTCAGTTCAATAGTGTGCCTTATGTCTATTTTCGTGAAAAACAGGACAGAAAGATAATCCTAGGAATAAATGGAAATCATGATGAAAAAACATCATGTTTACAGCCTTGGAAACTTGGGATTCCCAAAGCCAACAGTGCCGAAGTCCATGGTGTTTGGCATTTTTCTCTAAATGATATAATTGTGACTTAGGCACACTATTGAAATGACCCCTTCAATTCTTAAAAGTGTTTGCATGCCTATACACAGTAGTACACATGTCATGTTATCATTTCAATGTTACTTTCTCATGAAAATAGATGCGCTGAAGGCATCGGATGACCTGCTTTTCCGGAAGATTTTTACTATTTAAAAAATAGAAAATTGTCGGCAGGGCTTGAAGCCACGACCTTTGGGTTGGAGGCCGACACTTTACCTCTGGACTACTGAGTCCCCCTATTGACTGCTTAAAGGGTGAAGACCAATAGTCCTATTAAAATCCCTAAAATCACATCTTATGGTGGAAATAATGGATGTAAGAGTAATAGACTGCCGGACTAAGCTCCTGGGTTCCCTTTCTGACAACGCTAGTTTTGACAATGTGATCCTTGAAACATATCAAGTTTCTTTACAAAGGACACGATGTCAGGCCTAGCTAAACTTAGGATAGAACCCATACGACTTGAGTCCCAACTTTTTGTCTACTTTTCAACTATAATATTATAATAGAAACACATATTATTTCTATGTGACTTAAAATCCTTTCTACGATTGATCGCTTAATATTTCATAAGAGTGTTTTGTTTTGTTGTTGTGAGTGAGTTCTTTCATACAGATTTCTACTCTAATTCTGTAGCAGTCAATAAATCATGGTGTAAAGATTTCATTTCCGTGATATTTGTCCTTGTACTTTTAGTTTTTGAGACATGATATGCATTTCTTTTTGTGGACTGTATAGATTGATACTAGAAAAACTCTCTCCAAAACATGAGGAAATGATTGCTTATTATCAGCTGAGGCATGTGGTAAGCCTGATTGTTTCCGTTTCAATTTCAAGGGTTCACTTCATGTAAATTTCTTAACCCCTTTGCTGCCAATGGACATAACATAGAAATTGTTAGTTAACTTCATGAAGGAGGAAATTTAAACAATATGCAAATGTTTTAATGCAGTTATGTCCCTTAGGCCAGTCAGAAAACGTGTTGAAACGTGTTATAAGCCTGTATATTCTACAGGCACATGGGGTGTAGCATGGTCAGACTGGCAGGTAGAATTTATGGGCACATGGCAGCAAAGGGGTTAATCTGTAGTGTCCACTTGGTGGGAATTTCTGAATCTGTAGACTTCACTTGGTGATAATCTCTTAATCTGTAATGTTCACCTGGTGGGAATTTCTTAATCTGTAGGTTTCTTTTGGTGGGAATTTCTTAATCTGTAGTGTTCACTTGGTGGGAATTTCTTAATCTGTAGACTTCACTTGGTGGGAATTTCTTAATCTGTAGTGTTCACTTGGTGGGAATTTCTTAATTTGTAGTGTTCACTTGGTGGGAATTTCTTAATCTGTAGGTTTCACTTAGTGGAATTTCTTAATCTGTAGTGTTCACTTGGTGGGAAATTCTTAATTTGTAGACTTCACTTGGTGGGAATTTCTTAATCTGTAGTGTTCACTTGGTGAGAATCTCTTAATCTGTAGACTTCACTTGGTGGAATTTCTTAATCTGTAGTGTTCACTTGGTGGGAATTTCTTAATCTGTAGACTTCACTTGGTGGGAATTTCTTAATCTGTAGTGTTCACTTGGTGGGAATTTCTTAATCTGTAGACTTCACTTGGTGGGAATTTCTTAATCTGTAGTGTTCACTTGGTGGGAATTTCTTAATCTGTAATGTTCACTTGGTGGAAATCTCTTAATCTGTAGGTTTCACTTGGTGGGAATCTCTTAATCTGTAGATTTCACTTGATGGGAATTTCTTTATCTGTAGGTTTCACTTGATGGGAATCTCTTAATGTGTAGATTTCACTTGATGGGAATCTCTTAATCTGTAGGTTTCACTTGATGGAATCTCTTAATCTGTAGGTTTCACTGGGTGGGAATCTCTTAATCTGTAGATTTCACTTGATGGGAATCTCTTAATCTGTAGGTTTCACTTGGTGGGAATATCTTAATCTGTAGATTTCACTTGGTGGGAATCTCTTAATCTGTAGATTTCACTTGGTGGGAATCTCTTAATCTGTAGGTTTCACTTGATGGGAATCTCTTAATCTATAGGTTTCACTTGGTGGGAATCTCTTAATCTGTAGGTTTCACTTGATGGGAATCTCTTAATCTGTAGGTTTCACTTGGTGGGAATCTCTTAACCTGTAGTGTTCACTTGGTGGGAATCTCTTAATCTGTAGTGTTCACTTGGTGGGAATCTCTTAATCTGTAGTGTTCACTTGGTGGGAATCTCTTAATCTATAGGTTTCACTTGGTGGGAATCTCTTAATCTGTAGTGTTCACTTGGTGGGAATCTCTTAATCTGTAGTGTTCACTTGGTGGGAATCTCTTAATCTATAGGTTTCACTTGGTGGGAATCTCTTAATCTGTAGTGTTCACTTGGTGGGAATCTCTTAATCTATAGGTTTCACTTGGTGGGAATCTCTTAACCTGTAGTGTTCACTTGGTGGGAATCTCTTAACCTGTAGTGTTCACTTGGTGGGAATCTCTTAATCTGTTTGTTGCCGTGTGTGTTTCCTAATCCCTAACATTATGGGTGGACGTTTCTTGGCCTCTCATACCTCCTGAAGTATGAATGGCCCAGTGACAAATACCTCCTCTAGCTTTCTCTGTCCAGATCCTATACATTTGTACTAGCCCCACATCTTTTTTTCTTGCATCTGTGTCCACATCTCTGCGCCAGCTATTTTTGAATGGCCCCATTTCTTCTATCCCTGCGGATATCATCTTAAAGCCTGTAACCTCAAACTTTGAAAAAATAACAACTGCTTAAATTTTCTAAAAGAAAATTATTTAATAAGTGTGACAATGACATGAATGAGAATGGTGTCTATTTGTATCACTTAAACGGTATCTTCCATTAATAAACTACCATTCTGATCAAAGTATACACTTTTTTCTTTTTCTTTTTTAAATACCATTTTTCTACTCAAACATTATAAAGTGGTATAGCATCAACATGGGGTGTAGAGTCAACACGGGGTGTAGAGTCAACATGGGGCGTAGAGTCAACATGGGGGGTGTAGAGTCAACATGGGGTGTAGAGTCAACACGGGGTGTAGAGTCAACATGGGTTGTAGAGTCAACATGGGGTGTAGAGTCAACATGGGGTGTAGAGTCAACACAGGGTGTAGAGTCAACATGGGGTGTGTAGAGTCAACATGGGGTGTAGAGTCAACACAGGGTGAGTCAACACGGAGTCAACACGGGGTGTAGAGTCAACATGGGGTGTAGAGTCAACATGGGGTGTAGAGTCAACACGGGTGTAGAGTCAACACGGTGGTGTAGAGTCAACACAGGGTGTAGAGTGGGGTGGGTGTAGAGTCAACATGGGGTGTAGAGTCAACATGGGGTGTAGAGTCAACACAGAGTCAACACAGGGTGTAGAGTCAACACGGGGTGTAGAGTCAACATGGGGTGTAGAGTCAACACGGAGTGTAGAGTCAACACAGGGTGTAGAGTCAACACGGAGTGTAGAGTCAACATGGGGTGTAGAGTCAACACGGGGTGTAGAGTCAACATGGGGTGTAGAGTCAGCACGGGGTGTAGAGTCAACAACAGGGTGTAGAGTCAACACAGGGTGTAGAGTCAACACGGTAGAGTGTGTAGAGTCAACACGGAGTGTAGAGTCAACATGGGGTGTAGAGTCAACACGGAGTGTAGAGTCAACACGGAGTGTAGAGTCAACACGGGGTGTAGAGTCAACACAGGGTGTAAAGTCAACACAGGGTGTAGAGTCAACATGGGGTGTAGAGTCAACACGGGGTTGTAGAGTCAACACGGGGTGTAGAGTCAACATGGGGTGTAGAGTCAACATGGGGTGTAGAGTCAATACAGGGTGTAGAGTCAACACGGGGTGTAGAGTCAACATGGGGTGTAGAGTCAACACAGGGTGTAGAGTCAACACAGGGTGTAGAGTCAACATGGGGTGTAGAGTCAACACGGGGTGTAGAGTCACCACGGGGTGTAGAGTCAGCACGGGGTGTAGAGTCAACATGGGGTGTAGAGTCAACACGGGGTGTAGAGTCAACATGGGGTGTAGAGTCAACACGAGGGTAGAGTCAACACGGGGTGTAGAGTCAACACAGGGTGTAGAGTCAACACGGGGTGTAGAGTCACCACGGGGTGTAGAGTCAGCACGGGGTGTACAGTCAGCAGGGGTGTAGAGTCAACACGGGGTGTAGCGTTAACACGTCAACACAGGGTGTGGCATCAACACGGGGTGTAGCGTTAACATGGGGAGTAGCGTCAACACGGGGTGTAGCGTTAACATGGGGAGTAGCGTCAATACGGGGTGTAGCGTCAATTCATGGGGCGTTAACATGGGGAGTAGGCGTCAATACGGGGTGTAGCGTCAACACGGCTATAACATCAGTAGAGTTGGTCAATTTTGTTTGATGTGTCTGTTAAAAGTACTCTATGTTTCAATAAATATTCTCTTTATTTCAATAAAAACTCTCATTTCAATAAGACTAAATGTTGTTTGTTCCATACAATAACTAACAAGAATCTGTTGTGATCGCATTTTGCCTTACCGCGGTTGGTTGTTTTGCTGATGTTACAGTGGCCGTGTTGATGTTATTCAAGAAATTTGGGACACTCCTTGACGTCAACTTATCAAAATGCACAGTTTATACAAATGGGTCACATTTATTACATAGGGTGATTTGTTGACACAAATAGGTTCCTTTATTTACACGCCCTCTACTTTTGGTCCTTAGGTAGCCATACTGACGATACACCACTCTACATCGGTACATGAATGTGATCAAAATATGAGGCGTGACAAACAATATGTATTGTTGTTCTTTTCTTCTAATAACAACTTTTAAAAGTCTATTAATGTCTATCTATGCCTTTCAGAAAATCACTTTGTTTAAACCTCCTGTAACATTTGGTTCACAGGACATACTTGCTGCATCATAACGGTTGCTTTTTAGTAACATGGTATATGAAGTACTGTTACAGAAAGCATTATTCTCTATAATGTCATGGCTTTGAATTACAGAATCCATCTCGTGAAACTGAAATGATGCCGCCTCCATCAAGCTCTATGAGAGCAAGGCGATTTCGCTACTCAGATCGATCAAAGTCTTCTAGTCGTGAGAACATCAATTCTCCACGGTCGGAGTAAGAAACAGCGTTCATCATTTTTATTAATTTTTTTGCTTTTATTTATAACGCTTATATATTCAAATCTGTGTAGTTTCATACATTTTGTTACAAACCTGGAAAAAAAAGACGTTTCAATATGTCTTAAAATTGGTTGTGTATGCATAGGAATTTGCCTATCTCTCTCTCTGCATGTGTATTACGCATGTAAAAGATTTTAGTTTATGAAGTGATAAATGTATTATCATACGCACCAAGAGTGTATTAGTTTCTGCCAGAAAATCAAATTTGAAGCAACCTAACTTTTTTCTTTCTTTTTTTGGATTTTCCGTTTTGTCTCCAGACATAAAGGCAGAGAGCAAGAAAACAGCATGTCCCGTTCTGAGTCTGATCCAATCTTGTTGGAGGGTTCTTATGTCTGACTCGCTTAGAGAAATCTCTTCATTTTTTGGTGCCGGGAAATTGAGATTGGTTTTGAGAGTGCGTGATTTTATCACTGAGATTCAATCTTGGAACGTTGAATTTAATAATGAAGGCTGTCTCAAATTCCATGGCTGAGATGTAATACCTGTATTTCACGGCTGTGCAGGAACGTTCGTTTAATTTTTCACGCCGACCGTCGAGGTTGACCTCGGTGAGAGGTCAGCGAGAGTTCACAGCGGGCGCACGCTTAAAGCGTGCGTTACTCTCGGCATAGGTTGTGTAACATGGCCTATTGAAAACAACTACAAACACCACAAGACGGAAGAATAGTCGTTTGACTAAAAACATAAAGATCAAAGTTTATTTGTTGTCCTGATACACTATTAATCAGACATTTTCTTACATGATAACTATACTAATAGGTACAAACCAGACAAAGTTTGACATATTTAATGACATCATCTTACTTCTTTTATGTCGATTTTTGCACATTTTGCCAAATTTTTCTTTGTTTTTAAGTATACAATAAGAAAGAAGAAGAATTTACTGTTTTAACTGTAATTTCTGTAAATCAGCCCAAGTCTGATTTTCTCATAATTGGCATTTCCGTACGGTTACCTCTAATGCACACATCATAGCGCTGTCGATTGAGAACACTCAGCTTTTCATTGGCCTTGGTGTGCATTTTACTAACTCAATTGTCTTTATTTATAGGCACAGCTGTATCATCCAGTACATGAACATTCCTTGGAAAATATAATGTTATTTCTGCTTCCTTGAAAAACAATAACGTTATGCAACATATTGCTATGCAATATAGATGACTATTGTCAAACATTTTGTATGTGTTTGGACGTTTGCGTTAAATTTCTGGCTGTTGTCAGAGCACTGCTATTATTTGTCCTCTTTTTCATATAAATGAAGAGTGACAAACTTCAATGTCAGTGTCAATTTTTATATCAAAATATAATAAAAGATCGGTCTTTAAAACAAACGCATGAAATTTTAGAACGATACTGTCGTCTTTGTTGACGTTTTAAAACACGTTCACCACAGGCACGGCACATGTCATTAACAAGACTGTTATGTGAAACAATGGAATGAGCCATTATAAGGACACCCTGCTATACATAAGAAAAAAATTCACAACTCACGTTATATGGGTGGGTTATGTGCACAATTTTCACAGATTGAACAACAATAAAAGCATACTTGATTGAAACAAAGACAACTAATTTTGACTTAACCAAGTGAAGATATTTAGATATTAGCTAATGATAGTTAATCACTTAGTGGATAAAAAGACCGTATTTTAAAGTAATCACTGTAACACAAGGAAGAATACCCTTCCAATGGAAATAGCAGAGTCTGAAAGCACAGAAACGTAACAATTCAGAGATAGTGAGAAAACGATGTTCACTTCAGTGGCATCCGTGGAATAGCAGGGCAAAACAAGTGATATCATGCCGATGTCAGCGCAATAACGGGGAAACCTGGTGTGCACCGGGGAATTCCCCTGGGTGGTCACTGACAAGTGATTTATTGGGTGCCGGCCGGCGAACTAAAGGAACGCTCACAGCACTAGCCTGCACAGCCGTGATTTAGAGATGGACTTTCTTACCCCGAAGGCATTTGTTATCATTTTTTGCTTGGTTGAGGAGATGTATTTTATAATCCATGATGTTTTAACAAAAATATGTCTATGATTCCATAAAAAAATGTTTTAATGTAATTTTTATCTAGATTTTAGAGGATTTTTTTGTTTGTTGTTGTTGTCGTCGTTGCAAATGACAAGTAACTGTAAAACTGCATTCCGCATACATTTTTATACATTTTAGGTTGTAGCATGTGGATAACGCAAAGATATTAAGATTTGAAATGAACACAATGTTCACATACATAACTCTTGTTTAACCATAAAAAATTGTGTATGTGCAAACGCTTGCAAGTACTGCCACGTAAAACATATTTTTGATACTAGAATCTCTCGTCTTCCACATTTTAAAATATATATTTGATATAGATTTTTACACCATTTAAAAACTTGTGGTAATGAAGATTTTGATGATAACTATATGCAGGGTATTGCTCCGTCATAAAGTGCCTTGAAGGGTTGCCTTGCATTCTTCATTAATCCTATAAATAGCAACTACAGCCAACAAGCTTTCGTTCAGGGGACATAACTCTTTTTATTCAAAAGTATAGCAATTCTAAGATATCAACGAAACAACAAATGGGTTGCACGGGCCGCGCGTTCTATGCCAATAGTGCATTGGGGCCCTCGTTTTAAGGCCGTACGGCATACATCGACAGAGTAGCCACAAATCAGATTGTAAGAATGCAAGGCTGAGGGAGCGCTACTGTGGACAATGGCAAATAAAGCGGGAATCAAAAAGAAATAATTTGCAGCATTTTAAGACGATATACTATGCTGACTATGAATGTTTGGATAGCTGTATCAAATATTTCAAGAAAAGGAAGCACCATATTGTACAAAGAGTGTCTCTGTCAATAGTGCTTCTCATTATACAATGCCATGTTTCCAGATTCCATTTGTTACATTAATTATTAATTATATTGAAGAAATAAGCGAGGCTACCTTGTAAGGTGATGCTTGTTACTGATTTTGTCGACTGCCATTTGGGAACGGAATGGTGGTAAGATGAGAGAGAGCCTGCCTTGCTAGCCCGTCACACATACTTTGGAACACATTATAGTCACAATGATTGGCAAAGGTCAAATGAAATGAGGAGGGTCATAAAGACACTCATCTTTTTCAACAGTCTTGCTTTTTGGGTTTTTTTTCAAGAGACTGTATTTTCTTCATCATTGTTTTACCATAATTTTCTGATCTTCCCAAATAGTTTGAAGCATTATTTTCTCACTCTTTTCATCCATTTGCCCACCAGCAGAATGGCTGATTGAAAGAGCTTCATCCTCTCTCTCTCACTCATAATAAAAAAGTTTTTGTCTTGAAGACTTCAGTTTATTGTACCCCAAGGGAGATTTGGATATACACTCTCTCCCCCCACCACACCCCTCCCCTTCATGAGGACAGTTATCTGTTTATGCCCAGAGGGCAGTTTGGACATTCATAAAGATAAGAATAAAGCACAATCTATGAGTTGTGAACATCCCCAAACTGTAGTTTAAACTCGGTTTCAAACAAATGGAGTGAATGTTTAAAATGTTTTTTTATTGTGAGAATAAGAGTGTAAAGGATTATTTACTTAAGATACTTAACTGGGAATACAGCTTTTTGAAAAAAATGAACAACACTACACAGATAAAATACAGATCTGCGAATGAGATAACCTAACCGGAGAAAAATTGGGGAGCGGGCTGAAGTTTGTGCGATTTGGGTTAAGAAGGTCAAAGCTGCATGACTGGCTAGTGAGGCAGGCTTTCTTCCTCTTATCATCTAGTGAATCCAGTGGCAGGGGATGTAAAACTACTACATATTTTTCTTATCATTAAAGTCTCCCATGTTACACTGTGTCATTCCTAAAGGTCGATGAATTGTGTCTAAATTGTCACGCAATTTCAAATATACCCTCTCAAACACATACCTTTTCAAAGACACACACTTTTAAAAAAATGCCATTTTCAAAAGGACACTGTATTAAAAGCTATTTTAATTAAAATCCTTTGCATTTGAATGTGTATATCATTCCCAAAAACTTTCATCCTTCCATTTTCTATTCTTTTTTTTTCTCGTATTTTATACTCAATAACAATCGAATTTCAAGGGAATCTCTTCATTTGGATTGCTTTCTTAGTCTTGTTTATCACCTACTGGAATTATTTATATCATAATCATTGTCCCAAATTGTTTATTTCACTTTTTCAACAAATGTATCGTATTATGTTTAACCTCATTTTAAAGCAAGAGCTATTTTTATTAAAGTCTTAACTTACATTTATATGTCATAAAGTGTATTGCTTTTTGATTTTGCTTGAACATTGTAAATACAATCACCTCTAACCCGCTATCTTACAAATTATTGTTTTTGTGTTATCATTTTCTTGTTTTTGATGGGTAGAAGAAATTTTCCTTATCCCCATATTATGAAATGTAAATTTGATCACTCGTTATTTCCTCATCTTCCCACAGGCGGGCGGGTGGACGCTGCTGCTCTTTCTTTCCTTTCCTTCATTGACTTATCTTTCATCTTGCTGTTTCCTCTTAATTCAACCTGAGATCACTGCAATGGCGGACAGGGTAAATTTCAATGAAACAAACAAAAATTCTTATCTCCCCTCATTATCTTTGTCTCTTTTGTTTGTGTTTGTTTGTTGTAAAAGAAATGTTTGGTGACACTTGTAGGTCCCACTCCTGTCCTTTCTCTCTTTCTCTACAAGTTTTACCCTTTCATCTTGCTGTTTCCTCTTAAAACATCCTGAGATCACCACATATGGTGGACAGGGATAGATTTCAATGAAACGAGGAAAAAATGTGTAAATCAAATCAAAAGAGTTTGTTATTGATATATTAAATGTCTTCATGTCAAGTCTTTCCTGTAGGGAAAATACACTTTGAAATAAAGGGAGAAGAGAAAGCATGTACGAGAGAGGAGATAATAGCTTTTTTTAAATTTCTGTAAACTTTTAATGAAAGGAGGAAACAGATCAATGTGTTATTTCACAGATAATAATCCACTAGTCAAATTTTGATTATCACCATTTCAAACTAATTCCTTTGTAATAATTGTAATGAAGTTCCCTATTGCCTGTTGTGTGTCATTCATGTTTTTAAAATGAAATAAACAACTACAATAACAATAACATATAATATGCACCTGTTGAAATTTCAATGTTTTCATTTTTTATTCAAGCGTGGTTACGAAATTGTATATTTGTTGATGAAACAGTCTAAACGCATAATCCACATTATATGGGATATGAGATTTGTCCTTGAAATTATCAATGTCATGGTTCTTTTGTGTCTTCATAAATGTTGGGGGCCTTGAACTAATAGAAAAACTCATTTTACACACATGATCTTAACATATATTTCCAGGGTTTTTTCTCCAGAAAGCATAGCTCAGTGTTTGCAGCCCTG
>JAXRKP010000801.1:55000-67500 GCA_037039925.1 Doris montereyensis | reverse complement strand
TGTAGCTGTAGCTGTAGTTGCAGTTGCAGTTGCACTTATAGTTATAGCTATAGTTATAGTTATAGTTATAGTTGTAGTTATAGTTGCAGCTGTACTGTAGTTGTACATGTAGTTATAGTTATAGTTATAGTTATAGTTGCAGTTGCAGTTATAGTTATAGTTATAGTCATAGTTATAGTTGTAGTTGTAAGTTATAGTTATAGTTATAGTTATAGTTATAGTTATAGTTATAGTTATAGTTATAGTTATAGTTATAGTAGTTATAGTTATAGTTATAGTAGCTGTAGCTGTCGCTATAGTTATAGTTATAGTTATAGTTATAGTTATAGCTGTAGTTATAGTTATAGTTATAGTTATAATTATAGTTATAGTTATAGTGTAGAGTTATAGTTATAGTTATAGTTATAGTTAAAGTTATAGTTATAGTTATAGTTATAGTTATAGTTATAGTTATAGTTATAGTTATAGTTATAGTTATAGTTGTTATTGTAGTTATAGTTATAGTTATAGTTATAGTTATAGTTATAGTTATAGTTATAGTTTATATTATAGTTATAGTTATAGTTATAGTTATAGTTATAGTTATAGTTATAGTTATAGTTAGCTATATTGTAGTTATAGTTTTAGTTAATTATAATTATTATATAGTTATAATTATAGTTATAGTTATAGTTATAGTTATAGTTATAGTTATAGTTATAGTTATAGTTATAGTTATAGTTATAGTTATATAGTTATAGTTATAGTTATAGTTATAGTTATAGTTATATTATATTTATAGTTATAGTTATAGTTATAGTTGTAGTTATAGTTGTTATTGTAGTTATAGTTTTAGTTGTTATTGTAGTTATAGTTATAGTTATAGTTATAGTTATAGTTATAGTTATAGTTATAGTTATAGTTATAGTTATAATTATAATTATAATTATAGTTATAGTTATAGTTATAGTTATAGTTATAATTATAGTTATAGTTATAGTTATAGTTATAGTTATAGTTATAGTTATAGTTATAGTTATAGTTATAGTTATAGTTATAGTTATAGTTATAGTTATAGTTATAGTTATAGTTATAGTTATAGTTATAGTTATAGTTATAGTTATAGTTATAGTTATAGTTATAGTTATAGTTATAGTTATTAGTTACAGTTACAGTTATAGTTATAGTTATAGTTATAGTTATAGTTATAGTTATAGTTATAGTTATAGTTATAGTTATAGTCAATTTCAATTTATATGGGCAACAGAATTTTTATTTCTAAATTATTTTTTTTAAATTTCGGATAACTTGCATCAAATTGTGCGCAATTCTAAAGTGGCTCATGTCTTAATAATAATATGCATATTTTTTTTACAAAATTTTGGAACTCAAAACAACAACAAAAAGATCTCTTCGTAGCAAATGTAAAAAAAAATGAAGTAATCCCAACGCACGTCTCAAATATTTCATGGCTTACAGTCTATGTTTGCCTTCAATGCCTTCTTAATAGCAAATGCATACTTTCATTTAAAGGCAACAGAACCACCTTCTTCGTCTTCATCGTCGCCTTCTTCAGATTCCAACTTATCTGCTTTTATTCTTCAGCTATAGGGAATACAATTTGCTAATATCAAACGAAGCGTTACAATAAAGCAATTAGTTGCTCATGTATATTGTTTTTATACGGTTTTATTATAATATCGTCGAGATGATAATACAAAAAAACAGACAGTTAACTTTTTCAAACTCAGTATTTACTTTATAACCTTGAATATATTGCGGGGGGGGATGTAGACATAGTCCGTGAAGTGTATAGTATTACTGTATAAATGATTTTTTATGTTAAAATTACACTGGGGAAAATATAGTCATATTACGACATGAGATTTTAAGTAAATGTACAACATTTGAACATTAAAATGATGTAATAATATAAAAGAAAACATTCCGACCATTTTTTAAATTTGATTTGATTTACACATCCATAACTATAAAGTGATCTCGGGGTTTTGGGAAAGGTTTTTAATTTAGCCCGGACTGCCAAGGGATATTTAACGTACACAGAACGTTGTGGTTTGATCACTGTACCTCCTTTTTATCATCCGTCTCCGATAGGACTAGGTGTCGATCCACCTACCTAGACCAGGAGGGGATGGGAGGGGGGAGCGGAGGGGGGGGGAGATTTTGTTCGAACAAACTCAAGAACATTTTTTCAAGCATTGACGGGGTTTCAACCTACAACCGTTGGGCTAAGAGACCAACACCTTGTCTCTGGACTACCACGTCCCCTGACAACAAAGAAAATGTGAGGACAAGAAAAGAGGTATAGGCCAGAGGAGGATGCATTGCATTCAACTTCGTTTAATTGATGAAGAAATGATAGCGAAATGAGAGTCCGGTGAGGTAGGTTGTAAAAAGTAGTAGGCTGTTATGTTGTAGAAGACATGAATTCACGAAACAAAATTCTTTCACTGCTTCTGCTAGCTGTATTTCTATGATATCCATGTGTGTGAATATTTCTAGCTTCACTAAAAAAAATACCGCTCCTGATGTACGGACATGATTTCAATGAACCTTAAGGTTTAGGTGCTCAAATGAGGTCACACAGGGCCCGGCACATTATATTGACAAAGCATTAACATAAAAGAAAAAGGAAATAAAAGAGACAAACGTGATAGCCTAATTAACTCCCCTTTTCATCAACTTCCCGCACTTCCGTCCCTGAAGGTCAACTCTCTCTCACAATTAATTATCCTGGCTTACTTACCTCCACACACACACACACACACACACACACACACACACACACACATGTCTACACACACAAACTATACACACAAACAATTACACACAAGAGTGCTTGCAAATTACGCTTCTAGTTTTCAGGGCTTTTTCGAGCTGAAACAAACTATGTCACAACGATTTCTTCCATTTCTATACCATTTCCATTTCTATACCATTTCCACTTCTATACCATTTCCATTTCTATACCATTTCCATTTCTATACCATTTCCATTTCTATACCATTTCCACTTCTATACCATTTCCATTTCAGCTTTTGGTGTCTGGGTTAAAGTAGTTCACCAGATAACTTTTCTTTAATCGTCCACGTTCAGGCACTTTTTATTTTGGGGGGGGGGGGGAACCTGGAGTGAACCTGGAGTGATTGTTTTTGCTTTTAGTATGTACATAACGAACTGTCAAAATACAGTCATCCTATATCTGACAAGTTTGTAGCGTCCTTGGTTGCCATAGAAACGGCCGCCATCTTGGATTTTGACTCAATTTTCAAAATCTATCTCCTCCCTTAGTTATGAATAAAATTACTCAAAACCTATGCAGATCGTCTTTTCCATTCAATATCTAAAGAGTGACGTCGGTTTTTTTTCGATATTTTGGATAGTTTTTTTTGAATGAATCTTTGAATATACTATAGTATATATATCGTGAATGTACACAAACGGCGTTTTATTTATTTATTTTTTTTAATTCTCAAAAAGTTTACAATATATTTAAAAAAACGACGTCATTCTATTAACATTGACAAGAGGAACCTGTGTACCAAATATAATACAAATAGTTCGGTAAATGGTGAAGGAGATAGAATTTTAGTGTGGAAAAACTACATTTCGAGAAAAATGCAATAAAAAAATCACCAGAAAATAACACAAAACAAACGCTTCAGACGGGTTTCTCTTGTTGTAGCAGCCCCTTACTCTTTCTACAGTCTCTGGCATTGTTACTCATGTAAATAGGATTATAAATCTAGGTTTAGATGTGCACTGTTGGGAAAACAGACGTCAAAATGACCAGTTTTTGTTTGTTTTTTCCCTCTATATCCTATGCTTGTGCGCGTATTTACATACACACTGACGCGCAACGCCTCTTATATCACACAGCGACGGGAGACGCGTAGATCGTCGTCGGCAAAAGGAGGTCAAATATTGTGTGCTGCCACATTTGGCGATTAACCGCCAAAATACGGGTTTTTACTGCCATTTTCTCAGTCAGTGTTAGGGTAATTTACGTTAAAATTTTGACTGTTTTTACCTACCCTGGCCTACAAATTATTTAAAAAAAAAAAAATTATACGTCATATGGACATTTTTCTGCCATGAACCTGTAGATAAATGATCGTTCTACCCGAATATGCAAAGAACAGAAAATCAACCTTTTGGTTCACAAATCGCCAGTCCAGGTGCCGCCCCCCGCTTAATGTAATGCGACTTTTATTCAGTGCTCCTACTCCGAATAAAGGTTAAACCCCATTAGCTTCACAACAACATGAGGAAGCGGAAACTCGAATATTCTGGGCACATAAAGAGACATGAAACAATGGAAAAAAAAACGAATATTAGATGCAAAGTTAGAAGGCAAGAGAGGAAAAGAGGAGACCAACACGCAGATGGGAACAAGATGACGTAACAGACTGGCTAGACTTGACAGTAACAGGGGCTGGAAGGTCGTGTGAAGTCCTGCCAGGATACGCCATGAATGATAATGACTCCGAAAAAATATAAATATTGCTTTTTTCCCAATCCCAATTTCAAGGCGGTCTGCCTTTTGGCTTTTTTTTTCAATTGAGTTTTGTGTACTGTACATTGAGTTAGATTTCACTTTTATTTCGCTGCCAATTTTATTTATAGGATCGACCAACCCAAGCCGAATCCCAGGCCGATTCCCAAGCCGAAGTCACCTTATGTTGGTGTTTTGTTTGGGTTGTTTGTTTTCTTTGGGTGTTGGTTATTTTTGGTTTGCTGTTTGTTTAGGGGGGTTGTGGGGGTGGAGAGGAAAGGGAATTCAGTTTTGGTTTGTTCTCAACTTTGCCTTCCTGATTTTGTTTAATATTAGGTTGAATTCACAAACATGTCCTAACCAATGTTCCTTCTAAGCTGTGTGTATGTGTTGAAGCCTGATGTGTGTCTGTTGTAGCATGAGGTGTGTCTGTTGTAGCATGATGTGTGTGTGTTATAGCATGATGTGTGTGTTGTAGCATGATGTGTGTTTGTAGTATGATGTGTGTTGTAGCATGCTGTGTGCTGTAGCATGATGTGTGTTGTAGCATGATGTGTGTTGTAGAACGATGTGTGTTGTAGCATGATGTGTCTCTTGTAGCATGATGTGTGTCTGTTGTAGCATGATGTGTGTGTTGTAGCATGATGTGTGTGTTGTAGCATCATGTGTGTTGTAGCATGAAGTGTGTTGTAGCATGATGTGCGTTATAGCATGATGTGCGTTGCAGCATAATGTCTTTTTTGGCATGATGTGTGTTGTAGATGATGTGTGTTTTGTGTCATGATGTGTGTTGTAGCATATTGTGTTTGCAGTATAAAGTGTGTTGTAGCATGATGTGTGTTGTAACATGATGAGTGTTGTAGCATGATGTGTGTTGTACCATGATGTGTGTTGTAGAATGATGTGTGTTGAAACCTGATGTGTATCTGTTGTGGCATGGTGTGCGTTGTAGCATGATGTGTTTTGTGGCATGATGTGTTTTGTAGCATGATGTGTGTCTGTTGCAGCATAATGTGTGTGTTGTAGCATGATGTGCGTGGTAGCATGATGTATGTTGTAGCATGATGTGAGTTGTAGCAGATGATGTGTGTTGTAGCATGATGTGTGTTGTAGCATGATGTGAGTTGTAGAGTGATGTGTGTTGTAGCATGATGTGTGTTGCGGCATGATGTGTGTTCTAACATGATGTGTGTTGTAGTATGATGTGTGTTGTAGCATGATATATGTTGTAGCATAGTGTGTGTTGTAGCATGGTGTGTCTTGTAACATGATGTGTATTGTACCATGATGTGTTTTGTAGTATGATGTGTGTTGTAGCATGATGTGTATTGTACCATGATGTGTGTTGTAGTATGATGTGTGTTGTAGCGTGATGTGTATTGTACCATGATGTGTGTTGTAGTATGATGTGTGTTGTAGCATGATGTGTATTGTACCATGATGTGTGTTGTAGTATGATGTGTGTTGTAGTATGATTTGTATTGTACCATGATGTGTGTTGTAGTATGATGTGTGTTGTAGCATGATATATGTTGTAGCATAGTGTGTGTTGGAGCATGATATATGCTGTAGCATAGTGTGTGTTGTAGCATGATGTGTCTTGTAGCAAAATGTGCGTTGTAGCATGATGTGTGTTGTTGCATGATGTGTGTTATAGCATGATGTGTCTTGTAGCATGATGTGTGTTGTAGTATAATGTGTATTATAGTACAATGTGTATATTGTAATATGACCTGTATTCTAGTCTGATGTAAATATTGTTCGAATGATGTCTATTCTAGTCTGATGTAAATATTGTTCGAATGATGTATAGTCTAGTTTGATGTGTATATTGTAGGATAATGTGTATATTGTAGCATAATGTGTATATTGTAGCATAATGTGTATATTGTAGCATAATGTGTATATTGTAGCATAATGTGTATATTGTAGCATAATGTGTATATTGTAGCATAATGTGTATATTGTAGTAGGATATTGTAGCATGATGTGTATATTGTAGTAGGATGTGTACTGTAGCATGTTGTGTGTTGTAGCATATTGTATATATTGTAGTATGATGTATATTGTAGTATAATATGTATATTGTAGCATGATGTGTATATTGTAGTATGATGTGTATATTGTATGTATATTGTAGTATAATGTATATTGTAATATAATATGTATATTGTAGTATAATGTGTATATTGTAGTATAATATGTATATTGTAGTATAATATGTATATTGTAGTATAATGTGTATATTGTAGTATGATGTGTATATTGTAGTATGATGTGTATATTGTGTAGTATGATGTGTATATTGTAGTATGATGTGTATATTGTAGTATGATGTGTATATTGTAGTATGATGTGTATATTGTAGTATGATGTGTATATTGTAGTATGATGTGTATATTGTAGCATGATGTGTATATTGTAGTATGATGTGTATATTGTAGTATGATGTGTATATTGTAGTATGATGTGTATATTGTAGTATGATGTGTATATTGTAGTATGATGTGTATATTGTAGTATGATGTGTATATTGTAGTATGATGTGTATATTGTAGTATGATGTGTATATTGTAGTATGATGTGTTTATTGTAGTATGATGTGTATATTGTAGTATGATGTGTTTATTGTAGTATGATGTGTATATTGTAGTATGATGTGTATATTGTAGTATGATGTGTATATTGTAGTATGATGTGTATATTGTATGATGTGTATATTGTAGTATGATGTGTATATTGTAGTATGATGTGTATATTGTAGCATGATGTGTATATTGTAGTATGATGTGTATATTGTAGTATGATGTGTATATTGTAGTATGATGTGTATATTGTAGTATGATGTGTATATTGTAGTATGATGTGTATATTGTAGTATGATGTGTATATTGTAGTATGATGTGTATATTGTAGTATGATGTGTATATTGTGGTATGATGTGTATATTGTATGCATGATTGTAACATGTGTGTGTTGTGTATGATGTGTATATTGTAGTATGTTGTATATTGTAACATGATGTGTGTTGTAGTATGATGTGTATATTGTAGTATGTTGTATATTGTGGCATGATGTGTGTTGTAGCATGATGTGTATATTGCAGTATGTATTGTATTGTGGCATGATATGTATATTGTAGTATTTTGTGTATTGTAGCATGATGTATATATTGTAGTTTGATGTGTATATTGTAACATTGTGTGTTGTAGCATGATGTGTATATTGTAGTATGATTTGTATATTGTAACATTGTGTGTTGCAGCATGATGCATATATTGTAGTATGATTTTTATATTGTAACATTGTGTGTTGTAGCATGATGTATATATTGTAGTATGATGTGTTTTGTAGCATGTTGTGTGTTGTAGCATGATGTGTATATTGTAATAGGATGTGTGTTGTAGGACATTGTGTGTTGTAGCATGATGTGTGTTGTAGTATGTTGTGTGTTTTAGCATGATGTGTGTTGTAATATGTTGTGTGTTTGTAACATGATGGGTGTTGTGGCATGATATGTGTGTGTTGTAGCATGATGTGTGTTGTAGCATGATGTGTGTGTGTGTTATAGCATGATGTATGTCTGTTGTAGCATGATGTGTGTATGTGTTGTAGCATTATGTGTGTGTGTGTGTGTGTAGCATGATGTGTGTTTTGTAGCATAATGTGTGTTGTAACATGATGTGTTCCTTGTAGCTTGATGTGTGTTGAAGCCTGATGTGTGTCTTTTGTAGCATGATGTGTATGTTATAGCATGATGTGTGTGTTGTAACATGGTGTGTGTTGCAGCATAATGTTTGTTGTAGCATGATGTGTATTGTACCATGGTGTGTGTTGTAGAATAATGTGTTTGAAGCCTGATGTGTGTGTTGTAGCATGATGTGTGTGTTGTAGCATGATGTGTGTGTTCTAGCATGATGTGTGTGTTGTAACATGATGTGTGTGTTGTAACATGATGTGTGTGTTGTAACATGATGTGTGTTGTAGCCTGATGTGTTTTGTAGCATGATGTGTGTGTTGCAGCATGATGTGTGTTGTAACCTGATGTGTTTTGTAGCATGATGTGTGTTGTAGCCTGATGTGTTTTGTAGCATGATGTGTGTTGTAGCCTGATGTGTTTTGCAGCATGATGTGTGTTGTAGCCTGATGTGTGTTGCAACATGATGTGTGTTGTAGCCTGATGTGTTTTGTGGCATGATGTGTGTTGTAGCCTGATGTGTTTTGTAGCATGATGTGTGTGTTGCAGCATGATGTGTGGGCTGTGACATGGTGTGTGTTCTAGGATGATGTGTGTTGTAGCATGATGTGTGTGTTCTAGCATGATGTATGTGCTGTAGCATGGTGTATGTTTTAGCATGATGTGTGTTGTAGAATGATGTGTGTTATAGTATGATGTGCGTTGTAGCATGATGGGTGTTGCAGCATAATGTGTGTTTTAGCATGATGTGTGTTGTACCATGATGTGTGTTGTAGAATGATGTGTTTGAAGCATGATGTGTGTGTTGTAGCATGATGTGTGTGTTCTAGCATGATGTGTGTGTTGTAACATGATGTGTGTGTTGTAACATGATGTGCGTTGTAACATGATGTGTTTTGTGGCATGATGTGTGTTGTAGCCTGATGTGTTTTGTAGCATGATGTGTGTGCTGTGACATGGTGTGTGTTCTAGGATGATGTGTGTTGTAGCGTGATGTGTGTGTTCTAGCATGATGTGTGTGTTGTAACATGATGTGTGTGTTGTAACATGATGTGCGTTGTAACATGATGTGTTTTGTGGCAGGATGTGTGTTGTAGCCTGATGTGTGTTGCAGTATGATGTGTGTGCTGTGACATGGTGTGTGTTCTAGGATGATGTGTGTTGTAGCATGATGTGTGTGTTCTAGGATGATGTATGTGTTGTAGCATGGTGTATGTTTTAGCATGATGTGTGTTGTAGAATGATGTGTGTTATAGTATGATGTGTGTTGTAGCATGATTTGTGTTGTAGCATGGTGTATGTTTTAGCATGATGTGTGTTGTAGAATGATGTGTGTTGTAGTGTGATGTGTTTTGTAGCATGATTTGTGTTGTGGCATGATGTGCGTTATAGCAGGATGTGTTTTGTACCATGATGTGTATATTGTAGTATGATGTGTGTTGTAGGATGTTGTGTTGTAGCATGATGTGTGTTGTAGTATTATGTGTGTTATAGTATGATGTGTGTTGTAGGATGTTGTGTTGTAGCATGATGTGTGTTGTAGTATGATGTGTGTTGTAGGATGTTGTGTTGTAGCATGATGTGTGTTGTAGTATGATGTGTGTTATAGCATGATGTGTGTTGTAGTATGATGTGTGTTATAGTATAATGTGTGTTGTAGGATGTTGTGTTGTATCATGATGTGTCTTGTATGCGTTGTAGCACGATGTGTGTTGTAGTATGATGCGTGTTGTAATGTTGTGTGTTGTAGTATGATGTGTGTTGTAGGATGTTGTGTGTTGTAGCATGTTATAGTATGACGTGTGTTTGTAGCATGTTGTGTCTTGTGCATAAATTGTAGCATGATGTGTGTGTTGTAGCATGATAATGTGTGTTGTAGCTGATGTATGTTGTATGTAAGTTGTGTATTCTGTATATTAGCTTACTGTGTGTTGTAGCACGATTAGTGAGTTGTAACTGTGCATGTGTGTGGGATGTATTATAATGTGTTTTATAGCGATGTGTGTTGTAACATGATGTGTGTGTTGTAACTTCACGTGTATTGTAGCATGGTGTGTGTTGCAGCGTAATGTGTGTATTGTAGCTGAATGTGTGTGTGTGTGTGTTTGTCTGTTCGACAGCACTGTGTGAATCGCAGCACTCACTGTGTGTATTGTCGCTACGCACACCAACACCTTGGCCAAAACATCATTCTGTCTCCAAGTGGCTGCCATTCCAGTAAGGTATGGGATCAGGTAAGACACGGGTGGGTTCCTATGATTATTGATTTGTTGACCTTGCGCCTGGCACGTGAGGGCTGTGGGACATTTGGTATTGGGGTGGGGAGGGGCGGTGGAAGTTCTGAACACATGTCGTCTTATATATCTATCTAATCTGGGATTAGCTAAATCCTGACTTCTTGGATCAACTTAATCGTCCGGCCAATTTAAGGGGTGAACAAAGCTTGATTGAATAGAAGAGTCTTGGAGAAGGTAGATTTCGATAGGGTTGGTTTCTCTAGCGTTCCGATGGTACCAGCGCCACTCATTGCGAAACATCGTGACTCATCAACGGCTTTTGGAAAGTATGAGGAAATAAAGAGAGGGAGGGATAGAGAGACAGTGAAACACATACAGACACACAGACAAACAGACAGAGATATTTACAGACAGAGAGAGAGAGAGAGAGAGAGAGAGAGAGAGAGAGAGAGAGAGAGAGAGAGAGAGAGAGAGAGAGAGAGAGAGAGAGAGAGAGAGAGAGAGAGAGAGAGAGAGAGAGAGAGAGAGAGAGAGAGAGAGAGGGAGAGAGAGAGAGAGAGAGAGAGAGAGAGAGAGAGAGAGAGAGAGAGAGAGAGAGAGAGAGAGAGGGGGGTGAGAGGAGTGAGAGGGAGAGAGAGAGAGAGAGAGAGAGAGAGAGAGAGAGAGAGAGAGAGAGAGAGAGAGAGAGAGAGAGAGAGAGGGAGAGAGAGAGAGAGAGAAGAGAGAGAGAGAGAGAGAGAGAGAGAGAGAGAGAGAGAGAGAGAGAGAGAGAGAGAGAGAGAGAGAGAGAGAGAGAGAGAGAGAGAGAGAGAGAGAGAGAGAGAGAGAGAGAGAGAGAGAAATTGGGTAAATTAGTAAACGTATTGTAATACTTACCTTAACTGTAAACAATTATGAACCAGAGAATTTGTACAAATTTGTGCTTCAGGTTTACAATCAATAACCATGTCAATAAGGTAGGAATTCAATGCTATCATCTTCATGGAAAAACGTGAGGCGATAAGGTTAAACCGGCAGTGGGAGACTCGGTAGTCTAAAGGCCAAGTGTCGGTCTCCCAATCCAAAGGTCGTGGGTTCAAGCCCCGCCGACGGTTGAAACCTTTTCTTGAGTTTTCCCCAGTAACCCCCCCCACTTTAGTCTAGGGTAGGCACAGAGGTTGATCGATAGCTAGTCCCATCGGAGACAGACGATAAAAACGAGGTCCCGCGTGTAGATCACAACACTCTATGCCCGTTGAAGATCACTTGGCAGATTACAAAGCAGTCTGGGCGAAATAAAAAAATCTTACCAAAAATCTCTGAGATCACCGTTGTTGTGGATGCGGGTAAATCAAATAAAAAAAAACGTAGTACTGTGTGCCTGAAACCACGACACCACTGATTCAAACCCCATGGCGGGCAAAAGAGGGGGGATTCACAGCGTTGTGCTCTCAGGCAAGGCACTTTACTCTCCTTTCCTTACTTGACTTAGGTGCGAATGAGTACCCGGCTATATGTAGAGAAAAATGTCAACGAGTTAGTACCAAATAGCCTCCTCCTTCTGCTTCTTCTTTGTCTTCTTCTTTGTCTTCTTCTTCTGCTTCTTATTCCTTCTTCTTCTTCTTCTTCTTCTTCTTCTTCTTCTTCTTCTTCTTTCTCTTCTTCTTCTTCTTCTTCTTCTTCTTCTTCTTCTTCTTCTTCTTCTTCTTCTTCTTCTTCTTCTTCTTCTTCTTCTTCTTCTTCTTCTTCTTCTTCTTCTTCTTCTTCTTCTTCTTCTTCTTCTTCTTCTTCTTCTTCTTCTTCTTCTTCTTCTTCTTCTTCTTCTTCTTCTTCTTCTTCTTTCTTCTTCTTTCTTTCTTCTTCTTCTTCTTCTTCTTCTTCTTCTTCTTCTTCTTCTTCTTCTTCTTCTTCTTCTTCTTCTTCTTCTTCTTCTTCTTCTTCTTCTTCTTCTTCTTCTTCTTCTTCTTCTTCTTCTTCTTCTTCTTCTTCTTCTTCTTCTTCTTCTTCTTCTTCTTCTTCTTCTTCTTCTTCTTCTTCTTCTTCTTCTTCTTCTTCTTCTTCTTTCTTCTTCTTCTTCTTCTTCTTCTTCTTC
>JAXRKP010000801.1:45000-50000 GCA_037039925.1 Doris montereyensis | reverse complement strand
ACAGTTGGCGGATAGTTTGTGGGGAGGGGGGGTATGTCCTAATTCTTTCCTTTTATTTTTCAATTATATTTCATCTTGCCGTTTCGTCTTAATTCACTCTGAAATCACCGCATATAATGAACGAGGAAATTTTCAATGAAACAAATAATCGATGTCTCCTGCTCGAGTTCATATGTTAACTTTTTAAATTTTTTAAAGATTAAACAACAACACCAGCCATCTTCACGTTTCTTTACCTCAAACCATAAAATCAGGTGAAGACATTGGTCATTCCTGTGGACTGGAATTCTCTGTTTTGTTCCCGACATATCAATAAAAGGATTTTTCCTCTGGAAGGAATTTTCAATTAGACATCGCATCCTTTTGCTCAGGGAAAAAAACAAAGTCTATAAATAGCCTAGGCTCTAGATCAAGATAGTCTATAACAGCCTAGGCTCTAGATCAAGATAGTCTATAATAGCCTAGGCTCTAGATCAAGATAGTCTATAATAGCCTAGGCTCTAGATCAAGATAGTCTATAATAGCCTAGGCTCTAGATCAAGATAGTCTATAATAGCCTAGGCTCTAGCTCAAGATAGTCTATAATAGCTAGGATCTAGATCAAGATAGTCTATGATAGCCTAGGCTCTAGATCAAGATAGTCTATAATAGCCTAGGCTTTAGATCAAGATAGTCTATAATAGCCTAGGTCCTAGATCAGATAGTCTATAATAGCCTAGGCTCTAGATCAAGATAGTCTATAATAGCCTAGGGTCTAGATCAAGATAGTCTATAATAGCTTGGCTCTAGATCAAGATAGTCTATAATAGCCTAGGGTCTAGATCAAGATAGTCTATAATAGCCTAGGTTTAGATCAAGATAGTCTATAATAGCCTAGGGTCTAGATCAAGATAGTCTATAATAGCTTGGCTCTAGATCAAGATAGTCTATAATAGCCTAGGGTCTAGATCAAGATAGTCTATAATAGCCTAGGCTCTAGATCAAGATAGTCTATAATAGCTTGGCTCTAGATCAAGATAGTCTATAATAGTCTAGGCTCTAGATCAAGATATTCTATAATAGCTTGGCTCTAGATCAAGATAGTCTATAATAGCTTGGCTCTAGATCAAGATAGTCTATAATAGCTTGGCTCTAGATCAAGATAGTCTATAATAGCCTAGGCTCTAGATCAAGATAGTCTATAATAGCCTAGGCTCTAGATCAAGATATTCTATAATAGCCTGGGCTCTAGATCAAGATAGTCTATAATAGCCTAGGGCTCTAGATCAAGATAGTCTATAATAGCCTAGGCTCTAGATCAAGATAGTCTATGATAGCCTAGGCTCTAGATCAAGATAGTCTATGATAGTCTAGGCTCTAGATCAAGATATTCTATAATAGCTTGGCTCTAGATCAAGATAGTGTATAATAGCTTGGCTCTAGATCAAGATAGTGTATAATAGCCTAGGCTCTAGATCAAGATAGTCTATAATAGCCTAGGCTCTAGATCAAAATAGTCTATAATATCATAGGCTCTAGATCAAATAGTCTATCTTAGCCTAGGCTCTAGATCAAGATAGTCTATAATAGCCTAGGCTCTAGATCAAGATAGTCTTATAGTAGTTTGGCTTTAGATCAAGATAGTCTATAATAGTCTAGGCTCTAGATCAAGATAGTCTATAATAGCTTGGCTCTAGATCAAGATAGTCTATAATAGCCTAGGCTCTAGATCAAGAGAGTCTATAATAGCCTAGGCTCTAGATCAAAAGATATTCTATAATAGTCTAGGCTCTAGATCAAGATATTCTATAATAGCCTAGGCTCTAGATCAAGAGAGTCTATAATAGCCTAGGCTCCTAGATCAAGAGATTCTATAATAGCTAGGCTCTAGATAAAGAGAGAGTCTATATTAGCCTAGGCTCTAGATCAAGAGAGTCTATATTAGCTTAGGCCCTAGAACGACAAAATCTATAATAGCCTAGGTCCTAGACCGACAAAATCTATAATAACCTAGGTCCTAGACCGACAAAGTCTATAATAGCCTAGGTCCTAGACCGACAAAGTCTATAATAGCCTAGGTCCTAGACCGACAAAGTCTATAATAGCCTATGTCCTAGACCGACAAAGTCTATAATAGCCTAGGTCCTAGACCGACAAAGTCTATAATAGCCTAGGGCCTAGACCGACAAAATCTATAATAGCCTAGGTCCTAGACCGACAAAATCTATAATGACCTAGGTCCTAGACCGACAAAGTCTATAATAGCCTAGGCACTAGAACGACAAAATCTATAATGACCTAGGTCCTAGACCGACAAAGTTTATAATAGCCTAGGCCCTAGAACGACAAAGTCTATACTAGCCTAGTCTCTAGAACAAAATCTATAATAGTCTAGGCCCTAGATCAACAAAGTTTATAATAGCATAGGCTCTTCTATTTTCTAATTTCTTCTATTCCTGATTTGATTAAGATGTGATTAGTAGCTTTCCGTCGGATCTCAATGCGAGGGGAAAAGAAATGAATACACACAGGTTTTGATACGGAAAGTTGATTCCAAAATAGAATTGTTGAATTCTTGAAAAACACGAAATCGGATGAATTATCAATTACATTCTATAATAAGGGACCGATAACAAGTTAACTACAAATTGTTTCTTCTGAGAGTCGGGTCATGACGCAAGCAAGTCGAAGACATTTTCATCATCCCTATTGTATTCACAGCTACGTGACGTTAAGATCTGCTCCACAAGACATTGCTGACACGTCATCATCCCTATTGTCACAGCCGTATTGTCGTCACAGCTACGTGACGTTAAGATCTGCTGTTACAAGACATCGCTGACACACGTCATCATCCCTATTGTCGTCACAGCTACGTGACGTTAAGATCTGCTCCACAAGACATTGCTGACACACGTCATCATCCATCTTGTCGTCACAGCTACGTGACGTTAAGATCTGTTCTACAAGACATCGCTGGCACACGTGATCATCCATCTTGTCGTCACAGCTACGTGACGTTAAGATCTGTACATCTACAAGACATGGCACACGTGATCATCCATCTTGTCGTCACAGCTACGTGACGTTAAGATATGTTCTACAAGACATCGCTGGCACACGTGATCATCCATCTTGTCGTCACAGCTACGTGACGTTAAGATCTGTTCTACAAGACATCGCTGGCACACGTGATCATCCATCTTGTCGTCACAGCTACGTGACGTTAAGATCTGTTCTACAAGACATCGCTGGCAATCATCCATCTTGTCGTCACAGCTCGTGATGGCTCTACATCCATCTTGCCACGTGATCATCCATCTTGTCGTCACAGCTACGTGACGTTTAGATCTGCTCCACAAGACAGAGTTAGCCAAGATGTCTTGTTGCACGTTGGATACGATTCTTTGACAGATTTAAACTCTGGTTACTAACTTGGCTAAGCATTGATCGGAAATTCTTACATTTAGGCTATTGATCTGACATCATCATAGACATTTGAGACATGATGAAGGTATTTTGGGTAAATAAACTTTAGAACAGTTGTGGTTCCCAACCTTTTTTTTCGGCCCATGCACCTTTTCACCATAATATTATGTCAGAATGGCATTCCTCCACCTCCCCCGCCCCCGCCCCCCCACTTTTCAAAACTTGTCTGCCCCCAAAGTATGCATTAAAAATAATAGAGCCTATCTGTGATCCTAACCCCCCCCCCCCCCAACCCCGCCAAGTTTGAGAAGCACTGCTGTAGTAGAAAGACAAACAGAGGTAATGGGCATGCCGAAAGTGAAGGAAATTACATTAAATAACACCAAAAGTTAAAGTTATAATCCCATATGACCAAAGACAAGACAAATACAAGGAACGGACAGGGGGGGGGACATTGGCCACTATGAGGATTGAACCCACGACCTCTGCGGCTCGACCCATCGCCTCGCCATGAAAAGAAAGCGTAGTACTCGATTGGTAGCACACTTTTTTTCACATGGCGAGGCGATATGTGCCAACACAGAGGTCGCAGGTTCAATCACCAATGGTGGCTATGATTGTTTCTGTCTATTCCTTGTATTTGTCTTGTCTTTGTTCATATGTGTATTATTTAATGTCATTTTCTTTGGTGATAAAAACCAGATACATTGCCTCCTAGATAAAGAAGATGAGCTGCCGATGACGTGTATTTAAACTAATCCAAATTTATTCAGCATTTTAGCTGGATTTTCCACAAAATGTATTTGATAATTAATGATTGCTTTAGTTCATTACGTTTATTTGTGATTTATATCATGGGTTTTACATTATGATTTTATCAAGTTTTTATCATATGGGAATAAATAATAACATATATTCATAATATCCACATTGACATTAAATTGTGTGAACTTGATAACACTGTATCATAATGTCTCACGTAACACTCGGATAACTATTGTCTAACTGTCACTGTCAGTACCACTTTGAGTAATAGATCTGTATGACTGGTTGTCTATAAATACATTGTTCAAATGTGTGTATGTGTGTGTTAGTGTTAATGTGTGTGTGCTGTGTCCCCATGAGAAGAAATACAAATTACATTTACGTGGTGAAAATTCAGTTTGTGAGCGAATAATGGTTGTGAATCAATCAATGCCTCTCACCCATGGCAGGGTATATAGCTACGTACAGCAAGTGAATTCCACCTTCCTCTGTCTTGGGCTATTAGTGTTATCCCAAGCTCACTCGATAAATAATATACTATTTGCGTTGACCTATTATTCATTGTTAATTTGTATCTATTTGTGGTGTTGAGATCGTATGAGCAGGCATTTATCTATTTATTCATTTGTGTCATTTATTAAGTTATTTGGAAGGCGAGATGTGTATGTGTGTTTGTCTGTCTGTGTGTGTGTGTGTGTGTACGTGTGTGTGTGTGTCCTGGCAATAATTTCGTTTGTTTCTTTGTTTTTACGTTAAGTGAATAATATATTATTTTATTTAGTGACAAGTTTCTTAGATATTTTTTTTAAAAGCAAACAACGAGGCAA
>JAXRKP010000801.1:37500-40000 GCA_037039925.1 Doris montereyensis | reverse complement strand
ATTCATGTTATTATATATCAAATTTGTCTATAAAATATATCATACAAATACAAATATAACATTAACAAGAGTTCTGAATACATCTATACATATAATATATATACATATATTATTATATATATATTTATAAATTAAAACTGAGACACTTTTATACTTCCTTTTCTCTACAATAACTTGAATAAACACACAACATATAAATTATAAATATAATAAAAGAACAAAGTCAGCCAAAGAACATAGAGAGAACACTCATTAATGAATATTATATAATCTTTACTCTAGAGAAAAAATCCTGACCAGATTCTGCCTGGGCCTTTTCACAGATTACAGATTAGATAAATAGAGTAGATAAATAGAGATAGATAGATAGATAGATAGATAAATAAAAAGATAAATAGATACAGAAAGATAGATAGATAAATAGATAGATAGATAGATAAACAGATAGATAGATTAGGATAGATAGATAGTTTAGGTGAGATAGATAGATTAGGATAGATAGATAGATAATAAATAGATAGATAGATAGATAGATAGATGGATAGACAGATAGATAATTAAACTAAACAGACAGATGGAGAAGGTCATGGGTTGAAAGTAATACGAAAATGAGAGAGGACAGGGCAGACTGACGAAAAGTTAAAGTGACCAAAAACACAGAGAGAGATATAATGAGAGAGAGAGAGAGAGAGAGAGAGAGAGAGAGAGAGAGAGAGAGAGAGAGAGAGAGAGAGAGAGAGAGAGAAAGAGAGAAAGAGAGAGAGAAAGAGAGAGAGAGAGAGAGAGAGAGAGAGAGAGAGAGAGAGAGAGAGAGAGAGAGAGAGAGAGAGAGAGAGAGAGAGAGAGTGGACAGACAGACAGGCAGACAAAGACGGATAGAAAACAGACCAACAGGTGATTGGGCCCTTTATCTTAGTGTAACAAGACTATGGCATGCATGGTGTTTATAATGAAAGATAACAACTAACTACAATGGTGTCGGCCTAAGAACCGGGAATTTTCCTTTTACATTAAGCTACCCCCTTAAGAACCCGTTGGTTACACTACAGCCAAGTGTGCCTAGAACCCGGTCTGATCGTGAGGTGGAAGTCATAAAACAACAATTCACAATCGAGTTAACGCTAACTATTACCGGTAATATGTTGGGTTGGGGGTGTGGGGGATGTTGCATTGGTGGGGGCCGGGAATGGATTTTTATAGTTTATTGCTTTGTTTACTGTTCTTCTTCTTAACGAAAGATGGTTGAGGGGGAGGGGGAGGGGGGAGGGGATGGTAGTGGGGGAGGACGAATTGTGAGGGGGGGGGAGATTACCCAGCTATCATGACTGAAAAGTTTAACAAAAGGAGTTGAAATCAGTTTTACTGAGACAGTTCTTTCACTGTCATGGTGTCATAGAATAAACGGTCAACACACAACTTCACTACATCTTTTCCAGGATTCTGATCTATGGTAGACGGGACAAGATTTAAGATAGATCGAACCTGTGCTTAACCAACTGGGTTATGGCTATCGGTTTCAAGGAGGGGAATAAAAGATAAAATATCGAAGGACATGATGACCCACATTTCAAAGGCTGCACAGAGTACACAACTTAAAACCAAGTGACAGAAACATTGCAAGGAAGTAATCTACTGTGATTGGGACCCCCCCTCACAAATCAGAAATCGATCAACTGATTAAATGGAATAAAACCATCCACCATAAGCGGTGCTCTAAAGGTGAATTAAGGGGAAAAAAACAACACAGCAAGACACGACAATGTTATACGATGAATTTCGATACAAACGCCACAGGGATATGGAGAAAACAAGGTAATTGGATACAGCCATGGTCGTCGGTTCTTTCCTTCAAACTTGTCTTGCCCACACTCTTACTACAGCATTTGTACACGGACCAATCCTTTGTCTATGGTTTTGTCACTTTCCAAATGGCCACTTGCTTCATGTCAAATATCCATAAATTAATGAATGATGTAGAATTCACAATAAATCATGTTTCAATGTAGACAACAGCAAGGGCCACATGGCAATATTTGACATGCATACACACACACACACACACACACACATAAAAGTTAGAAACCCAAGGAGAAAGAACCAGAATAATTATTTACAAAAACCAATAAGAAAAGTAATACCAATAATGTTTCTTTACAAACCATACAAAAGCACATAAAGAATTCAATGTTATTTTTTCATTTAAATTTGCTGCCTCCAGAGAAGAATGCGATAAACATTTCAAATGTACGATAACATGAACAGGATGAAATACAGTTAGGAATTTTAGTCATGGGGAGGGGGAGAGCCTCTATGAAATTCAGGCCCCAAAAGATATGAATCAACTGAGAAACAGAATAATTAAAATTATGTACAAGTCTGGATCGGAATTTAACATCCATGGGAGAAAAGAAGTTTACAGCTTTGAATCTAGAATATCAAAAGTCAAAATACAAAAGACGCAAAGAATGTTGGTGAAGACATGATAGAACATAATATGTGA
>JAXRKP010000801.1:5000-35000 GCA_037039925.1 Doris montereyensis | reverse complement strand
TGGGAGAAGGGGAATTATTTTCAAGCATGAGATATCTAGACACTTACCAATGTGCCCCTTCATGTGCTAAATGATAAAAACTTCATTGCGTTCACACCACTTTATGATAAAAACAAAATCATATGCAAAGACACCATTTTTACTTTTAAAACAATCAGTGTGATTTATGATAAATTAAATACATACTTAAAGTACACAATACCTTTCCCATGAGGTCATAAGAATGGATTGGATAACTGGATATATAATATATAACAAACACACAATTATGTTTGAAACACACATACACAAACATGCAGACACACACCCACAAAAACTCAACTGAGAAAAATTCACAATCGTTTTCTTCAAGCAAAGATTATACAAAGCGATAGAGAAGAAGACAGCTGTGTTAAGTAAATAAAAGCAATGCCAGACAGCAAGCACTGATAAATTAGTCATAAACCAAAGTCTACACACATGAAAGTTCAGGAAAACTTTGTGTCTCTTGGATTGTCTGTCTCTGTGTCTATGTCTATGTCTATCTATCCATCCCTCTCTCTCTCTTTTCAGTCTATCTCTCTCTGTGATTATTCTGAGACAGTATTAATGGAGAACAAAACAAACACTATAGTGTATATCTCTGTAAATGATGTGTACACTGCATAACAAAAGAAATTCATTACACATTAAAAAAAAAACCCAAAGAGCATTGAAGCAGTAGCAATACAAAAGAAGAAAAGGAAAAGAAAGCAATGAACGCATAATGTAATGCATGTGTGTTTGTTTTAAAACTTAAAACGATTGGCCGATATAAAAGTTTAACCCTTCACCTTTCTCATAAGCAAAAAGCCAATTCAAAGCAATTGAACACCCCAGAACACCAAAAGACAAATGTACGGGAACAAACTTTTAAAATATAACACTTATGTTACAACTGAACTGCCACCAAAGGCAGCGAAAACCACTTGCCTAGAATAACATGAAAAATCTTCCACAACCCACAATGAGTTTTCAGATCTTCAATTCAGTGAACAACCAATAAATTTTTGTAATAGTAACAACAAGTTTATACTGTGTACATTTCATTAGGATTTTTTAATATTTTGCTCCCTAATTTTGCTGCATGAGGGTGTTGTTTAAATTTACCTATGACTGTATGAAGGTGTTGTCTAAATTTACTATCGCACGAAGGTGTTGTCTAAAATTTCCCATTGCATGAAAGCGTTGCCTAAATTTACCATTGCATGAAAGTGTTGTCTAAATTTACCATTGCGCAAAGGTGTTGTCTAAATTTACTATCGCAATTAGGTGTTGTCTAAACTTACTAATGCACGAAAGTGTTGTCTAAATTTACTATCGCATCGAAGGTGTTGTCTAAATTTACTATCGCACGAAGGTGTTGTCTAAATTTACCATTGCATGAAAGCGTTGTCTAAATTTACCATTACACGAATGTGTTGTCTAAATTTACTATTGCATGAGGGTATCTAAGTTTCGCATAGCATGAAAGTGTCTTAAATTTTCGATTGCATGAAGGTGTTGTCTTAATTCACCACTGCGGAAGGTGGCATCTAAATTTAGCACTGCGTAAAGGTGTTGCTTAATATTCAGCAAAGAGAGTGCTGTCAAGATTGACCGCAGAATCGTTAATCACAGAAAAGTTTTAGCCTAGATCATATTTTGTGGTGCAAGTAGATTAACAAAGAATCAATTTCCCGATGAAACAATCATAATCGCCAACATGAGAATAAATCAATTTACCTGCCAGCCTAAAACAAATTCTCTCTGTCTCTGTTTATCTGTCTGTCTTTGTCTGTCTCTGTCTCTTTCTCCCTCCCTCTCTGTGGGCTTGTTGATAAATGGATTAGAGATACACATTACACACATCATACACTTCTCCCTAACGGCTCAATTGCCATTGACTGACACACGTGTACACAAAGTCTGTCATGAGATTGGATATTCTCTGATCTATTACACCATTATGAGGCCAAGTCATCCATTTAAAAGCCCATTTTTGACAAGTATATAAATATGAAAGATATTGCTTCTGATCGCATCAATTGCAATGGATACACAAACAATGAATGACACCTGTACAAGCAATGTGAAAGATATTCATTATCAGATACATGTTTAGATTTTATAAGACGCCAGGAACATCAATAAATGAATTTATATATATGACCATCAAACAATCTGAGAACATGAGGAAGGGAAGAACTAAGGCTATGGAAGTAATGAATTCAAATAAATGGTATGAATGAAAAATGACAAAGGAGATGCATATACTATACATGAAAGTGGTATGAATGAATAAGGACAAAGGAGACACCTGGTATGAATGAACAATGACAGGAGATAACGGTATGAATGAAAAATGACAAAGAAGATAACAGGTATGAATGAATAATGACAAAGGGGATAACTGGCGTGAATGAATAATGACAAAGGAGATAACTGCTAAGAATGAATCATGAGATAGGAGATAACTGGTATGAATGAATGACAAGGGAGATAACTGGTATGAATGAATAATGACAAAGGAGATAACTAGCATGAATGAACAAAGACAGGAGATAACGGTATGAATGAAAAATGACAAAGAAGATAACAGGTATGAATGAATAATGACAAAGGGGATAACTGCTAAGAATGAATAATGAGATAGAGATAACTGGCGTGAATGAATAATGAGATAGGAGATAAATGGTATGAATGAATAATGACAAAGGAGATAACTGCTAAGAATGAATAATGACAAAGGAGATAACTGGCATGAATGAATAATGGCAAAGGAGATAACTGGTATTAATGAATAATGACAAAGGAGAGAACTGCTATGAATAAATAATGACAAAGGAGATAACTGGCATGAATAAATAATGACAAAGGAGAGAACTGGCATGAATAAATAATGACAAAGGAGAGAACTGCTATGAATGAATAATGACATAGGAGATAACTGGTATGAATGAATAATAACAAAGGAAATAATTGGTATGAATGAATGATGACATAGGAGATGACTGGTATGAATAAGTAATGATAAAGGAGATAACTGGTATGAATGAATAATAACAAAGGAGATAACAGGTATGAATAAATAATGATAAAGGAGATAACAGGTATGAATCAAAAATGACAAAGGAGATAACAGGGGAAGGAATAATGACAAGGAGATAACAGGCATAAATGAACAATGATAAAGGATATAACTGGTCTGAATAAACAATGACAAAGGAGATAACAGGTGAAGGAATAATGACAAGGAGATAACAGGCATGAATAAACAATAACAAAGGAAATAACTGGCATGAATAAACAATGACAACGGAGATAACAGGATGAATGAATGACAAATGAAATAACAGGCATGAATGAAAAATGACAAAAGAGATACATGTAACTGGTTTTAATGAATAATGACAAAGGAGATAACAGGGATGAATGAAAAGTAATCAAAGAGATAACTGGTATGGATGAAAATGACAAAGAAAATAACAAGGATGAATGAGAAAAGTAATCAGAGGTAACTGGTATGAATAGAAAGTAATCAAACAGGTAACAGTGATAAAGGATAACTGAGATGACTGATATGATATGAATGAAAAACTATCAAAGAGATACTTGCTATCAAATTTACTGTCAAAAGTCAGAAAAAAACATGTTCACCAAGCTGGTAACATTTTGAATCTATCAGAAGCAAAGCCGTTAGTTATTTTCCGATTCCCCTTACCCTCCATCCAGCCAACTGTTCAATTACATTTCTGATCTGAAGGGAAAAAAATTGTAACAATTGTATTCCAAAGCTTTGCGCGGCATATTATTGTACCCACTATGAATTGTTGTAGCATTTGGATGGTCTGGGGTGGTATTGCGGCACACCAACAAATTCCTGCACAAGTGGCAAATTTTAAAGGGGTATGGATGAATTTCATTGTCGTCTCATAAACAACAAAAAAACTTTGATATTTCTGGTGGAAGAGAGTGACCAATGCAGACAAACATTTTTCATTCAAGGGGGTCAATGCACACTGAGGTCAACAACGGAAGGATGAGCATCCGACTTGGAGATAAAATATTATGTAGAAAATTACACTTTTGGTGAGGAAAGAAACAGAAACAGGCCAGCCAGCCAGATAAATACAAACTGACTGGGTAGATAAAATAGACCGATTGGTGTGGAAAACTAGCTCCATCCACTGTGACATCAGTCCATCCACTGTGACATCACTCCATCCACTGTGACATCACTCCATCCACTGTGCTCGGTCGTTTCAGTGATAGTTAAATGTGCAGAGGTTTTCATCCACTGTCCATCCACTGTGATAGTTAAATATGCAGAGGTTTTACACCGAGAAGGAAGAGTGGCAACGACTGCCAAATGTCTACATGAAACGGGTCAACATGATACCAATTAATGTTGTGTCCACAAGAAATGGGTCGACATGACACCGCATGTCCGCATGAAACGGGTCAACAAGACGGCAATGTAACAGTGAAATCCATGGACTGTAACAATAATAATAATAATAATATGATCTTGATGTTTAGGAGGAGGAAGAGCTATGAAGTTGATAATAATGATGATGATGATGATGATCAGGAATGAGGAGGAGGATGAGAATGATGATTTTCATTACAGAGAGGAAAGAGGAAGTGGGGAAGATGGTGTTGTGCCAAAAAGTGACAAAGACACACACAAAAAAATGGAAGTAATCGTGATAATGATAATTCTATAATTAGTAGTAATGATGACAAGGAGGAACAGAAAACGATGATGATACTGATGACGTTGATGATGATGGTGATAAAACCAACAGAAAAAAACAGGCTTATGTTGGTGCTGATACCAAGGACAAAGATACAGTTTTGAAAGGTTAACAATCCTAGTGATGATAATCATAAGGTTGACAATCATACTGGTGTGATAATCATAAGGTTAACAATCATACTGGTGCTAGGTTGACAATCATACTGGTGTGATGATCATAAGGTTAACAATCCTACTAGTGATGATCATAAGGTCAACAATCCTACTGATGACAACCAGTCTTGAACATCCTCATGATCACCACAATCAAGGCAAAGGACAAGACATGCATACTGCTATGACAAACTCTCCTTTCATTACAACTTGATAGTACTCAACACTAATAATCAAATTTAAGTTATCCATTGATAACACTATTCCCTTTGCAAACCCTATGGATATCCTTACACTTACGGCTGTGTTGCATTACAAACTCTAGATGCAAAAAATCAAAATCAACTTTACATAATTATACATTTGAAAATGAAAATTAAATATGATCAATTCAATTCCATTTTTATCCCTTAAATCCCACGCCCTTCCACAATTTCAAAACTTCAACAGACAAGAGGCCACAAATGACTACACAAAGACTTTCAGCAGGATACAAAGGCATTGCCACTGAGAAGAACAAAAGCAAAAGAAAACAATAAAAAAAAGAAAACAGCAGTACAAATCCCAAAAACAATAAACTTTAGCTGTCACTATGACCCTTTTTAAATCTATTTGTTTTCAAAGAAAACATAGATGTTGTTTCATTGATGACTTTAAATGAAGATTTATTTGTTTTTCTCTCATATTTTGCTGTTTTGTCACATAAAAGTGAAACAGGCTAATTTCCTTTTCATAGAAAGTCACAATTGAAAGCTGTATATAATTTGCTTGCTTCAGGTTATATGTAGGCCTGTAATAAGGTGACATACTACCAAATGAGTCAGTTTCTTTGACTACTTTTCAACTTATATCAGTCTGAAATGCGTTAAGCTGAGAAAAGGCTCAAATGAGACTAACGAGAGCCGCGCGTCGACACAGTAATAAGGACGAATGGGAAAGGTGGGAAGAGTAGGACATTCCGTCATTAAAGTTCACTAACTCATCATCACAATGTTACAACTGTATCTATACAATAATGCCTCTTCCTCTATCCATCCATGCAACTGGTCTTTAAGGTAAAATCAACAAGAATCCATTCGTAATTAATAATAAAAACCATACAACATTTGTGGTGACAAATAGCCTGATAATACCTCAAACATAACACTAAAAACGCATTGAGGAATTATCTTTTAAACATCCTTTCATCTCAAAAAAACGTCCAGGAGCATATCTTTGACACTACAATGGCAGGTAAGTTCAGCACATCATCGTTACTGATTTTATGTACAATAATATAAAACCCATCTATGTATATATATATATCCTAACAACACAGAACGCAACATGATTTCATGGAAATTCTACTAAGAAAACATAAAGAGGAATAAGAGTTTTGTTTACTGAATACACTTCCAATGCTGTTTCATTCAGATTGCACTCACTTGACTCATGCTACTGACTGGCTCTACACGGTGGCAACAATACGAGTTTCACCAATGTCCAATGAGGCGTAATATACACATCAACACTGAAGACACAACCCTTTATACAAACACAGGCGAGATGGAAGATTATCGACAGAAAATTCTCCAAAGGTCTTTTAACGCAATTACCACAGACTGCCACATTCCACCTACACCCCTCTCCCCCTTCCTCTCTCTCTTTCCATTTAAAGGGCGACTTTTATTGTACCAGTCTTCCTTGACACCAGGCCCTGTAATTTTCCATGGCTACTTAATTCTCTCTCTCTTCTCCCTTGGTTATCCCAGTTGTCATGCAGTGCATTTAATTCTGTTTTCATTCATATGTTCATCATCCGGGTCAAATGGTGAGAGATGGGTAATGGAAAGGTGGATGGGGCCTGGATGACTAAGTTGTGAGAGACGATGACATACATGGGTGAATGGATGGGGCCTGGACGACTAAGTTGTGAGAGATGATGACATGCATGAACGAATGGATGGGCGCCTGGCGACCAAGTTGTGAGAGACGATGACATCCATGGATGAATGGATGGGGCCTGGATGACTAAGATGTGAGAGACGATGACATGGATGGAAGAATGAATGGGGTCTAGATGACTTAGTTGTGAGAGATGATGACATGCACGGATGAATGGATGAGGGCCTGGATGATTAAGTTGTGAGAGATAATGAAATGGATGGATGGACGGGGTCTAGATGACTAAGTTGTGAGAGACGATGAAATGAAAGTTTGGAAGGGACATCAACTTTTACAAGGCTGATGAATGGATGAAAGTGACATATTCTATCAGACGGTGAAGATTGCTCTTTGATGACGTCTTTAGGTTTGGCAGCGAAGATGAGCTCCTTGATTTTCAGGTGTTGGACCCCATCGAGTAAAGCCGGCGTGCTTTGAAGAAAAATTACAAGAGTTCCAAAGACTGCTTTAGCACTCATGTCATTCCTGGTGATGGTGAGGAGTGGTAGTCAATTAATTACGATGTAATAGTATGGAAGAGATTTTCAAAGTGATAAACAAACGTTTGTGTCCTAGTCATCAAATCCTCATGGAGGAAACAAAAAGTTTAAATTATTGAAGATTGTTTCCTCCATGTTCAAGGATTGACATTATTATTATTGAAATCTTATTACCATTATTATTATCATGATCATCATTATAATCATTATTATTCTCATCATCATCATTATTGTATTATCCTTATCATCATTATTATTATCATGCTCATCATCAGTATTATATTATTATCATTATCATCATCATGATCATCAATATTATTTACATATATTAATATTTTTCACCCTTATGTTAACAAAGCAAACTGCAAAACAAGACAAAGCAAATCAAAATATGCAGCACACCATCATAAAAAACATGAACAATTGAACTAAAGAAATAGAAGGAATTCCTGTGCTGGGGATGTTTGGCCAATGAAAACCACTTTAATAAATAAGATAAACTAATGAAAACCACTTTAATAAATAAGACAAAACAATGAAAACCACTTTAATAAATAAGACAAAACAATAAAACCACTTTAATAAATAAGACAAAACAATAAAAAAACCACTTTAGTAAATAAGACAAAACAATGAAAAACCACTTAATAAATAAGACAAAACAATGTAAACCACTTAATAAATAAGACAAAACAATAAAAACCACTTTAATAAATAAGACAAAACAATAAAACCACTTTAATAAATAAGACAAAACAATAAAAACCACTTTAATAAATAAGATAACACAATGAAAACCACTTTAATAAATAAGACAAACCAATGAAAACCACTTTAATAAATAATACAAACCAATCAAAACTACTTTAATAAATAAGATAAACAATGAAAACCACTTTAATAAACAAGACAAAACAATGAAAACCACTTTAATAAATAAGACAAAACAATGAAAACCGCTTAATAAATAAGATAAAACAATGAAAACCACTTTAATAAATAAGATATAACAATAAAAAACCACTTTAATAAATAAGATAAAACAATGAAAACCACTTTAATAAATAAGATAAAACAATGAAAACCACTTTAATAAATAAGATAAAACAATGAAAACCACATTAATAAACCAATGAAACCAATTTTAATAAATAAGATAAACCAATGAGACCCGCTTTAACCATCGACATCTGTAGTACCGGACTGACATCCGAGATTCCGCCGACAGCCAATGGGGCTGACCAGCGCGATGTAAATTGAAACAGCACCGGCATGCGTGTGTTTGTATACAAAAGTTGAACGAGTTAGTTGACTTTCATTGTTCACTCACTTCTAATTGGATGACTTTCAAGTTTTATTGTGTATTTTGTGTGTATAATTGATAAGTAAGTTAATTACCAAATGTTCAGGTGGATGATTGTTATAAAATACCAAATTAGATCTAAATATCTAGATATATATAATGTAAATTCTTGAGCAGAAAAATGAAGACCTTCTTCATGGTGAGAAAATTTAAAGATGGCGATCTCCTTTTCGCACACACTTTCCTGCATGCCTGCTATGTAATCTATGAAAATCAATTCATCAGCCTTTAAATATCAAAGATTAGACACTTTCAGGTCGAAAACTAGATTGAATAGATAGATCTAGATCTATATAGCTAGATCCATTAGACGTTTAAATCACAAAAGTAACTCATTACATTACAATTACAATCGCAGCCTAGATCTAAATATTCATTCTACTACTAATACTAATCTAGATCTAAATTCTAGTATTAACTAGATACCTCAATCTAGATCTAGATCTTGATCAGATTAAATCTAGAGACTAGATTCTAAATAATATAAGACTTAGACTCTAGATAGGCATAGATCTATCTAGGTTTTGTCAGAAAAGTTATCTCGATAATTCTTCTTTGCATTTTCTACAGGTTTACAATAATTTGAACTTGAACTGTTTTATTTTTTAATTTTATCATTCATTATTATTATTATGAAATATTGGTTTTCAAAGTGTTTCAACCAGTGATATCTTAACAATTAGTAGACAAAAACAAAACAATGGGGAGAAAGTGCTCAATTTATGGCTGTAAAGGTGGCTATGATAGCCAGAAATCGAAAACGACAGAAAAGATAACTGTACATTCTTTCCAAGAGACCCAGATGCTCACGCCTTTGGATTTCCAAACTTCCTTAAAGATTCGATTTGAAGATGTTACGGATAACATGGGAGTTTGTTCATGCCATTGGATAGGAGAAGTGCAATATACATATACAAAGATCATACTAACAATCACTATCTTAGAATATATGTGCCTGCCTCTACTGCTTTTTTTGAATTAATGATTGATTCCTCTGTTTTCCTTTGTTTTTACATTTCAATACAATTTATGTGTTATTTTTATGATTGATTCCTCTATTTTCCCTTCCTTTTACATTTTACTAGAATGTATGTTAGTCTAATGATTGATTACTCTATTTTCTTATTTAATGTATATATATATATTTTATATATATAACATATATATTATTATATATATATATATATATATATATATATATATATATATATATATATATATATACACATAATATATATATATTATTATTATTATTATATTTGATTATTACATTGCATTATATTTTAAAACTTCAATTTCTTATTTACTGAGAGATAGGGGGGGGGAGAGAGAGAGAGAGAGAGAGAGAGAGAGAGAGAGAGAGAGAGAGAGAGAGAGAGAGAGAGAGAGAGAGAGGAGAGGGAGGGAGGGAGGGAGGGAGGGAGCAGGGAGGGAGGGAGGGAGGGAGAGAGAGAGAGAGAGAGAGAGAGAGAGAGAGAGAGAGAGAGAATGTTCTGAGTGTGAGAGAGAGAGAGAGAGAGAGAGAGAGAGAGAGAGAGAGAGAGAGAGAGAGAGAGAGAGAGTAACAAGATAACATTACACGGTGCCCATGCACGTTTACATAATATAATATTAAACTTCAATTTCTCGCCAGTATTTACTGAGAGAGATGAGAGAGAGAGAGAGAGAGAGAGAGAGAGAGAGAGAGAGAGAATGAGAGAGAGAGAGAGAGAGAGAGAGAGAGAGAATGAGAGAGAGAGAGAGAAAGAGAGAGAATGAGAGAGAGAGAGAGAGAGAGAGAGAGAGAATGAGAGAGAGAGAGAGAGAGAGAGAGAGAACGAGAGAGAGAGAGAATGAGAGAGAGAGAGAGAGAGAGAATGAGAGAGAGAGAGAACTCTGCACTTCACACACTACACAGCACGCCACGCCAGCCGCCGCCTCACTCAATCAGACCTGGCTGCGGGCTCGCGACGCGTGGACTGCCAGTCCTATATTACAGCAGTCCTTGGCTATAACCCAATCCTGCCTAACTGGGCTGGATGCCTAAGCAAAGGGAGATAACTCCGTCCCTGTTTGCACCCATTGTTATTAAAATACGTTTTTTTGTTGTTTCTTTATTTCTTCAAATTTATTCATGTACAGGAATGATTTTATTGGACAGAAACACTGGTATTAACAACATTGAACATTGTAAATGGCACAAGTTGAGTGTCGGATAGGTCTGACATCCACAGGCACGGCAGTTTCGATTTCACCTGCTAACGCATTGCTCACCTCAGTGTCGATAGAGTTAGATCTAGATTTATCGCTATTTTCTTCTTCACCATCCCCTCATTATCAATCAAATCAGTTAAAACTTCTTCAATATCAGAGTCTTCATCATTTTTATCACGGTTTAGGGTTCTATGGGCCCTAAATCGCCATTCTTCTCTCAATTTGCGGAGCCAGCTTTACATGCGTTGAAGTTGAAATGCCATTTTGTCGGTTGATGACCTCTGAACATTCAAAAATCGTAAAATATTGATCAAACCACGTAGAAGAATTCTGCTTTTTAAAATCCAGTGAATAGGTTAAGGGTTACGATAGGTCACAAAGCATTCTAGCGACATATATCGCGAGGTCACTACCTATCGTAACCCCGCGAGATATGTCGCTAGAATGCTTTGTAAACAAGCCTTCTAATTTCTGATGTCGCCAGCACTCGGCGGTGCATTAGGCATGACCCCGTGAGGGCATTAGTGGGCACATTAGGCAGGATTGGGTTAATAAATAAGATAAACCAATGAAAACCACTTTAATAAATAAGATAAAATGTGTGCAATGTCATGACTTACTTTGCAGCAGGAAGGTGTTGAAAGCCATCCCTGTATTCATGTTCAAAGGCTGATACACAAACTGTTTTCTCTTGTACCTAAGATATATAAAAAATGTGTCATCAGATATGATGAGAAAATACAAATTAACGGCATGTCAGTTCGCTGCACACTTCACTATCTAGTCAAGCTCTGCATTGGCTTCTCTACTTCAAGTTTGTAATTATTCTCCTAATTAATGCTATTTGTCTCCGGTAACATTCAAGTTTTTAATTATTTTCCTTGATTAATTCTATTTGTGTTAGGCTATAATTCCTGTTTTCCCCGTATTTAAGCAAGATACACAAGTCTAAAACCATTCTTGGAGGAACGGATATGAGAAAGCTATGAAAAATTGGAGAGAAAAAAGGCTCATTTTGCAGAAGGTAAATGCTAACTTACAGTTACACCTTCAATTAATTGGTGTATAGGCAATGGGTTTCAAAGTTACATGAAGGGAGCATGACTGGACTGCAGGTTCAGATACCTAAGACTCATGAAGAAGACCAAAAGCACAAGAGAAGAACATTAATCACTTCTTTCAACAACAACAAAATTTTAAAAGCCGAAACTCCCAGCTACAACTCACTTGCTACTTTCCAAACGGATGAGTGCCTCAGTCGGTGGGTCTCTCCAATCTGGGATGAATATAATGAAGGACAGCGGTTCTGTTGAGACGCTGAGTAATGCTTCAAAGTGGTCCACCATAGCCTCCATTAACTCATCGGAGAACGGAGGGTTGGCTTCGAAAGAACCACTTGGATGGAAGTCTAGCACAGGCCTGTCAGACACAAACAGAGCGGCAATGTGGTTCTTAAAAAACTGACATTGAAACCATCCAGCCAAAGAGACAGTTGAAACTAATCAATCTATTCTCCCCTCTCCCCACCACGTGTTATCTCACACACATGCCTCAAGAAAACCTTGTAAAAATCATAATTTTTTTTTTAGCAATCCAATCTCTCTATCAGTCTATGACATGAGCTTGAAGCGGAAAAATAAACAATAATATCACACCATTATTATTTCTTTTAGCATGAACTGTGTCTTCTTGCAATGCTAACTGCTTTAAAGCTGGCCATGTTTATTTTGCATGCATACGAGCCAGCGTGTGTGTGTGTGTGTGTGTGTGTGTGTGTGTGAGAGAGAGAGAGCATGAGTGTGTGTGTGTATGTGTGTGTCTTTCTTTCTTCTTCTATCTGTCCTGACACACAGTTGTATGAGAAACACACTACACTTAGCAATAACACCAATCTGCAACGACTCAGCCTGCATACTTTAGCATCCATACATTCACACATTGACAGTCCCTTGTGAGACAACCAACACAGTGGTTCAAAGGGGAAGGAGGGTTAGTAAAAGAAATTTCAATAAACTTCTCCACCAAGCGAAACTCAGAAAACATCTTTTCGAGGAAACCGCTACAAAAACTACTCACCCCCTGATCCAAAATATCCATCCGTGTCAGGGAAAGCAGAGCAATACTGACGGAAGTAGCAATTGAGCGGGGAGGCGAAGCACTCAAAGCTGACCCCAAACACACGATGTAGACATTCCATAACAGCTGGTGTCAAGGCGCCTTGGTTGTTTTTGCCTTCATGCGATGATATGCCAAAGTACGCCTCTGGCAACAAATAGCAGACAGGGAAAGAATTAGTTTGGTCCTAGCATAAAAGTAGTGGCATCGATGGCCGAATGGTTATGCTGTCAAACTTGGAATTATTTGTTCCCCGGATTCGAATCCTAACAAAGCTAGTTCCGGCATTCGTTGTGTTCCTTGGGAAAAACACGCATTTTCCCCACTCAACCCACGTGAAAATGGGTACAAGCACTAACTTGAGTAAATACCTGCATAAGACTAGCGTCATATCCAGGAGGATTGTTACTATAGAAACCAAAATCAGCTTTGGGCCGTAATGGTAAATTTCCTTCAAGGCCATTACGCCCCATAGGGCCTGAGCTTATCCTGGTTTCAATAGCCTGAAGTGTAACGGGTGATAATAATCACCCCGTGGACAGGACGCTAGTCTTAGTCTGAGGCAGGTTTTCTACCCAAACTAGTGCTTGTACCCATTTTGCACCTGGGTCGAGTGAGGAAAATGCGTGTTAAGTGTCTTTCCCAAGGAACCCGCGACCTATTCATCCGCACCCATCGCTTCGCCATGAAAAGAAAGTGCACTACCAACCAAGCTAACTACGCTTCTTTTCTATCTACTACTACTTCTAATAGTCATTGGCTTCAGTTGGCAAGTTTAACCATTTAAAACTAATTCATCAATGACATCTCTTTCCCTTTATCTAAAATTGTTTGAGTTCCATCTTGAAAGAGACTGCATATCTTCAATTTAATTCAATTATTGATGAATTCTTCTTAAGGCTGGGAAAAAAATTTGTTTATTACTAACTCAAAAGTTCTTGGATTGTTTTCTTTTATCAAAGCTCGTGAATCTGAAATTATTAAAGGATGAAAAATGGAACCTATAAGCAAGAGCATCTATAAATTTTTGCAACCCCCCCCAGTTATCTTAGAAGATCTTGTGAGTTTTGTCGAGGTTTCTTTTGTTCTTTTTTGTTTAGGCTTTTTTGCTTTTTATGTTAGACTTGGTATCATTAACTTTGAATCATTAACTTTGCATTCACTACTCTTTCGTTTTTCTTCATAAAAATCTGCCAATCTTATCGCTTTAGATTTTAAAATAAATAAATAAACACTCCAACCAGGCAGTAAATGTAATTCCATTAAGATGTAATTTTAAAAATTTGAAACTCTATATATACACCAAATTTACAGAGCAAAACTCCAATTAAAATAAGACAGCAATCATACTTGAATATTCCTTTTGTTTTGTTTTTTAACGATCCAAATCCCTCATTTACAAAGCAACAAGACGTGCTCCTACCCAAAACATGTACTTAAACAATGCCAAATTCAACATTGCTGTGTTGATGACGTACAACTGGAAAATGAAACTAGACTCTTTTTATTCACACACACACACACAACCCCCCCCCCCCCCCCCCTGAAACTGATATTCTCAGGAAAGCAAGTCTAAGTCCGACAGTGCAGTGCCGGGATACAACTGAATTTCTGTAGCAATGACATTGAAAAGTGGCACGACTTGTGTTGGCAAATGATGTTAAGAACTGAAATAAGTCTATGATAGATTTGAAAAACAGTTCACAACTTCCATTACGACAAATTGAAATATTTCAGGGAAAGCTCTAGTAGCTGCCCTAACAGGTGAAACGATGAATAACTGATAACAGTGTAGAACGGTACTTATATAACGACCAGTGGGGTGAGTGTCTCCAGTGAAAAATCAAATACCTGATATCTCTTCAGCATGCACCAAACTCTTGCAAGAAAATTATCAAAACGTGGATCATCGCTGCAATTCAATCCGTACAACTGCTCCTGTAATACAGAAAATAGAACATTCGGTTAACATTTAGAATCTTTGCCCAAGCGCTCATTATGTAGTACCAATTGTGCTTTATCACTATCATCATCGTCATTACCAACATCAACATCACCATCACCATCAACATCCTCATCTTCAACATCATCATCAAGCATCATTGTTGTCAATTCATCCTCATCAAAATCATCATGATCACATCTATTATGATTGTCGTCGTTGTCAATGTCATGTTTATATCGACCCATGACAATTGTGCAATATCATCATATTATCATTCTTAAGTTACTGAATTACTCATAATTTACAATTAAATGTTTCGTAGTATTTGTAGTTTATACTTATTCTACCTTGCATGTACTCACTGTAACCAAAACACATTTTCTTTCGTGGATAATAAAATAAATTCAATTCAATAATAAAAAAGACCATTTTGTAATACACACAATACAGAAAATATTGAACATAAAAAAAAGGAGACACTATACTTGAGTCGACAAAAATAATATTCTGAATAATGTAACAGTGGGAGCTACAGATCAAAGGATCAATCAGAAGCATCTGCCATCAAACAGAAATCAAAAAATTTGAGAATGTCTCTATGCACTGGCATAACATCAACTACTGTTGACAAATCTAGTCATACAGAACAAGTCATCTCCTTAATGGTAAGAGACCAAAAAAAATAATTTAAATTTAATTTCCCATTAAACACTTTTATATTTGACATTCATTTGCAGATAAAGTCAGGTCAAGTTTGATTGCAGAGCCATTACTGATTTTTTAAAATGATGATATTATGAAAGTACATGTATACAGAATATTATATATACATAGATAAATGGATAGATAGATAGAAAGAGAGATTGATAGATAGATAGGCAATATCTAATGCAACCTACCAGTTTCCAAAAATGTTCTATATTCATTTTCATCGTCTCATTCTTGTAGCGGTTGTGCGACGTCATTCTCCAGGACCCTTTCAACAATGGGTAGACGAGGTGACGGAACGCTCACCTGAACTGAGTAGCAATAGGTGAGTTTGGGAGCAGACGGCTCCGGTAACCGGTTGCCCTCTAGAACAGGATAGATGGAAACAAAAGTTCATTTTAATCAATCAATGCATTGTGAGAGTAGAAACTTTACCATGCTAATGTAACAATTTTTCCTTGTCTTTATCCCACTTTGATTTGGTGCATAGTGGTGAGCAAAATGTTGACACCTCCTAGAGCTAAACCATTTCCCACGCTTGCCTGGTGAATGCAAACAGAACTCATTTCTAAGCCACTCAAAGAATTGTGACTGTGCAAAAATTACCAGTAAACACAATAGATCTCCAAACAAAGTTTTCTATGATTGTGACATTTAACCCTTTGGACTCCGTAATACCGCGATCGCGGTATTTTTTCTTATTTGCTATATATCCCGTAATACCTGTTTTGTGGTATTTGGTACTTTGCTGCTAAAACTAAATTTATCTGGCAACCCAGCTTGCTTGGGATTGTGGGTAACTCAAATGTAAACACGAAATGGCCGCCATGTTGCCAGAACTCGTGTTTTTGTGTTTGTAGCATTATTATTATCCTTTATATCATTTTTTCAACAGAAATGGATTTGTCAGCTGATCGGGTTTGTTTACCTTCAACCAGTCGTCAGCATATGTGTCTAGACCAGGCTATTCTGAGAGTTTGTGAAGATAGTGAGGATGAAAATGACTTGAATCTTGATTCAGACTATCGTGATAGTGAGTTAGAAAGTGAAAGTGATGACATGTTGAGTGAGGATGAGGACAATAGTGTACCACAACAAGAAATTAGAGGTGATGGTGATGCCACGCCCACTTCTAATCAACAACAGAGACCAAATAGGACACAACATAGGCCTACAAGTAAGTTTGACTCTGGCTGGGGTGATTTCAATATTTATAGTGCTGCTCATCAAGTTGATACTACATTCATTGGTAACACAGACTTTGGACCAAGGAATATACCTGATTCCATTAGTGAAGACAACAAGGCCTTAGATTATTTGGATTTATTTCTTCCTGAAGAATTTTTGGCAAACGTTGTGCAAAAATGACAAATGTTAGAGCACATCAAGTAAAAGAAAGAAACGCCAGGGCATATTATGCTAAAAATTATAAAGAAGCAAGTATAGAGGAGATAAAGGCAATGATAGGTATGCGGTTTTCAATGGAAAATGCATGTATCAAACCGCTGTTAGGAAAAATATTTCAAGGCAAACAATTTCTTGATCGAGGCACCAAGTTACCGTGAAGTGCTAGACAGAGATAGATTTTTGGCTTTTTGGACATTCTTCATTTCATTGATGAACAAGATGCTACCATTGACAAGAGAGATAAAATTTATAAAGTACCACCAATTCTTGACATGATTCTACCCTATTTAGACATTATTACAATCCCACACGGCACCTTAGCTTGGATGAAGGGATGATTCCAACAAAAAATAGATTGTCCATCAAATATTACATCAAATCAAAACCAATCAAATGGGGGATAAAATGGGTTAAGCCTTTCCCAGATGGCTCAGAACTCAAAATCAGGTGAAGTGGACGAAATACAGAAATTCATGCCTGTCTTGCTTGAAAGTGTCTATGATAAATAGCCATGTTACACGTCTCAAAAGAATGAGATGAGTCAGGGGTTTCAGGAAAGATACAGCTGATTTACATTGGACCAGCCTCAAATAACTCAGCCTTGAAGAATTAAAAAGAGACTGGAATGTAGAGGAGAAGAAACCAGAAAAAGAGAATGGTAATAAACAGCAGGGATAATGAAAGGAAGACAAGTGTATAAGTGAAAATGAAAAGAAAGCAAAGAACAGCAATGTGTAAAGTGAAAATGAAAAGGAACAGCAATGTGTAGAAAATGGCTCAGAACTGTAAAGAAAATCAGGTGAAGTAAACTGAAATGAAAAGACGAGATAATACAGAGATAGATAAGAAAGGTCATGCCTTAAAAAGGAAGATAAGAAAAAAGGCGCATAAAGAGAAGAGTGTCTATGAGTAAACAGAAAAAATGAAAGGAAGAGGAAGAAAAAGAAGCTGGAGAAAAAGTACCCATATATTGTATTATTCTTCTGAGCATTCTCATTTTGTAAATTTTATTGCATTTGACTCCTCCACCGCTTTCATACAGGTGAGGCCTCCACTGCCTTTTCAGGTGAGTCATCAAGAAAAACGCTGATCCTGAATAGCCATGTCATGTGCATACAATGAGCTTTTCTATTGGTTCCGCTTCCACGATGTGCATTTGATCATTTTAAAGACAGATCTCACATCCCATAAAGCATGGACATATGCTTTTAGACAGTTTCACCGACGACATATATGTGTGTTGGCCTGGGAAACGACTCCACAGAATGAGATGAGTTTTGACCAGTTGAAAAAAAAGAGAAAAGGTTGCATTGTAAGTACTTCCAATCAGTATCTAAAAACTAAGGGGACCTAACACATAGATTTTTTATTATCATAATTATCTTTATTACATCCGACATAATCATTTTTGTATGAGAATTCAAATGTAAATTATATAATATAATACAGCTGACAATGTAAATTGGACCAGAACACATGCATACATTCAAACCAAATCTTTATCCAAAATTTTAAACGACAGGCCAGTGACAACTCCACCATGGAAGATTTGGCACAGGCAACCACATGACATTTTCTAGGATGAGGGGTTACAAGATCCCTGTAACTTCAGACAAACAACAAGTAAAATCTACACACTTAGACAGACTTCACATGGTGGTGTCAAGCCTTGAAGAATAAAAAGAGACATAAAAAGAGACTGGAATGTAGAGAGAAGAAACCAGAAAAAGAGAATGGTAATAAACAGCAGGGATAATGAAAGGAAGACAAAAGGTGACAGAAAATTGAAAATGAAAAGGAAAAAAAAAGAAAGGCGATGTATAAGTGAAAATGAAAAGAAAGCAAAGAACAGCAATGTGTAAAGTGAAAATGAAAAGAAAGCAAAGAACAGCAATGTGTAAAGTGAAAATGAAAAGAAAGCAAAGAACAGCAATGTGTAAAGTGAAAATGCAAGCAAAGAACAGCAATGTGTAAAGTGAAAATGAAAAAGAAAGCAAAGAACAGCAATGTGTAAAGTGAAAATGAAAAGCTGCGGCAGATTTATGGTAGTCAGGCTTATTGACGATCGCTGTAACTGAAGAAAATAATTGCAACTTATAAAGTGAAAATTAAGAGCAAGTAAAGAATGTGTGGTAAAACTGGAAATGAAAAGGAAGAAAAGAAAGGTGGTGCATAAAGTAAAAATATAAAAAGATAGATAAGAAAGGTGGCGCATAAAGTAAAAATATAAAAAGATAGATAAGAAAGGTGGAGACATAAAGTAAAATATAAAAAAGAAGATAAGAAAGGTGGTGCATAACGTAAAAATTAAAAAGGAAGATAAGAAAAAAGGCGCATAAAGTAAAAAATGAAAATGAAGAAAAGAAAAATTGTGTATAAAGTAAAATATGAAAAGGATTTGCTTGTGTGCTCCATTGGAATCGAACCTTTCTACCATGGACAGAAAAATAAAAGAAAGAAAAGAAAAGAGGAACTACCATTAACACCCGCCAACTGCCCACAAAAATGAAAGGGAAGAGGGAAGAAAAAGAAGACAGGGAGTGGGAGGTAGTAATTATAATGACTATTTGACAAATCAGCATGCAAGGATGTACACGTCTAGGGGTCAGTACCAGTTGCGATATTGTGTTCTTTAAATACTTCCACACACTTATCATGAATCTTCTGAGCATTCTCACTGGACATTTTGTAAATTTTATTGCATATTCCTTTCACTGACTCCTCCACCGCTTCATACAGGTGAGGCTCACACTGCCTTTTCAGGTGAGTCAGGCGTTCCTGCAGGAAGACAAGAAAAACGCGATGGAAGAAAATTAATATTATAATGACATACCAATGACCAAGCTTGATTGTGAGGATATTCATTATTAAGGAACATTTTACATACTGTTGGTGACACTGTCTAAAACGCACAAGTCTGCCTGACGTATTTTTCAGAAGCGAAAAACATCACAAATTATCAAATCTCATAGTAATGGTTTTTGGAAGAAAGACGGAAATCTTGTTTAGATCATGTGCATACGTAATCAGCAACAGTTTTCTATTGGAATACCGTCTCCAATTCATCAATTTTTTAAGATGTGCATTTGATCATTTTAAAGACAGATCTCACATCCCATAAAGCATGGACATATGCTTTTAGACAGTTTCACATTTGGGTCGAGTAGGCCAGCACATATATGTAGATTAACAAAATGGTTTCATTGATTTCTTTGTAATTCACAAAGGACACTTATTTCAAAATACACATACATCAGAGCTCAGAACTAGAAATGAAAATAACATCTGAACTTTTCATGGAGGACGAAGACAAACATTTAATGTTTTTGCATTTATTTACTTTTATACCATTAAAAACATAATAACATAGGTTACTTAATTTCATCGATTTCTTCATTGCAAAAACAGATGAGCAAGACAGTGTGTAATTCGGAATTAGAGAAATGGCCCAGAGTGAGCAGTAAAAGTCCTTGTGTTTCTATTTTTACATTTAATGTTTTTGCATTTATTTACTTTTATACCATTAAAAACATAATAACATAGGTTACTTAATTTCATTGATTTCTTCATTGCAAAAACAGATGATCAAGACAGTGTGTAATTCGGAATTAGAGAAATGGCCCAGAATGAGCAGTAAGAGTCCTTGTGTTTCTATTTTTACATTTGTTGATATTTAATAATTAAATTAGTTTATTTATGAGTCCTATGAAATATCTATATACAAGCCCACCTCCTCATCTTTGCATTCTTTCTAGATCTTTCTTCTCTTGCTAGGTGGCTCTAAGCCAGCTCTAGCTTTCTCTGCATGTTTGTTGATCTGTCTCTTCTTGGCTCTTAGCGCGCAATCTACAAATGAAAGCTATGTGACCCGGAAATAGTATAAATAAGAGTGACCTCGGCAGATCTAATAGACCGGTGGCCCGGTCGGCTACTTAGTTCAACTTTCTATATCCCTGGCGGCCATTCATGTAACAACGCGTCTACCAACCGCGGACAACTTGGCTCTGTGAACGGTGAATCTCGAAATTTTCCGAAACCACGGAATTCCGAGCCCTGATACATGTAAATATCTGTGAAACCATATAAAGCAACAACAAAAAAAAACATAATTCAAGTACCAAATCTCCCCTCCCCAACCCCTACTCTCTTGTTTACTACTTTGAATTATCAGTTGATCGGTTACATGGTATTATAAAAAATGTTTCTTAATCATTAAAAATTCAGGTATACATATAAAATCAAGAAGACACCTAAGACACTTTAAAGAGCAGACATGCTGTGTTTAAATAGTTTCGCTGAGAATCTATTTCGCAGAAATTGTAATGAAAACTCATGAAAACTCACCAAATAGTCATCATATGACGCACTTGTCTTCCTCCGCAACCACTTGAACGTATCTTCTACTTGCCACGTGTGACAATCTTGCGATTGTCCGCCGATGCCTTTCTGCTGGGGCAGAAGAAAAAAAATAAACTTAAGACATCCACATATAGTTTACAACCTTTCCCTACGCCAAACGCATAGAAAAATGTTCTTACAAAATCAACAAACCATAGCCCTTGAGAGTAGATAACTTAAATGTATGAGTAATTGTGATCCTTTAAAGCCACAGCTCAGCAGAGAACACAGATTAACAAAATGTTTACTTTAAACCAACAGTAGAGAAAAGATAAGAGAATCAAAAAGTTAAAATCCCAATACATAACATACTGTTTCCACAATATCAATCAGCACTAGAGAGAGAATGCAGCATAGAAAGAGAATGTCCTCGGTGTCGCCGGGGGGACTTGTAGTCCAGAGGCAGGGTGTCAGCCTCTCACCTAAAAGGTAGTGGGTTCGAGACCTGGTAACGGTTGAAACATTTTCTCAAGTTTTCAAGCAAAACCTACCTCCTGGTCCAGGATAAGATAAGAGTTTTGGTTTTTGTCCACTTTGCAGAGGACCCACAGCCTGCATTTGAGATAGAGCTCCTGTGTGTTGTTGTATCTATTTATAAGAAATATATCGAGCGGATAGACTCAGAAATGAACTATCACCCCTTTAGAAGAATAGACTTTCTCTGTTTGGCGTGGCATGATCAGCATAATTGGTCAATATAGAAGCATTCCCAAAACCCCTCCTTGAGTGCAGTTATACAGGACCCGCCCGCTAACACTCTGGCTCGCTGGAAGGCCGGGAGTGAAGCAAATTTCCGGGATCCATCATAAGCGTAGGTATGCTAAGAGTGTTCAGCGGAAGTAAATATACTGAGACCCACCAGATAAAGGGTTAAAGTCGACGAGTAGTAAATGAAAAGTCCATAAGTAAGAGAAACAGCCGAACATCCCACCTTGTTCCAATCATTTTCTTGGCAGCCTCAGCATACCGATACAGCTGTTTGCGTGCATCTGCTGAAAATCGGGGCTTCACTAATTTAATGGGGATGTCGTTCATGATTTCCTGCATCATCTGCTGCGACAACTTCGGGTGAACACTCGGAAGGCAACAGTGGATCCTTGCCCTTGTCAACGACTTTCCTCTCTAAAAAGCCACCGGTTAAATGAGTCTGTAGGGGCATCAATTCCTGACAACAAAAATTAAGACAAAAGGATGTGAGACAGACAGACAATTAGGTAGATAGACAAATAGATAGATATTCATAGATACATCAATGTATAGATAATATAGATAGAATATATACATATCAACACACATTTGCCGAAAACATGTTGGTCAAATTCATGGATACTCAGAACAAATGGCCTTATCCAAACTTATTTCCCTCAAGTTCTGTACATATTTTTCATGCATAAGTCAAACATTTTCAGACTCTACGACATCTTTGTCTGCTGCTTAAGCAGTGCAAAGCAATTTTTTCCGTCTCAGTAGTCAGGATTCATTAGTCCAAAGGCAAGGTGTCGGCCTCTCAACTAAAAAGTAGTGGGTTCCAAGCCCTGACGGTTGAAATATTTTCTGAAGTTTTTTCGAGTAAAACCTACCCCCTGGTCCAGATAGATGGATTGACGCCTTGCCATCGGACACAGATGATAAAAGGAGGTACTGTATGCTGATCACAACACATTATCGTTAAAGATCCCTTGGCTGTTTACAGGGCAGTCCAGGCAAAATTTTAAACCCTACCAACATCCCAGAGAATACGATAATTGTGGATGTGGGTTAAACAAATTAAACCAGTGTCAGCAGTCTGAAAAGACCACCCGCCGGTGATTAAAAATAGCCCATGCCGTGCTGATGCATAGCCGCCAGGCACGTCACACCATTACTTGTGTATTGTAGTAGTTGTGCTATTACTGACTAATACAGCATTGTATTCTCACCTCATCCATCTCTTTACATCTTGCACTACCAATATTATTCAGGTCACGCTGTTTGCTGTTCCCCTCGAGTTCTTGTATTTATCTTTTTTTTATTTTAGATCTACTTTTCTCATCTGAAAACGGCCAAGAGAAGAAAAATATCCATCCTTACCCTCGAAGCCACGTAAGAAATCATGATGTCATTAAGTACCCTGTAGTATAAGTGTACTGTAACTAGGGTAGTTTCCGTTGTCACCTCACGCACTCATATGTTCCCTGCATCACGGATTCCTCGAACTTTATCTGTTGGCACGGCAAGTTTGACGAATACGCGGTGCATTGTATGTCCACAAACAGACAGATAGATAGATCGATCGATCATATAATGAGTACTGCAAGAAACTGTTATACAAACAATACAGATCTGGACAGAAACAAATCCCTCTATTTACAAGTTTGGAGGCATATAGTTTTACCTTCCCTTTGCTGACAAAGGTCTTGATAAACATGTCGTAACTTGGCTGTGAGTGAATGGCGCATGATTTCCACATCGGGATGTGCTGGAAACATGAGCAAGGGTGCACGTTCTTTGATGGCTGCATTGGTTGGGACATCAAAGTTCCAGAAAGGTCTTTAAAAAAAAAGACAAACAAAGAGAAGATAAAATTGTAATGTTATCACACTGTAAAAAATGTTGCACCAATTCATTTGATTGACTGAAATTTTTATCATCCACCATAAGCAATGATTTCAGAGTGCTGTTACAGTAAGATGACAGAAAAAACGAAAGAGTGAAAAGAAGAAGAATTTATAAATAAATCAATAGGCATTACTTTATCAATGTTGAAATGTAAGCAATTTATATAGGAATAAAGAATTGTTTTCTTTATTTCCACAATTGATATTGTCAGAAAATTCAAATTAAGATCTATACACAAACAAAAATATTTATGAAAGCAACAAACAAACAAAACTTTTGCTTGCACAACAGACACATGGTCAGCCAAATTTGTACTCTTCAGATATAAAAGGTAGAAATCAATAGAATTGAGCATTTAACTTCCATCATTTATAGATTTGGAGAGACTTTAAAAAAAAGTTTTTACATCCCCTCTCACCTTTTCTTGCAAGGAGGAGAGGCACTTCTTGCCCTGTTTAAAACTTTACAGTCTCAAAACGAGACAAAAAGTATGACATTGGGTATGTATGGTGTAACGTAAATATACCTGTCCTTTGAGAATTCATGTGCCGAACAATTGTTGAGTTTTTTTTTCTAACCAAGAGAAAATACTTTATAAAATATTCCTTCTTTCATTTCTTTTGTCTTTTCTTCTATTTCCATTATATTCTATTTTTTACAAACATGTTTGCTTAAAACATACAGCAGCAAATAAATAAAATGTTACGTCCTTCATTAATTTTATTTACAATAAACTATAAATTGTTTCTGACTTTGGCAATTGGAAACTCACTTATAGTTCAACTGAGCTTTTTTGAGTGGGCTGCCCACACACAGTTCGGCACTTGCCCTCCGTTTGCTAGTCACTGACTGTGGGGGGATTTCTGTGCTCGGTCGAGACAACCTTTTGTCTTGGACAGTTGGGACGGGACCAGGTGGCACCGGATCTGAGGCAGTATTTATTCCGAGGATCTGTCAAGGGGTCGTGCTGCATTGATAAATAAATGATTAAATGAAGTTATAAAGAAACAGATAGATAAATAAACATAAATAAATAAAAAGGACAAAATAAAGAAAGAAATTGATTAATTAAAGATCAAAAGATGGATTCATAGTCAGCATCTTTGCACAAGTGCAGACTTACAGACTGTACATCATATAGCACCCAGAAGGCCTTCTTAATCCCTGGGGAGCATAATAATGGCACAGCTCCCTGTTAGACGCTTCATGATAGCGCTTTGACAAGACCTTTTCTGCCTATACTACTATAGTTGAGTACATCTGAGTCAAGCAAGAAAGGCAAAGTGAAGTACCCTACCTAAGAGTATAATGCAGTGAAAAAAACCTCAGAGTTTTAATAACAAATTTACGACTTTTAAAATAAAACTGTGAATTTGGTGTATACACTTTTTTTCATTTAAAATAAAAAATATGTCTAAGTCTTGTTTAAAAGATCTTAGAAAAATGTAAAGTTCCAAAAGTGGTCCTCCAGAGAAAACAAACCAAAATAATACAACATCACAAAAAACTCAACCAGACTTGAGCTGCAAATGTACACAATTTATTGATGATTATTTCCAACCCATTTGGACTCCATCAAATCTAGACATTAAAATCTACACAATTGAAGGGGCCAGTTCAGTAGTGGTGCCTATGTCCAATTTCGAGAAAAACGAAACGGAGAGATAATCCCAGGGAACAAATGGAAATCATGCTTCCTGAAATATACATCATGTTTACATCTGTTTGAAATTTGAAATTCCCAAAGCCAAGTGCCATTCAAAGTTCACGGCTTTTGGCATTTTTCTCTAAATGACGTAATTGTGACTTAGGCACACTATTGAAATGACCCTTTCAGTAATAACACCAACAACAATGTACTCAAAACTCCCACCCGTTAATAGGATTAAAAGTGTTAATACACTTCAGTTATTATGGACAAGTCATAAACCAATCACACTATAATTTTAATTACACAAAGTAATTTCCCCTCTCGTCATCACTATGATGACTTGACATGGGTCGACGATCAAACATAAGTGTCAATACATTGCATAATGTCCTTGTACATGTACTAACAAGCCATGTTGACTTCCTTATCTGCGCCATTGGGTAATAAAACAAAGAAATCTCACTAAACATTGCGACAAGGTGTGAATTTTTACAACGCGTTGCAAGGATTGGGTTTGTCGGATAAATGAACGGTTAATATATTGACAAATATTCATTTGTCCCCCGAAAATTAGTATCAGAGTCAGGAGTTGCGGAGATGTCGGATAGCTATGACAAATATAGAGGGATTCATTTGTTCTCAAGTACGTGTATCCCATATCTGAGCATGTCGGATAACTGGTGGTTGGATAACTGGCAGCAGAGTGAAGTTGATTTACAGATTATTGCTGCTTTACTAATAATTTTGATTTGGAATGAGACTTATTTTTAATGAGACTTAGACATGAATTTTACTTAAAGTGCTGAATGACATACTAATCTGATTATAAAGAAAGCATCATGAAAACTAAAGCACACACGTAATGACATAAATTTTAAAAATCCGTTTAGAAACCTTGGTCATAAAATCTAAATTGTGTCTATAGATCAATAATACAACAATATGCAACTGACATCGTTTTAAATGTCAAAGGCTAGATTTATGTAAGTAAAAGTGTGACTGAGGATTTCATTTAAAAAGGGAGAAAAAAATTCATATTAAATAAAAGTACTAATTGACATACACATCAGTTTAAAAGTTTAGTAAGTAATTCAAAAAAAGTACATTTAATAAATAGAAAAAATACTCACAGCAACACCTAGAGCGGGTGTTTCCCAAAGAGATTCATTGGTGACTTTATTGAAATAATATGGCCTTCCTTCTCACGACTCCAGAATTTCCGCCATCCAGCCTGAAGCAGTTCTGGTGGGAGATCATGAACTGGATCTGGTGACATTGGTTGAGGAGAAGTTGGGTTAGAACCCTGAGAGTTTTGTCTATGAATATGGTCACCGTTATTGCCATGATTGGAAGTGGCATGAGTGTCTATCAGCTTCGATGAAACAACTGAGCTTGAAGATTCTGTGGCAGATGTAGAGGGATCCATTGTGGGTTTCATCCACCAATCTGATCCACAAGGTCTGGATACAGTTCCTTACATTTCTTTGATGAAATATACAAAAAGGTATACACACATTAATGGACAGAGATTAAGTATAATGCCTATGTCTTTAATTTCTTAAACACAAGAGATATATTTTCCATCTTGGAGTTTTTAGGACAAATAAAATAAGACACATTTACATGTCAATAGAAGCATTTAAAAATAGAACACACTCTGGATAAAACATTAATTGCTTATGATGACATTTTTGCTTGAAATAATTGAATTGAATTCATAAAGAAGAAGGAACTAAAGTAATTCATATTTCCTACTTGAGTGACTTAAAGGTGTTGTTTTGGGTGTTTTTTTCACAAAGAGACTTTTTTCCGTTTTCTGTGCAAAGGAGCGCATATTTTCCCCTTCTTTTTACAAGATGAGAGAGGAGAAGGTGAGGTGGTAGGAGGTTCAAGTGACGTTATGCATTCCTGAAATCAAAATATACTCACATTCACAATCATCTCTATTTTAAATCAAATCACGCAGACAATGTGTCAAACAGGCACACACTGAACAAACAAGAAAATAGAATGATAATACCAATCTTTTACATACAAATTGCATTATAATGATTTAAGCAGCATTTACAATTTACAGAAATTTCAAAGCTGGTGAGAGAGGATAGTAAATTTTAATGATTGCTTTGTTTTATTTAGCAGAAAAATCTGTTTCACTTACTTCCCATATATACATTCCATCCTTTATCAACCATCACGTTACATACATTATCCTTTATCAACCTTCTTGCTTGTAATATATACCCAATATTTCAAACAAAACATGCATCTGATTTCATACATATAAATCTATCACTTTTATTTGAAGTACATCATACCTTTGTTTATTTATTATTATTGGGCATGTTAACTAAAATACAATCATGAATATGTTTCACAAAATTAACCATCAAATGCAAATATGAAAAAAGATTCATAATAATTAAACAAAACCATAAAATAAATACAGAAAATTCCAAACTTCTAAGAACCAGTTCTTTAAAAAAGTCATACAAATCTTATCAAAACATCTTTCATAGCAATCATAGCCTGGCTAGCCTTTTTATGCACATTTCAACTCAACTAGATCTAGTCAATATAGTATGATTAGAGATTCCACCATTCAACCTGGATTATTTGCATAAATAATTACATTTTTTTTAGTTCTTTTAATTTTTTTAAATAGCCATTACAAGTCTTTCACACCATAAATATTCAATTATAAATAAAGGATTTCAGTGCTCTTAGTAAGATTTCATGTTCTTTCTCTGAAGTGATGTCCCTTGTTCAGGAGGGGTTTTCAAATGATGTCACAATATTGTTTATGCTTCTGAATTGTGATGTAGAGTTGTCATTATGAGTAAAGAGACTTTGAATAGTCATAAATATGTGTGGCTACCCAGTTAAATCCTTTAAGATGCTTAAAAATTGCATAATTGTATGATGAAATGCCCATTTACCCAGCCTTGGTGTTCATATTTTACCACCCACTTGAGTGATTCATTTCCCTGCTTCAACCTCCCATTCTATAATGAACTGATATTACGCCCATTGTTTCACCTATATGTGTGTTAACTGTTGCATGTTCGATATGAGCTTTATTTGTAGTATTTGTGCTTCCATGACAGAGAGAGAAAGCCAGGAATGAGGGCAGACAAGACATTTGCATTAGCGTAGAACTGACGCTGAAAGAAGGGTGGGAGTTACAGATAAATGTTTTATTTATATCTTTAATATACGATAAATAAACCTTTAAATTTTAACTGCTAAGCACAAAGGGTTCATGAAGCACTTTATGAGCTGGTTGTCGAAGGTCCAGAAATGCACTTACACCATAAGTAAGCGAATACTTTTCCGTTCGACAAATCGCTCTCCAGCACCGTCGCCATCTTGCGCTTGCAATCCGGGTAGAGCAAAAATATTCGTAACAAGCAGGATCAAGTTAATACAAAACGAAACAAAAATGATTGATTTTTCTGTCATATATACGAATTCTAGGTTTATTAAAAATATTTTGGCTATAGAATAAGAATAATTTTTCTAAATTTATTTTTTGTCAACTTGAAATAGTAAAATATGTGGATGAACGAAATGCGTTGAAACAAAAAATAATCATTCTTTCTTGAAAGTTAAAGTTTTAAATAATATCCGTGCCTGCATCAGCTCATAAATTTTCATAAATTAATTATTTTTAGATAGGCAAGCCCGCCTCGGCCGATCGAGAATTATATTCTGGAACAATTCTTTTTTTTATGACGAGAATAGTTAACGATTTAATGAGTGTGTGTTTTTCTACCCAAAAGCAATAAAAAAAAAAGTTAATTTTCCTTGTGAGACTGAGAAGAACTAGAATCTAGATCTACCGGCAAATTACCACCCCTTTCAAAACTGCCCAAAGTGGCCAAAGCCCGCTTTAAAAGTAGGAAGAAAATGAAAAGTAAAGTTTGAAAGATATTAAACATATTATTATTTTGGTATGTGGAAGCTCAAAACAGTAACTGTATCAATGCTTTCATTTGCCGATGATTTAGTTCTGTTTGGACAATCAGAAAGTGACCTTCAGTCGAATATCAACATTATGAACAATGAACTAAATAAAAGAGGAATGAGAGTAAATGCAAAGAAAACCAAAACAATGCTAGTAACTAGGGAAGCTAAAACACAAAATCTTTAATTGGGCAGGGAAATTTTAGAACAAGTTCAAAGCTACAATTACCTAGGAATAATCATTAACTCAGAGGGAAAACTAAGAGAAGAAATCAGCCAGAGAATCAAAAAGGCAAGTTCAATATCTAAGAAAGACATTTGTAG
>JAXRKP010000800.1:197500-215841 GCA_037039925.1 Doris montereyensis | reverse complement strand
AACATACAGTTTCTCAGTTTCCCGAATCATTTTATTTCTGTAACAAACAGTTCCTCAGCCTCTTAAATTTTACTCTTTGTGTAACATACGTTACCTCAGTCTCTTGAATCATGTCTTTCTGTAGTATACAGTTCATCAGTCTCTCGAATCTTGTGTTTCTGTAAAATACCGCTTCATCAGTCTCTTGATTCATGTCTTTCTGTAACATACAGTTCCTGAGTCTCTTGAATCATGTCTTTCTGTAACATACAGTTCCCGAGTCTCTTGAATCATGTCTTTCTGTAACATACCTTACATCACTCTCTTGAATCATGTATATCTGTAACATACGGTTCCTCAGTCTTTTGAATCATATTTTTTCTGTAACATACAATTCCTCAGTCTTTTGAATCGTGGCATTTGTGTAATATAAGTTTCCCCAGTCTCTTGAATCATGTCTTTCTGTAACATGCGTTTACCTCACTCTCTTGTATCGTGTCTTTCTGTAACATACGATTGCTCGTCTCTTGAATCATGTCTTTCTGTAACATGCGTTACCTCAGTCTCTTGAATCGTGTCTTTTTGTAACATACCTTACCACAGTATCTTGAATCATGTCTTTCTGTAACATACTTTACATCAGTGTCTTGATCATGTCTTTCTGTAACATACGTTAACCTCAGTCCATTAAGTCATGACTTTCTGTAACATACGGTTTATCAGTCTCTAGAATCATGTCTTTCTGAAACATACTTTTACCTCAGTCTCTTGAATCATGCCTTTCTGTAACATACTTTACCTCAGTCTCTTGAATCATTGTCTTTCTGTAACATACGTACCTCGGTCTCTTGATCATGTTTTTCTGTAACATCCGTTACTTCAGTCTCTTGAATCATGTTTTTCTGTAATTTCTGTAACATACTTTACCTCAGTCTGTTGAGTCATCTCTTTCTGTAACATACAGTTCCTCAGTCTCTTGAATCATGTCTTTTTTTTAACATACGTTACCTCAGTCTCTTGAGTCATGTCTTTCTGTAACATACTTTACCTCAGTCTCTTGAATCATGTCGTTCTGTAACATACAGTTCCTCAGTCCTCTTGAATCATGTCTTTCTGTAACATATGTTACCTCAGTCTCTTGAATCATGTCTTTCTGTAACATACAGTTCATCAGTCTCTTGAATTCTGTTTTTTGTATAACATACGTTACCCTCAGTCTCTTGAATCATGTCTTTCTGTAACATACGTTACCTCAGTCTCTTGAATCATGTCTTTCTGTAACATACGTTACCTCAGTCTCTTGAATCATGTCTTTCTGTAACATACGTTACCTCAGTCTCTTGAATCATGTCCTTTTCTGTAACATACGTTACCTCAGTCTCTCGAATCATGTCTTTCTATGATTCATACGATCCCTCAGTCTCTTGAAATCCTGTCTTCCTGTAGCTAACAAGTTCCTCAAACTCTTGATTCAAGTTTTTTCTGGTAAACATACGAGTTCCTCAGTCTCTTGAATCATGTCTCTTCTGAAACCATAATAGTTCTTGGGCCCCTGAATCATGTCTTTCTGTGACATACAGTACCTCAGTCTCCTCAATCATGTCTTTCTTTAACACACAGTTCCTCAGTCTCCTGGTCGAGTCATGTCCTTCCTTTAACACTCAGTTCCTCAGGTCTCCTGAATCATGTCACTTCTGTAACAATACAGTTTTCTCAGTTTCCCGTAATCATGTATTTCTGTAACAAACAGTTCTTCAGCCCTCTTAATTTTTACCTTTGTGTAACATACGTTACCTCAGTCTCTTGAATCATGTCTTTCTGTAGTATACAGTTCATCAGTCTCTCGAATCGTGTCTTTCTGTAAAATACCATTCATCAGTCTCTTGAGTCATGTCTTTCTGTAACATACAGTTCCTGAGTCTCTTGAATCATGTCTTTCTGTAACACACCTTACACCACTCTCTTGAATCATGTCTGTCTGTAACATACGGTTCCTCAGTCTTTTGAATCATATGTTTCTGTAACATACAATTCCTCAGTCTTTTGATCGTGTCTTTGTGTAATATAAGTTTCCCCAGTCTCTGGAATCATGTCTTTCTGTTACAGACGTTACCTCAGTCTCTTGAATCATGTCTTTCTGTAACATGCGTTATCTCAGTCTCTTGTATCGTGTCTTTCTGTAACATACAGTTCATGAGTCTCTTGAATCAAGTCTTTTTGTAACATACTGCTCAACAGTCTCTTGAATCATGTCTTTCTGTAACATACTGCTCAGCAGTCTCTTGAATCATGTCTTTCTGTAACATACAGTTCAATAGTCTCTTGAATCATATCTTTTTGTAACATACGTTACCACAGTATCTTGAATCATGTCTTTCTGTAACATACTTTACATCAGTGTCTTGAATCATGTCTTTCTGTAGCATACGGTTTATCAGTCTCTAGAATCATGTCTTTCTGTAACATACGTTACCTCAGTCTCTTGAATCATGTCTTTCTGTAACATACGGTTAATCAGTCTCTAGAATCATGTCTTTCTGTAACATACGTTACCTCAGTCTCTTGAATCATGTCTTTCTGTAACAGACGTTACCTCAGTCTCTTGAATCCTGTTTTTCTGTAACAGACGTTACCTCAGTCTCTTCAATCAAGTCTTTCTGTATCACACGGTTGCTCAGTCACTCGAATCATTTTCTTTCTGTAGCATACGTTACCTCAGTCTCTTGAATCATGTATTTCTGTAACATACGTTGCTTCAGTCTCTTGAATCATGTCTTTCTGTAACATACGGTTACTCAGTCTCTAGAATCATGTCTTTCTGTAACATAGGTTACCTCAATGTCTTGAATCATGTCTTTCTGTAACATACGTTACCTCAGTCTCTTGAATCATGTCATTCTGTAACATACGATTCCTCAATTCTCTTGAATTATGTCTTTCTGTAACATACGGCTCCTCAGTGTCTTAAATCATTTCTTTCTGTAGCATACGGTTCCTCCGTCTCTAGAATCATGTCTTTCTGTAATATACGTTACCCCGGTCTCTAGAATCATGTCTTTCTGGAACATACGTTACCTCTGTCTCTAGAATCATGTCTTTCTGGAACATACGTTACCTCTGTCTCTAGAATCATGTCTTTCTGTAACATACGTTACCTCTGTCTCTAGAATCATGTCTTTCTGGAACATACGTTACCTCTGTCTCTAGAATCATGTCTTTCTGTAACATACGTTACCTCTGTCTCTAGAATCATGTCTTTCTGGAACATACGTTACCTCTGTCTCTAGAATCATGTCTTTCTGGAACATACGTTACCTCTGTCTCTAGAATCATGTCTTTCTGGAACATACGTTACCTCTGTCTCTAGAATCATGTCTTTCTGGAACATACGTTACCTCTGTCTCTAGAATCATGTCTTTCTGTAACATACGTTACCTCAGTCTCTAGAATCCTGTCTTTCTGTAACATACGTTACCTCTGTCTCTAGAATCCTGTCTTTCTGTAACATACGTTACCTCTGTCTATAGAATCATGTCTTTCTGTAACATACGTTACCTCAGTCTCTAGAATCCTGTCTTTCTGTAACATACGTTACCTCTGTCTCTAGAATCATGTCTTTCTGTAATATACGTTACCTCAGTCTCTAGAATCATGTCTTTCTGTAACATACGTTACCTCAATGTCTTGAATCATGTCTTTCTGTAACATACGTTACCTCAGTCTCTAGAATCATGTCTTTCTGTAACATACGTTACCCCGGTCTCTTGAATCATGTCTTTCTGTAACATACGTTACCCCGGTCTCTTAAATCATGTCTTTCTGTAACATACGTTACCCCGGTCTCTAGAATCATGTCTTTCTGTAACATACGTTACCCCGGTCTCTTGAATCATGTCTTTCTGTAACATACGTTACCTCAGTCTCTAGAATCATGTCTTTCTGTAACATACGTTGCTTCAGTCTCTTGAATCATGTCTTTCTGTAACATACGTTACCCCGGTCTCTTAAATCATGTCTTTCTGTAACATACGTTACCTCAGTCTCTAGAATCCTGTCTTTCTGTAATATACGTTACCTCTGTCTCTAGAATCCTGTCTTTCTGTAACATACGTTACCTCTGTCTCTTGAATCATGTCTTTCTGTAACATACGTTACTCCGTCTCTTGAATCATGTCTTTCTGTAACCTTACGGTTCCTCCGTCTCTTGAATCATGTCTTTCTGTAACATACGTTACCCCAGTGTCTTGAATCATGTCTTTCTGTAACATACGTTACCTCTGTCTCTAGAATCATGTCTTTCTGTAACATACGGCTCCTCAGTGTCTTCAATCATGTCTTTCTGGAACATACGTTACCTCTGTCTCTAGAATCATGTCTTTCCTTTAACATACGTTACCTCTGTCTCTAGAATCAGTCTTTCTTCAATCTGTCTCTAGAATCATGTCTTTCTGTAACATACGTTACCTCTGTCTCTAGAATCATGTCTTGAATATACGTTACCTCTGTCTCTAGAATCATGTCTTTCTGTAATATACGTTACCTCCAGTCTCTTGAATCATGTCTTTCTGTAACATACGGCTCCTCAGTGTCTTCAATCATGTCTTTCTGTAACATACAGCTCTCTGTCTCTTGAATCATGTTTTTCTGTAACATACGTTACCTCTGTCTCCTTTTCATATGTCTTTCTGTCTTTCTAAACATACGTTACTCCTCAGTGTCTTCAATCATTTTTCTGTAACGGCTCCTCAGTGTCTCAATCTCTTTCTGTAACATACGGCTCCTCAGTTCTTCAATCATGTCTTTCTATGGTACCTTACCTCAGTCTCTTGAATGATGTCTTTCTGTAACATACATTCCATTCTATTGAATCGTGTCTTTCTATAACATACTTGACTTCAGTCTCTTGAATCATGTTTTTCTATAACATACGTTCCTCTAAACCTGAATCATAATCTCTTGAATCATGTTTTTCTATAACATTACCTCCCAGTCTCTTGAATCGTTTTTCTGTAACGTACAGTTCCTCAATCTCTTGAATCGTGTGTTTTTGTATAATTTTCTTCTTCATCGCCTTAAATCATGTCATTCTATAAGGTACTTCTTAAGCTCCTTGAAGCATGTTTGTCTGTAACACTTTTGATTCCTTAAACTCCTGAATCATAATTTTAATGTAACATACAGCTCTTCCGTTTCTTGCATCATGTCTTGGTGTAACACAGTTCTTCAGGTGATTGAATCGTATCTTTCTGTATGTTACAGTTCCACAGTCTTTGAATCGTGTCTTTCTGTAGGGTACAGTTCCTCAGCCTTTTGAATCTTGTCTAATTGGAACATACAGTTCCTCAGTTTTCTGAATCATGTCTTTCTGCAACTTGCACAGTTCCTCAGGCTCTCAAATCGTTTCTTTCTCTAAGTTACAGTTCTTCAGTATCTTGAACATTATTTCTATAACATACGTTTCCTCAATCTCTTGAATTTTTGTCTTTCTGCAACATACTGTTCCTCAGTATTTTGGAATCATATCTTTCTGTAACATACGATTTCTCAGGCTGTTGAATCATATTTTTTGGTAACATACGGTTCCTCCGTCTCTTGAATCATGTCTTTACTGTAACATGCAGTTCCTCATTCTCTTGAATCATGTCTTTCTGTAACATACGGTTCCTCAGTCTCTTGAACCGTGTCTTTCCTTAACACGTTCATCAGTCTCCTTAATCATGTCTTTCTGTAAGATACAATTCTTCAGCTTCTTGAATCATGTCTTTTGTAAGAGACAGTTCCTCCAGTCTCTTGAATCGTGTCTTTCTGTAAGATACAGTTCCTCAGGCTTTTGAATCATGTCTTTCTACAACATACAGTTCCCCAGTCTCTTGAATCATGTCTTCCTGTAACATATTGTTCTTCAGTTTCTTGAACCATGCCCTTCAGCAACATACAGTTCCTCAGTCTCTCAAAATGTGTCTTTCTCTAAGTTACAGTTCTTCAGTATCTTAAACCCTTATTTCTGTAACATACGTTTCTTCCAGTCTCTTGAATCTTGTCTTTCTGCAACATACGTTCCTCGGTATCTGGAATCATATCTTTCTGTAACATACGATTTCACAGTCTCTTGAATCATATCTTTTGGTAACAAACGGTTCCTCAATCTCCTGAATCATGTCTTTCTGTAACATACGGCTTCTCCAGTCTCTTGACTCATGTCTTTCTGTTTCATAGCTCTTCAGTCTCTTGAATCGTGTCTTTCTAACAAACAGTACCTCAGTCTCTTGAATCCTGTCTGTTTGTAACATACAGTTACTCAGTCTCTTGAATCATGTCTTTCTGTAACATACATATCCTCAGTCTCTTGAACCGTGTCTTCCATTCTGTAACATATAGTTCCCAGTCTCCTTAATCATGTCTTTCATAACATATAGTTCTTCAGCCTCTTGAATCATGTCTTTTTGTTACATCCAGTTCCTCAGTCTCTTGAATGGTGTCTTTATGTAACATACAGTTCCTCAGTCTCTTGAACCGTGTCTTTTTCTGTAACATATAGTTCCTCAGCTTCCTGAATCTTGTCTTTCTGTAACATAGAGTTCTTCAGTCTTTTGAATCATGTTTTTCTGTAACATACAGTTCTTAAGCATATTGAATCATGTCTTTCTGTAACATGCGGTTCCTCAGTCACCTGAATCCTGTCTTTCTGTAACATAGAGTGCCTCAGTCTCCTGAATCATGTCTTTCTGTAACATACACGTCTTCAGCTTCTTGCATTATGTCTTTCTGTAACATATGGCTGCTCATTCTCTTGAATGATGTCTTTCTGTAACATTCAGTTCCTCAGTCTCTTAAATCATCTTTGTTTTTAAACATACAGTTCCTCCAGTCTCTTGAATCATGTCTGTTGGTAACAAGAGTTACTCAGTTTTAAATCATTTCCTTCTGTAGGTAACAGTTCATAAACTTTTGAATCATGTTTTTCTGTAACATACAGTTCCTCAGTCCTCTTGAATCATGTCTTTCTATAATATACGATTCCTCCAGTCTCTTGATCATGTCTTTCTATAATATACGATTCCTCAGTCTCTTGAATCATGCCTTTCTGTGACATACGTTTACTCAGCGTTTGAATCGTGTCTTTCTGTAACAGACAGTTCCTCAGTCTCTTGAACAGTGTCTTAACACTGTACCATATAGTTCTCAGTCTCCTGAATCATGTCTTTCTGTAACATACAGTTTCTCACTCTCCTCCAATGATGTCTTTCTGTAACATACAGTTCTTCAGCCTCTTCAATCATGTCTTTCTGTAACATATAGTTCCCCAGTCTCCTGAATCATGTCTTTCTTTAATAAACAGTTCCTCGGTCTCTTGAATCATGTCTTTCTGCAACATACAGTAATTCAGTCTCTTGAATCATGTCCTTCTGTAACATACAGTTCTCAGTAACATACAGTTCGTCAGTCTCTTGAATCATGTCTTTCTGCAACATACAGTACTTCTGTCTCTTGAATCTTGTCTTTCTGCAACATACAGTTCCTCTGTCTTGAATCATGTCTTTCTGCAACATACAGTTCTCAGTCTCTTGAATCATGTCTTTCTGTAATATAAAGTTCCAAATAATCTTAAATCATGCCTTTCTGTAACATACAGGTCCTCAGTCTCTTGAATCGTGTCTTTCTGTGGCATATGGTTAATCAGTCTCCTGAATCATGTCTTCTGTAAAATACAATTCTTCAGCCTCTTGAATCATGTCTTTCTGTAACATACGATTCCCTTAAACTCCTGAATCATATATTTTGTAACATGCCGTTCGCCAGTCTCTTGAATCGTGTCTTTCTGTAGCATACGGTTCATCAGTGTCCTGAATCATGTCTTTCTGTAGATACAGTTCTTCAATTGTCTTGAATCATGTCTTTCTGGAAGATACAGTTCTTCAGTCTCTTGAATCATATCTTTCTGTAACATATATTACCTCAGTCTTTCGAATCAAAGTAAAAGGAGGCTTCATCACTGAATAAGACAGTAGCCAAATCATTGAGGTGCCAACTTCGGTGTTCTAGTGCCCAACGAAGGTGTCCTATTTTGTGCTCAACTGTTAATCGTGGTTTTAACAGCCTGGTATTCTCACTTTGATTGCCACATCAGACAATCTTCAAATAACAGTCTATCTGCTCAGCCCATCGGAAAATCTTCAAATAACAGTCTATCTGCTCAGCCCTTACATCAGAAAATCTTCAAATAACAGTCTATCTGCTCATTGCCCACATCAGAAAATCTTCAAATAACAGTCTGTCTGCTCAGCCCTTACATCAGAAAATCTTCAAATAACAGTCTATCTGCTCAGCCCTTACATCGGAAAGGTGTCGTGTATGCATAGTGGAAAGTTGTTCTCACGAATGTCATCAATTTCACAATCAGTGTTTGGTGTACTGACTCGAGGCCGTCCCGATCTACGTCTGTCATTTAAATTACCCAAATCATTGTGAAGTTGGTAGGCTAGGAGGACAAGTTAGGGAAGGCAGATTGAGATGGTACGGACATGTAAAGAGAAGAGATATGGAATATTGTATTGGACAGAAGAAGTTGCGGATTGACAATGGACATACCTGGCAGGAGGAAGAAGAGAAGGCCAAAATGAGGTAATATGGATATGATGCAGGAAGACAAGAAGATCATTGGTGCAAGAGATGGGGACGAACAGGATAGGACAAGGGAAAAAGAGGATCTGCTGGCGACCCCTAAGGCGAAAAACCGAAAGACGAAGAAGAAGAAGACTGATGTCTTAAGTGTCTGTACTATGTTCTCCTTGAACAGCCAAAAGGTTTCAACACAATACTGATACTCTAGGAGACGACAAAAGGATTGAGTATATTATTGTTAAAAACAGTAACAACCTGTGTTTGAAAATTTGTAAAATCGAGGAAAGGTTATTTCTACAAGACGACAAAGATTGAATAATAGTTTGTTTCCAACACCTAACATCCGAGGGTTTTTTAGAATGTAAGAAATTGAGAAAAGGTTATTTCTACAAGACGACAAAAAGATTGAATAATAGTTTGTTAACAACACTAACATCCGGGATATTTAAAATGTAAGAAATTGAAAAACGTTATTTCTACAGACGACAAAGATTGAATATGAGGTTTGTTAAAAAAACGCTAACATCACGTTTTCTTAAATTTAAGAAATTTAAAGGAAGATTATTTCTGGACGACAAAGATTAAATAAGAGTTTATGAAAAAACAATAACGTCTCCGATTTTAAAAATTTATGAAATTCAGGAAAGGTTATTTCTACAAGACGACAAAGATTGAATATGAGCTTGTTAACAACACTAACATACCGTTTTTGAAAATAATAAATAGTGGAAGGGAAGGTTATTTCTACAAGATGACAAAGATTGAATATGAGCTTTAACAACACTAACATCCCGTTTTTTTACTTTCTTGAAGGTTGCGTATGGTGCGCACTGGCAACCATTTATGAGTGTGAATGGCAGTTGCGTATGGTGCACTACCGGCAATAACCGTTTATGGAGTGTGAGTGGCAGTTGTGTGTGGTGCACACTGGCAATAACCGTTTATGAGTGTGAGTGGCAGTTGTGTGTGGTGCACACACTGGCAATAACCATTTATGAGTGTGAGTGGCAGTTGCGTGTGGTGCACACTGGCAATAACCGTTTATGAGTGTGAGTGGCAGTTTGTGTGGTGCACACCGGCAATAACCATTTATGAGTGTGAGTGGCAGTTGCATGTGGTTTGGTGTGATTTTGTTACGCACTTTTCTTCTTTCCTTTTTATCTCCTTTTTTAACTTTTTTTAAGAAGTTCGCTTTTAGGTAAGTAATGGACATTAAGAACAAATCGTGTCTTATGAACAGGGGCATGAACAGGGGTATGAACAGGGCATGAACAGGGGCATGAACAGGGGTATGAACAGGGGCATGAACAGGGTATGAACAGAGGTATGAACAGGGACATAAACAGGGACATGAAGAGGGGTATGAACAGGGACGAACAGGGGTATGAACAGGGGCATGAACAGGGGCATGAACAGGAATATGAACAGGGGGGCATGAACAGGGGCATGAACAGGGGTATGAACAGGGGTATGAACAGGGGCATGAACAGGGAGGTATGAACCTGGGGGCATGAACAGGGGTATGAACAGGGACATGAACAGGGACATGAACAGGGCTATGAACAGGGGTATGAACAGGGACATAAACAGAGGCATGAACAGGCTAGGTGAAATATAATGATACCATGTTAGAAATAGGGTAAGTGCAGGGTACGTCATTGTAGAGTTTCAGATCAAGTAAAAAAAAAAAGTGATTAATCCATGACACGTCCTGCCTTACATGGCCCTCCTCGCCAAAGGTGTCTGCCTTACGCATGGCCCCTCCTCGCCAATGTGTCTGCCTTACGCAGCCCCTCCTCATAGGAAGGTGTCCTGCCCCTTGCACATGGCCCTCCTCGCCAAGGTGTCTGCCTTGCGCATGGCCTCTCCTCGCCAAGGTGTCTGCCTTACGCATGGCCCCTCCTCGCCAAGGTGTCTGCCTTACGCATGGCCCCCTCCTCGCCAAGGTGTCTGCCCCTTACACCTGGCCCCTCCTTGCTAAGGTGTCTGCCTTACGCATGGCCCCCTCCTCGCCAAGTGTCTGCCTTACGCATGGCCTCCTCGCCAAGGTGTCTGCCTTACGCATGGCCCCTCCTCGCTAAGGTGTCTGCCTTACGCATGACCCCCTCCCCTCGCCAAAGTGTCTGCCTTACGCATGGCCCTCCTCGCCAAGGTGTCTGCCTTACGCATGGCCCCTCCTCGCCAGGGAGGTATCTGCCTTACGCATGGCCCCTCCTCGCCAAAGGTGTCGGCCTTACGCATGGCCTGCTCCTCGCTGAAGTGTCTGCCCATAACATTTCCGCCTCCTCGCCAAGGTGTCTGCCTGCGCATGGCCCCTCCTCGCCAAGGTGTCTGCCTTACGCATGTCCCCCTCCTGCTAGGAGGTGTCTGCCTTGCGCATGGCCCCTCCTCGCCAAGGTGTCACCTTACGCATGGCCCCTCCTCTTCAGGTGTCTGCCTTGCACGCATGGCCCCTCCTCGCCAGAGTGTCTGCCTTACACGGCCCCTCCTCGCCAAGGTGTCTGCCTTACGCATGGCCCCTCCTCGCCAGAGTGTCTGCCTTGCATGGCCCCTCCCCTCGCCAAGGTGTCTGCCTTACGCCCAGCCCCTCCTCGCCAAGGTGTCGGCCTTACGCATGGCCCCTCCTCGCCAAGGTGTCTGCCTTACGCATGGCCCCTCCTCCTTGAGTATCTGCCTTACGCATGGCCCTCCCCCAAGGGTGTCGGCCTTTCAACGGGAAAGGTCGTGGGTTCAAGCCACGACAGTGCTGAAACATTTCCCCCATGGTGTGTTTTCTTTTTCTCAGTATATTCTTCCCCCTCCTCCACACTTCCACCCATCCACCCCCCACCCCGGCACCCACTGCTATCCCGAATGGTTTCCCCCCCACGAGATCATAATCTTAGAGTCTGTACAGATATCGGGTAACATCAAGTCAAATCAAGCCCCCTTGCCTCACCTGCTAGCTAGTAAGTCTGGGATGACCTTAAAAGAAGGCATTAGAGAGAGAGAGAGAGAGAGAGAGAGAGAGAGAGAGAGAGAGAGAGAGAGAGAGAGAGAGAGAGAGAGAGAGAGAGAGAGAGAGAGAGAGAGAGACAGAGAGAGAGAGAGACACACACACGTGAGGGGAAGGTTAAAGACAGACTGGCAAAGAGTTAATTCGATCTGCTATTGAGCCCAGCAGCAGCCGGAACCGGAAAACGTGTCGTGCCACGTGCGTGGCTACACGACATACACACGAGAGGTTGCTATGGTTGTATGTGTTAGACAGTCCCTGGGGTGTGGTATACGGGGTGGGGGGTTGAAACGGGAGGAAGGAACGGGGGAGGAGACGGGGGGGGGGAGTTGTCGTGATGCGAAAGAAAGGAAAGTGATGATGATGATAGTGATGTTGGTGATGTTGTTGGTGGAGATGGTAGTGGTGGTCGTGATGATGATGGAACAGTGATGATGATAACGATGATCAGGGAAATGATGATGATGATGGTGGTAGTGATAATGGGGATGATAATAACGATGATGAGGGAAATTATAACGATGATGATAGTGATAATGATGATGATGGTGATTAACGATGATGATAGTGATAACGAAAGGGCGATGAAGTGACAATGATACTGATGATAACAGTTGTGTTGGTTATGGTAATACACAAACAAGGAAGGCCAAGATTTTACGTACAGAACAATTATTACTTTGTTACGTTGATGACATGGCACGATTGTACTCGATATAATATTACAACAGTGGCCACTATTGCTTACACATGGGATAATACATCGAAGGAGGACAAATAACAACATGTAATCATAATATGGCATTGGATAGACATGTTATACATTGGATACATTGGACACTGATACATATATATATACATATGGTGACATGGATGAGTAACATAGATATGACAAGTAATATAAATACATGTGCAAAGGGATATAATCACAACAACAGTGATGACGATGAGAACGATTGTAATGGTAATAATGATGACGATGAGAACGACGGTAATGGTAATAGTGATGACGATGGTGATTGTTATACTGATAGATGATGATGACGGTGATGATGATGATGATGATGGTGGTGGTGGTGGGAATGATGATGGTGCGGACTAGGATGATGATGATGATGATGATGATGATGATGATGATGATGATGATGAAAATAATGATAATTGTAATGATGATAGGGACGAAGTATGGTGATCATCATTAACCTCATGGTCAAGTGACAACGATAATAGTAAGAATTGCTATTCTTGGGATGATGATGACAGTGAGAATGAGGCAAATGACAATGAGGATGAGGACGATGACAGTGAAGATGAGGAAAATGACAGTGAAGATGAGGAAAATGACAGTGAAGATGAGGACGATGACAGTGAAGATGAGGAAAATGACAGTGAAGATGAGGAAAATGACAGTGAAGATGAGGACAATGACAGGGAAGATGAGGAAATGACAGTGAAGATATGGAAAAATGACAGTGAAGATGGGGAAAATGACAGGGAGGAGGATGAATATGAGAGTGAGAATGAGGATGAGGAAGATGACAGTGAGGATGAGAAAGATGACAGCAAGGATGAGGAAGAGGAGAGCGAGGATGGGGAAGATGACAGTGAGGATGAGAGAGATGACAGCAAGGATGAGAAAGATGACAGCAAGGATGAGGAAGATGACAGCAAGGATGAGAAAGATGACAGCAAGAATGAGGAAATATGACAGTCAGATGAGGAAGATGACAGCAAGGATGAAGAAGATGACAGCAAGGATGAAGAAAGATGACAGCAAGGATGAGGAAGATGACAGCAAGGATGAGAAAGATGACAGCAAGGATGAGGAAGATGACAGCAAGGATGAGGAAGGTGACAGCAAGGATGAGAAAGATGACAGCAAGGATGAGGAAGATGACAGCCATAATGAAAAGATGACAGCAAGGATGAGAAGATGACAGCAAGGATGAGGAAGATTACAGCAAGGATGAGGAAGATGACCCAGCAGGATTAGGAAGATGACAGCAAGGATGAGAAAGATAGACAGCAAGGATGAGGAAGATGACAGTGAGGATGAGGAAGATGCCAGTCAGGATGAGGAAGATGACAGTCAGGATGAGGAAGATGACAGTCAGGATGGGGAAGATGACAGTCAGATGAGGAAGATGACAGTCAGGATGAGGAAGATGACAGTCAGGATGAGGAAGATGACAGTCAGGATGAGGAAGATGACAGTCACGATGAGGAAGATGACAGTCAGGATGGGGAAGATGACGGGCAAGGATGAGGAAGATGACAGCAAGGATGAGGAAGATGACAGCAAGGATGAGGAAGATGACAGCAAGGATGAGGAAATGACAGCAAGGATGAGGACAATGACAGCAAGGATGAGGAAGATGACAGCAAGGATGAGGACGATGACAGAAAGGATGAGGAAGATGACAGCAAGGATGAGGAAGATGACAGCAAGGATGAGGAGGATGACAGCAAGGATGAGGAAGATGACAGCAAGGATGAGAAAGATGACAGTTAGGACGGGGAAGATGACAGTTAGGATGGAGAAGATGATAGCGAGGATGAGGAAGATGAGAGCAAGGATGGGGAAGATGACATTGAGGATGGAAGATGACAGTCAGGATGGGGAAGATGACAGCAAGGATGAGGAAGATGACAGTCAGGATGAGGAAGATGACAGTCACGATGAGGAAGATGACGGATGAGGAAGATGACAGTCAGGATGAGGAAGATGACAGTCAGGATGAGGAAGATGACAGTCAGGATGAGGAAGATGACACTCAGGATGGGGAAGATGACAGTCAGGATGAGGAAGATGACAGTCAGGATGAGGAAGATGACAGTCAGGAGGAGGAAGATGACAGTCAGGATGAGGAAGATGACAGCAAGGATGAGGAAGATGACAGTCAGGATGGGGAAGATGACAGCAAGGATGAGGAAGATGACAGTCAGGATGGGGAAGATGACAGTCAGGATGAGGAAGATGATAGCGAGGATGAGGAAGATGACAATCAGGATGAAGAAGATGACAGTGAGGATGAGAAGATGACAGTGAGGATGAGGAAGATGACAGCAAGGATGAGGAAGATGACAGCAAGGATGAGGAAGATGACAGTGAGGATGAGGAAGATGACAGCAAGGATGAGAAAGATGACAGTGAGGATGAGGAAGATGACAGCAAGGATGAGGAAGATGACAGCAAGGATGAGGACGATGACAGCAAGGATGAGGACGATGACATTCAGGATGAGGAAGATGACAGCAAGGATGAAGAAGATGACATCAAGGATGAGGAAGATGACAGCAAGGATGAGGAGATGACAGTTAGGATGGGGAAGATGATAGCGAGGATGAGGAAGATGAGAGCAAGGATGGGGATGATGACAGTGAGGATGAGGAAGATGACAGCAAGGATGAGGAAGATGACAGCAAGGATGAGGAAGATGATAGCGAGGATGAGGACGATGACCGTGAGGATGGGGAAAATGACAGTGAAGATGATGAAGATGACAGTAAAGATGATGAAGATGACAGTGGATATGATGAAGATGACAGTGAAAATGATGAAAATGACATTGAGGATGAGAAAGATACTTGTGTGGATAAGGAAGATGACAGTTAGGAAGAGGAAGGTGGGGATAGGAAAATGAAGAATAATAGTTGTAAAAATTGTTAGAATTGTAAGATATATAAACGCAATGCTAACAACAATGGCAGGCCACAGCCCTTTACTAAAGTTGTTGTGACTGCCAACCATAAGAATGAGGATGTTGATAATAATAATAATGATAATAATAATAATAATAATAATAATAATAATAATAATAATAATAATAATAATAATAATAATAATAATAATAAAAATAATAATAATATAATAATAATAATAATAATAATAATAATAATAATAATAATAATAATAATAATAATAATAACAATAATAATAATAATAATAATAATAATAATAATAATAATAATAATAATAATAATAATAATAATAATAATAATAATAATAATAATAATAATAATAATAATGATCATATTAATAATAATAATAATAATAATAATAATAATAATAATAATAATAATAATAATAATAATAATAATAATAATAATAATAATAATATAATAATAATAATAATAATAATAATAATAATAATAATAATAATAATAGAGAAGAAGAAGAAGAAGAAGAAGAAGAAGAAGAAGAAGAAAAGAAGAAAAGAAGAAGAAGAAGAAGAAGAAGAAGAAGAAGAAGAAGAAGAAGAAGAAGAAGAAGAAGAAGAAGAAGAAGAAGAAGAAGAAGAAGAAGAAGAAGAAGAAGAAGAAGAAGAAGAAGAAGAAGAAGAAGAAGAAGAAGAAGAAGAAGAAGAAGAAGAAGAAGAAGAAGAAGGAAGAAGAAGAAGAAGAGAAGAAGGAGGAGGAAGAGGAGGAGGAGGAGGAAGAGAAGGAGGAAGGAGAAGAAGGAGGAGGAAAAGAGAAGGAAGAAGAAGAAGAAGAAGAAGAAGAAGAAGAAGAAGAAAAAGAAGAAGAAGAAGAAGAGGAAGAAGAAGAAGAAGAAGAAGAAGAAGAAGAAGAAGAAGAAGAAGAAGAAGAAGAAGAAGAAGAAGAAGAAGAAGAAGAAGAAGAAGAAGAAGAAGAAGAAGAAGAAGAAGAAGAAGAAGAAGAAGAAGAAGAAGAAGAAGAAGAAGAAGAAGAAGAAGAAGAAGAAGAAGAAGAAGAAGAAGAAGAAGAAGAAGAAGAAGAAGAAGAAGAAGAAGAAGAAAGAAGAAGAAGAAGAAGAAGAAGAAGAAAAAGAAGTAGTAGACGAAGAAGAAGTAGACGAAGAACACGAAGAAGGAGAATGATAATGATAATTATAATAATAATAACCAATAACAATAATGCTAATAGTAAGATTTTTCAACTGGATAATTTTTTTAATGAATAAAAGGTTAACATGTATGGATGCAACAATAATTGGTAAAAAATTTTTTATTATAATTGAAAACATAATTAATTTTGTACATACGTTTTGACATAAATATTGTATTGCTCCTGTTTCATATTTTCGATTCTTTCTGATCATGTTTTCTTATTAGCTGCTTCTGCTGTTTTGGTTTGACCCCTCACAATGATATATCGTGCAATGGAATTCAATTTCAATTTGGCGAATTAATGGCAGTCGTCCAGCTCTCTGATGAACTCCAATAATATATTGGGAGATGTGCATCGGAAATGTTTTGCAAACTGACTGTGAATACCTTCCTGCAATTTGTTCGTTTTTTGCTTTTAGTTCTTGCTTACCCATAGACGAGGAGGAATATTGATGAATCATGAATATAAGTGTACAGAAGATAATCCACAAAATTCCTTCCTTTTTTCTTCTTGTTCATAGGATATGTATAGTTCAAATATAGCCCTTGAAGCGGCGACAAAGTCGATTACGATCTCAACTGGTTTCGGGGTCAGATAAAGTCCTTCACGCTTTGGAAAGATGCTTACTTACTTAGTTATTTACTTACTTGGGCCTGCTGCCCCATCGGTGACATAGGCCATCCATAAGTGCCCTCCTCTATTTTCCACGGTCCTAGCCTATCTTTTCCAGCTCTTGCCAGCCAGTACCCCATCTTCTTTGATTCTGCCTCCAGGTCCTTCACCATGTGTTTGGTGGTCTTCCCATCTCCCCACCCCCTCCACATCTGCGGGTTCCGGGTCAGGGCATGCCTAGTAGTGGTGCTTTGGTAAGCGCTCTAGTGGTCAGAGAGGAAACAAGTTTTTCCAACAACAACAAAACTCGAGGTGGAGCCATTTGCTTGCTTGGCTTTCTTCACCTTCATACAATTGTCTCGTTCTGAGCCAATTGGACAAAAAAAAAATGCTCCCTGAATGCTTCTATTTCTGTACTCTACTTGAATCCTGTCTATCATCCTCATGGTGATACACCTTGGTCTCAGATTATAATAAACACACACGAATAATGATACGAAAACTGTTCAAGGATCTATCCATGAATGTATTGCACGAAACTGATAATAAAAAGATAAAGCTCCCTCAGAGTCGTTACGGTGCACAGAACTGGAGCTTGTTCCGGTTTCAATAGCGTAGCATGAAGTAGAACAGGTGACAATAATCACTTCCCTGACCAACCAAGACGCTAGGTTTGTACTCTTAAGCTAGCGTTTGTACCCATTGATTGCACCTGTCAACTGGGGAAAAATACGTGTTAAGTGTCTTTATATCACTTTCCTGACCAACCAAGACACTAGGTTTGTACTCTTAAGCTACTGTTTATACCCATTTATTGCACCTGAGTCAACTGGGGAAAATACGTGTTAAGTTTCTTTACAGTTTCACAAGGAACACAACGTCGGACCTATCTTTACTAGGATTCGAACTCAGGACCTCATGATCTCCAGGCCGGCAGCCTAACCACTCGGCAACCGACGCCACCATAATAAAACTCTGACTAAATTTGAAATGTTCCATCTCTGCAAGGAAATACGAGTAGCTGCTTTGTGGTGACATTGGCCACACTGTAAATCAAATGTCTTCTCTCAACGATATTTTTCTTTATATTATCCCTATTCGAATATGGAATATGTATAGACAAACGGAAACACACATTTTGTCGAGGGGTTGGCGTAACATTAGGTAGATCTCGGCGACAGCTTGAGCTCCCCCCCCCCCCCCAAATAAACCCAACGCATTGGTCAATAAAACAACACGGTTGTCTCCCTTGTCTTGTCATCAAGCCTACCAGAGATCTTAT
>JAXRKP010000800.1:182500-195000 GCA_037039925.1 Doris montereyensis | reverse complement strand
GAAAATTGGCAAAGCTACTATTTAGAACAAATTGAATTATTTTGAAGCTGACATAAAGATTTGATACAGGTTGCATCACTAGAAATCCATTTGTTACAGAGTAACAGTCACATTGACATATTACATGTATTACAAATGCTGCAATTATGAAGAAATTGCTTTTCACTTTTCATGTACTATTCAAATCTCAGTGTCATTACCTTTTACTTTTCATGGATTATTCAAATCTCAGTGTCATTGCCTTTCACTTTCATGGATTATTCAAATTTTCATTGCCTTTTACTTTTCATGGATTATTCAAATCTCAGTGTCATTGCCTTTCACTTTTCATGGATTATTCAAATCTCAGTGTCATTGCCTTTTACTTTTCAAATTCAAATCTCAGTGTCATTGCCTTTTACTTTTCATGGATTATTCAAATCTCAGTGTCATTGCCTTTCACTTTTCATGGATTATTCAAATCTCAATGTCATTGCCTTTCATTTTTCATGGATTATTCAAATCAGTGTCATTGCCTTTCACATTTTCTCATCAGAAATTATTATGGATCTTTTTCTTCCTGTTTTAATTTGTTTTCTTTATTTCAATATTGAAAGTGCACCTGTGGGAAGCTGCTTCAAGAGAAATAAAATTAAATCCTTATTTCTGCTGAGATCGATTTGCGAGGTATTTAGATCCACATTCAATGCCTTGACATGATTGACCTTAATGGGTGGCAGTCGTCATACATAAAACGAAGTAGGAAAATGGTTTTAATACAAAAGACATGTTCGAGTTATATCAACTCTAAGACAACATATTATTATTTTTTTTTTTTCTAAATGAAATTGACTTATGTAAATGAAATGAAGAAAATTTTGGAAAATAAAGGATGAGGGGATATAATTTGTCACCTGTCATTGCACATTCCATGAAGTTAATCATGTGTAGAGAATCATCTCGCAAGCAAAAACATGCTTATAATTCACATTAAGTAGACCTATTATGGTTTTCAATTGTAATCAGTATATTGTGTTTTTAAATCCCATGAATTAAAAATGTGTGGCGTGACAGACAGACAGACTGGATGTCATGACGTAGTGAGATGCACGCGTTTCTATTTCATTCAACATTTGATAATAATTCAATATATGAATAGCGTTATCTTCACATTGCAAATATTGGATCTTGCAAGCAATATATCATTGTTATATAATAAATCTTACCACGACCTGTTATTTTTGGGGTTTGTTTTAAAGAGAGCCACAACTGTTATAACAAAAATACATGTATTTTAAGTTTCTTTTTTTCTGATTTTTTCTTGGGCCAAATGCGTAGCTTATAATGTGTCCTAACTTCGAAAATTGCGTCGTCAATTTCTCAATTATGATCAAAATAGAACATATTTTATATATATATATATATATATATATATATATATATATATATATATATATATATATATATATATATATATATATATATATATATATATATATATATATAAATTTGAGGGGATGATACACTGTAATATATCTATGTATGAAAATTGAGGGGATTAAGATTCACTAGTAATATATCTATGTATGAAAATTGAGGGGATTAAGATTCACTAGTAATATATCTATGTATGAAAATTGAGGGGATTAAGATTTACTAGTAGACAAAGAAGCGGCATCCTTTCAAGGACATGTCACCACTGCTTACGTCAATGACAAATAAATAATTATAATTGTCAGATTCTTTAATCGTATAGAATGGTTTGATTATAAATTAGTTCAAATTACCATTACACCTTTCAATTGTTGCTTGAAAGGCGATTAAAATGAGGATGTAACTTTGCTATATTTCAAAGACATACAGAGGAGCGATGGAAAATACCATAAAAATCACAATTTTGGTGTATTTATTTCGCTATATGATTAGCTTTTAGTCATTTGTCGACCTTTAAACGGCTAATTATACAAAGGAGCCACAGTGGAGGGAGGTCAAAGGTGAAAAACGACAATAAATGACAACTCCACCGATAATGACAAAACAAACACGTGATGTTTCGTAAACCCTTGGTCAGACAACAAAACGAGAAATATCTAGAATCTACATCAGAACATGGTTAAGGCATCACACGGTGTGATGTCAGAAGAAAAACAAAAAAGAGGAAGAAAGAAAGAAAAAGACGGTGATAATAAGAAGAATGAGTAGAAGGGAAATTCCTTTTATCTTATGTATTTTCACTTTTTATTTCCTTTTTATTTTTTCTTGAGCTGAACTTTCCATTCTCGCTTCTGTATATCATTCACTTTCCCTTCTACTTTTCTTAATTAAACCAAAATAATTTTGTTATCTGATGTTCTTGGTCATCTTTTTGGCCATCTCAGTAAGACTTTAGAACCTCTTTCTTGTCGATTTAAATTGATATTGCATCTCGAGTCAAAGACTTCAGATTTAAACACAAGAACAAGATCAAACACAAGAACAAGATCAAACACAAGAACAAGATCAAACACAAGAACAAGATCAAACACAAGAACAAGATCAAACACAAGAACAAGATCAACAACAAGAACAAGATCAAACACAAGAACAAGATCAAAACACAAGAACAAGATCAAACACAAGAACAAGATCAAACACAAGAACAAGATCAACAACAAGAACAAGATCAAACACAAGAACAAGATCAAACACAAGAACAAGATTTAAAAACACAAGAACAAGATAAACACAAGATCAAGATCAACACAAGAACAAGATCACACAAGAACAAGATCAAACACAAGAACAAGATCAAACACAAGAACAAGATAAACACAAGAACAAGATAAGAAAAGAAAAGAACAAGATCAAACAACAAGAACAATATCAAACACAAGAACAAGATCAAACACAAGAACAAGATCAAACACAAGAACAAGATCAAACACAAGAACAAGATCAAACACAAGAACAAGATCAAACACAAGAACAAGATCAAACACAAGAACAAGATCAAACACAAGAACAAGATCAAACACAAGAACAAGATCAAACACAAGAACAAGATCAAACACAAGAACAAGATCAAAACACAAGAACAAGATCAAACACACAAGAACAAGATCAAACACAAGAACAAGATCAAACACAAGAACAAGAACAAGATCAAACACAAGAACAAGATCAAACACAAGAACAAGATCAAAACAAGAACAAGAACAAGATCAAACACAAGAACAAGATCAAACACAAGAACAAGATCAAACACAAGAACAAGATCAAACACAAGAACAAGATCAAACACAAGAACAAGATCAAACACAAGAACAAGATCAAACACAAGAACAAGATCAAACACAAGAACAAGATCAAACACAAGAACAAGATCAAACACAAGAACAAGATCAAACACAAGAACAAGATCAAACACAAGAACAAGATCAAACACAAGAACAAGATCAAACACAAGAACAAGATCAAACACAAGAACAAGATCAAACACAAGAACAAGATCAAACACAAGAACAAGATCAAACACAAGAACAAGATCAAACACAAGAACAAGATCAAACACAAGAACAAGATCAAACACAAGAACAAGATCAAACACAAGAACAAGATCAAACACAAGAACAAGACTCAAACACAAGAACAAGATCAAAACACAAGAACAAGATCAAACACAAGAACAAGATCAAACACAAGAACAAGATCAAACACAAGAACAAGATCAAACACAAGAACAAGATCAAACACAAGAACAAGATCAAACACAAGAACAAGATCAAACACAAGAACAAGATCAAACACAAGAACAAGATCAAACACAAGAACAAGATCAAACACAAGAACAAGATCAAACACAAGAACAAGATCAAACACAAGAACAAGATCAAACACAAGAACAAGATCAAACAACAAGAACAAGAACAAGATCAAACACAAGAACAAGATCAAACACAAGAACAAGATCAAACACAAGAACAAGATCAAACACAAGAACAAGATCAAACACAAGAACAAGATCAAACACAAGAACAAGATCAAACACAAGAAAAAAAACAAGAAAAACAAGATTCAAACACAAGAACAATCTGGGGAACATTTTTTTGGGTTTTATTTGATTTAATTTACCGGCATCCACCACTAAGGTGATCTCGGGTGTTTTGGTAGGAGTTCTAATTTTGCCCGGACTGTCTTGTAAACAGCCAAAGCACCTTTAACGTGCACAGTGTTGTGATCTGCACATGGGACCTCCTTGTTACTGCACCTACTAGAACCAGGGGAATAGATTTTAAATCCTTCAACTGTTGGCGGGGCTCGAACCTACTACCTTTTGGTTGAGAGGGCGACCCCTTGTCTCTGGACTACCGAGTCGCCTCCCCCCCTCCCCCACCCCCAAGAACAGGAAAAACCACAAATTCAAGAACAAGAAGAACGAATAAGAAGAACAATAAAAACAAAAACAAAAAACAAAAAAAGAACGAGACATAAAACAAATTTTAAAAATCTATTTCTAAACACGAACAACGAGAACAGGAAGAGGGCGTTTACAGAAAAAATGTGTCAGTGCTAGGTTTTAATAATAGATGTCACACTCGTGGTCATGACGTTGATACAAATGGGGCGGCTAATACACACAGCATGTGTCAAACCGCGGATGCCAGTAGCAATGACCAAGAAGACCCGGGTAAAAAGAGAAAAAAGAAAAGAAGAAAAAAGAAAAAAAAACCCAAAAAACCGAGAACAACCAGGAAAGAAAAAATTGCACACACACACACACACACGCACACACACACACACACACACACACACACACACACACATACACACACACACACATACACACACACACACACACACAAAAGGTGCCAGTACAATTAGTAGACTAGCTAACATTTTGACCTTAGTCATTTTCAGTGGTTTCTTCTTGAACAAAGTGAAAAATAACCAAACAACAACCCCCCCCCCCCCACCCAAAAAAAAAAAAAACAAAAAACAACTCACTCTTTTGGCCTGACTCAAGCAGTGCCATAGGCCGCCAGTGCGAAACGCCAAACGTCAATGATAATGACAATACGTGTAACTCGGTAATGCTTGGACGCATTAATCTATCCTCAGTTCTATGGATGATGATGATGACGACGACGACGACGATGATGATGATGATGATGATGATGACGACGACGACGATGACGATGATGATGATGATGATGATGATGATGACGATGATGATGATGATGATGTTGATGTTGATGATGATGGCAACGATGATGATGATGATGATGATGAGGATGATGATGACGATGATGATGATGAAGATGAGGATAAAAAAGAGGAGGAGGATAGTGATAGATCATAGGATTGACGAGTGTTAAAATGAATCAGATTCATTTTGGCATATTTAGCCTGATTTAAGCCAATAATAATCATGGTGGCACACTGACGTAATGCTAAGTTAATAATAATAATAATAATAATACTAATACTAATAATAATAATAATTATACATGTCATCCTCAATATGGGATAGGGAATGGGAGGGGGGAGGGGGGAGGGGGGGGGTCATGGCGTTCATTACAAAACAAAAGGGGCGGGGCTAATTGCCACGTCGTGTAAAATGTGCCGTGTCTTGTCATGTCAGCCCGCGTGCTGTGTGCCGGTAGCCATAATATGATGACGAAATGTAATAAGGCCAAGACCACATGCGTCGCCACGTGATTCCGTTGCCTTGGTAACCAACGTGGTTCAAGATCTGCGAGCTTCTAACTGCTGCTATTTACGTGATGATGATTTTCGGGGTGGGGGGAGGTTGGGTTGGTGACCTTCCGGTAATGAGAACAGGACGTAGGCCTACAAGGCCGGTGGCTAATCTGTTTACAGTAACACAGGTCGTGGCTCTGCCATCAACAGCGTGTTGGTGGGGTAAGGTTTGTGTAGAAACCTGGTGGTCAATGGTTTAGTAGGCTTGATCTACTATGTTATATAGTAATCATAATCATCATCATTATCATCATCATCATCATCATCATCATTATCATCACCATCATCATCATCATCATCATCCTTATTATCATCATCATTATCACCATCATTATCATTATTATCATCATGACCATTATCATCATCATTCTTTTCATCATCATTATCGTCATCATCATTATCATTATTATCGTCATTCTCTTCATCATCATCATCCCCATTATCATCATCATCCTTATCATTATTATCATCAGCATCATTATTATCATCATTCTCATCATCATATTCATCAACAACATCATCATCATCGGCATCATCATCATTATCATTATCATCATCATTATCATTAATATCGTCACCGCTATCCGTATCATTATTATCATCATCCTCATTATTATCATCATGATCATCATTATCATTAATATCATCACCATCATTATTATCATCATCATCATCATCATCATTATCATTAATATCATCACCATCATAATTATCATTAGGATCATGATGATGATGATGATGACGATCATCATCATCAACATCATAGACGTCATCATCCTGTTCACCATCATTATCATCATGATCATCATCATCATCATCATCATCATCATCATCATCACCATCATCATTCTGTCTTTCCTCGTTATCGTTATCACTAAGAGAGCGGTCTGCCAAACTGCATGGCCACGGTGTAAAACATTATTCTTTTCTATCATATCTAAGTCAACGGTGGGGACTCGCTAGTCCAGAGACAATGTGTCGGCCGCTCAACCAGAAGGTAGTGAGTTCAAGCCCTCCAACGGTTGAACATTTTTTTCGAGAGTCTTCATGCAAAACTACCCCCCCCTTCTTCCCCTTTCTTACCCCCCTTTTTCTCCCATCTCCTTCTCCCCCCCTCCACCGGTCCAGGTAGGTTGATCGATACCTAATAGAAAATCCCATGTGTAGATCACAACACTCTGTGTACGTTAAAGATCCCTTGGCTGTTTACAGGGCAGTCTGGGCAAAATTAAAAATCCTACCAAAAACAAAACCCCCCAGATCACATTAGTTGTGATGTGGATAACTCAAATCAAATCAAATCAAATCAAATCAAATCAAATCAAATTAAATTAAATCAAATCAAATCAAATCAAACCAAACCAAACAAGTGAACGATTGCTAGCAAAAGACTCCGGTTAAATGCAAGGTTTTGGGCATTTTCCTTGCCAAAAATATTTGCTAAAACATCTATGTCAACAACGCCATTTAGCTTGTTTTTCAATTTTTTAGAAAATCAAACACCTACACTCACATATCGTGAAACACACACGTGCGGACACACATACATAATAGAGATCGAGTTCCATGGAACGTGTGCACACGCACGTAATAGCGCTGTTTGCGTCCTTGGGAGAGACTCACGTGAGCAGTCGTGTCTTGAAGATGTCTTCACACCGACACTCATATCTCGTTTCCATTGACAGGGGAAGCATGTAATTCAATTGGGACAAACAGACAGACAGACAGACAGATAGACAGACAAACAGACAGACAGACAGACAGAAGGACGTAGAGATGGCAGGAAGAGTGGAAACAGGGAGGCCGAGAGTGAGGGGGGGGAGAGAGAGAGAGAGAGAGAGAGAGAGAGAGAGAGAGAGAGAGAGAGAGAGAGAGAGAGAGAGAGAGAGAGAGAGAGAGAGAGAGAGAGAGAGAGAGAAAGACAGAGAGAGAGAGAGAGAGAGAGAGAGAGAGAGAGAGAGAGACAGACAGACAGAGATAGGAGAGACAGACAGACAGACAGAGGCAGAGACAGAGATAGAGACAGAGACGGACGGACAGACAGACAGACAGACAGACAGAGAGATAGATAGATAGATAAAGAGATAAAGAGAGAGAGAGAGAGAGAGAGAGAGAGAGAGAGAGAGAGAGAGAGAGAGAGAGAGAGAGATAGAGAGAGAGAGAGAGAGAGAGAGAGAGAGAGAGAGAGAGAGAGGGAGTAACGAGAGAGAGAGAGAGAGAGAGAGAGAGAGAGAGAGAGAGAGAGAGAGAGAGAGAGAGAGAGAGAGAGAGAGAGACAGAGAGAGAGAGAGAGAGAGAGAGAGAGAGAGAGACAGAGAGACAGACAGACAGACAGACAGACAGAGAGAGACAGAGAGACAGACAGACAGAGACAAGAGACAGAGATAGAGACAGAGACGGACGACAGACAGACAGACAGACAGAGAGATAGATAGATAGATAGATAAAGAGAAAGAGAGAGAGAGAGAGAGAGAGAGAGAGAGAGAGAGAGAGAGAGAGAGAGAGAGAGAGAGAGAGAGAGAGACAGAGAGAGAGAGAGAGAGAGAGAGAGAGAGAGAGAGAGAGAGAGAGAGAGAGAGAGAGAGAGAGAGAGAGAGAGAGAGAGAGAGAGAGAGAGAGAAGAGAGAGAGAGAGAGAGAGAGAGAGAGAGAGAGACAGAGAGAGAGAGAGAGAGAGAGAGAGAGAGAGAGAGAGAGAGAGAGAGAGAGAGAGAGAGAGAGAGAGAGAGAGAGAGAGAGAGAGAGAGAGAGAGAGAGAGAGAGAGAGAGAGAGAGAGAGAGAGAGAGCATTAAATTACATCTCTATAAATGCACGGTTTCGCTAAATATGGGCTTTTTTCTATCGACGACCGTGCATTTAATCGGAGACTACTGTAATACTATATTATCATCATTATCATCACCATTATCGCTATCATCATGACAATGATATGATCGTTGTCATCGTAATCCTTGTCTACACACTGATTCTAGCCTAACGGTCGATGGGAAACTAACACGAATCTAAACTTGTCAGTTCCTACCCTTTAATTTTCGACTTTATTTTCTTAAATTACCGCGTCTATGTCTATATCTATGTCTATGTCTATGTCTATGTCTATGTCTATGTCTATGTGTAATACAATATTTATGTAACCGAAAAATTTATGAAGATTATTTAAATTTCTTAGTGTTTTTGACTCTGCTCTTATCATCAGCATCATCATTACCATCATCAAGGTCGGGGGATGGAGGGGGAGAGGGAGAGGGGGAGGAGAGGGAGAGGGAGGAGAAGGCGGGGAAGGAGAGGAAGAGGGGGGAGAGGGGGAGAGGGAGAGGGAGGAGAGGGAGAGGGAAGGAGAGGAAGAGGGCAGGAGAGGGAGTGGGGGAGGGGCATGATGAAGAAACACGATGCTGATTAACTGGGTCAACGCTAACAACAACAACAACAAGGAGAAGAAAGAAACAGAGACCGGAGTGTATTAGGGTTAAAAGATGATAGTGTGTGCATTTATCGATCGTGTTATTCAGTTCCCACGCCAGCATTACACACACACACACACACACACGTACACACACACCCCCACACACACAAGCACTAATAAGTAACAGTGTCTAGGTGCACACACAGATATAGGTACTAATAATCAACAGTGTCTATGTGCACACAAACGCACCCACAGGCACTAATAATCATCAGTGTCTATGTGCACACAAACGCACCAAAAGGCACTAATAATCAACAGTGTCTATGTGCACACAAACGCACCAACAGGCACTAATAATCAACAGTGTCTATGTGCACACAAATGCACCCACAGGCACTAATAATCAACAGTGTATAGGTGCACACACACAAACACAAACACTAATAATCAACAGTGTATAGGTGCACACACACAAACACAGGCACTAATAATCAACAGTGTCTATGTGACACACACACAGACACAGGCACTAATAATCAACAGTGTCTATGTGCACACAAACGCACCCACAGGCACTAATAATCAACAGTGTCTATGTGCACACAAACGCACCTACAGGCACTAATAATCAATAGTGTATAGGTGCACACACACACAGAAAGGCAATAATAATCAAAGTATTTGGGTGCACACACACACACAAGCACAATTAATCAACAGTGTCTAGGCCCCCACACACACACACGCACACACGGTCACTAATAATCAACAGTATCTAGGTGCACACACATACACACACACACACGCATAGGCACTAATAATCAACAGTGTACATGCTCACACACACACATGCACTAATACTCAAAGGTATCTAGGTGCACACATACATATGCACTAGTAATCAACAGGTATCTAGGTGTACACACACACACGCACACAGGCACTAATAATCAACACTATCTAGGTGCACACACACACACGCACACATACATGTACTAATAATCAACAGTATCTTGGGGTACACACACACACACACACAGGCACTATGTAATCAACAGTATCTAGGTGTACACACACACACACACAGGCACTAATAATCAACACTATCTAGGTGCACACACACACACACACATGCACTAATAATCAACACTATCTAGGTGCATACACACACATGCACAGGCACTAATAATCAACACTATCTAGGTGCACACACACACACACACAGGCACTAACAATCAACACTATCTAGGTGCACACACACACACAGGCACTAATAATCAACACTATCTAGGTGCACACACACACACACACAGGCACTAATAATCAACAGGGCAGCACACACACACACACACAGGCACTGATCATCAACAGTGTCTAAGCTCACACACACACACACACACACACATATGCACTGATAATCAACAGTGTCTAGGCTCACACACATACACACACATAGGCACTGATAATCAACAGTGTCTAGGCTCACACACACACACACACACACAGGCACAGATCATCAACAGTGTCTAAGCTCACACACACACACACACACATATGCACTGATAATCAACAGTGTCTAGGCTCACACACACACACACACACACACACACAGGCACTGATCATCAACAGTGTCTAAGCTCACACACACACACACATATGCACTCATAATCAACAGTGTCTAGGCTCACACACACACACACACACACACACATAGGCACTGTTAATCAACAGTGTCTAGGCTCACACACACACACACACACACACACATATGCACTGATAATCAACAGTCTCTAGGCACACACACACACACACACACACAGGCACTGATAATCAACAGTGTCTAGGCTCCCACACACACACACATAGGCACCAATAATCAACAGTATCTAGGTGTACACAGACACAGGTACTAATACTCAACAGTATCTAGGTGTACACAGACACAGGTACTAATAATCAGCAGTATCTAGGTGTACACACACACGGGCTCTAATAATCAACAGTATCTAGGTGTACACACACACAGGCACTAATAATCAACAGTATCTAGGTGTACACACACATAGGTACTAATAATCAGCAGTATCTAGGTGCACACCTACACATAGGCACTAATAATCAACAGTATCTAGGTGTACACACACACAGGCACTAACAATCAGCAGTATCTAGGTGTACACACACATAGGTACTAATAATCAGCAGTATCTAGGTGCACACCTACACATAGGCACTAATAATCAACAGTATCTAGGTGCACACACACACATAGGCACTAATAATCAGCAGTATCTAGGTGCACACCTACACATAGGCACTAATAATCAACAGTATCTAGGTGCACACACACACACATAGGCACTAATAATCAACAGTATCTAGGTGCACACACACACACACACATAGGCACTAATAATCAACAGTATCTAGGTGCACACACACACACACATAGGCACTAATAATCAACAGTATCTAGGTGCACACCTACACATAGGCACTAATAATCAACAGTATCTAGGTGCACACCTATACATAGGCACTAATAATCAACAGTATCTAGGTGCATACACACACATAGGCACTAATAATCAACAGTATCTAGGTGCACACCTACACATAGGCACTAATAATCAACAGTATCTAGGTGCACACCTATACATAGGCACTAATAATCAACAGTATCTAGGTGCACACCTATACATAGGCACTAATAATCAACAGTATCTAGGTGCACACACACACACATAGGCACCAATAATCAACATTATCTAGGTGCACACCTACACATAGGCACTAATAATCAACAGTATCTAGGTGCACACCTACACATTGGCACTAATAATCAACAGTATCTAGGTGCACACCTACACATAGGCACTAATAATCAACAGTATCTAGGTGCACACCTATACATAGGCACTAATAATCAACAGTATCTAGGTGCACACCTATACATAGGCACTAATAATCAACAGTATCTAGGTGCACACCTATACATAGGCACTAATAATCAACAGTATCTAGGTGCACACACACACACATAGGCACTAATAATCAACAGTATCTAGGTGCACACCTACACATAGGCACTAATAATCAACAGTATCTAGGTGCACACCTACACATTGGCACTAATAATCAACAGTATCTAGGTGCACACCTACACATAGGCACTAATAATCAACAGTATCTAGGTGCACACCTATACATAGGCACTAATAATCAACAGTATCTATGTGCACACCTACACATAGGCACTAATAATCAACAGTATCTAGGTGCACACACACACACATAGGCACTAATAATCAACAGTATCTAGGTGCATACCTACACATAGGCACTAATAATCAACAGTATCTAGGTGCACACCTAC
>JAXRKP010000800.1:152500-175000 GCA_037039925.1 Doris montereyensis | reverse complement strand
CCTTGAATTCATCCTGGCTGAGATGCCTCCCTCTTTGTAAATTATTTCTCCTATTTCTCTTTGAATTCATCCTGAGCTTAAGATTGTCCTCTCATTGTTTTTAACGGTGATCTCTGGTGGGTTTAAATTTTGCCCGGACTGCCATGTTAAATTGTTTTTAAGGAGATCTTTAAACACACAGATCGTTGTCCTTTTCTCCTTTGAATTCATGAGGTCGCTACTCACCTTGTTTTAGCCCAAATTATATAATCAGATGGGGGGGGCTTGGGGCTGAGAGGTTGTGCCTCTCGATTACTAGGGTAAATAAAGAAAATTTTATCTTAATATTATTTTCAATCAAATCAAATATGGTGCTCAAAATGTATCTCAAGAAATTTTATCCTAAAGAATGAAGACTGGCAGCATAACTCAAAATGTTGTGTTGTTTTAAAAGCAAAATTCATCTGTTGCAGATACATTTGATTTGATTTGATTTGATTTGATTTGATTTGATTTGATTTGATTTGATTTGAACTTGTCATTACTATTTCTTGATTTTGCCAGACTGCCATGTAAAGCTCAGGGATCTTTAACGATGGGACTAGGTCTTCATCCCTAGCCTGGGGGTGGGGTAGATTTTGCTGAAAGAAATCGAGAAAATGTCAACCATTGTTTCCAGGACTCCCTACTACCTTTTGATTGAGAGGCCGACGTCTTGCCTCCTACCGAGTCCCCCTCCCCTGAATTCATCTGGTTTACTCCCCCATTGCAGCTACAGCAATCATGCCGAATAACAAGTCAATCTGTCCACTAATAGTTTCTGGGCTATTTGTGTCACTCGAACATAACCGACCTTAAAAACACACAATGGAGAAAAGAGCTAAAAATAACTTCAAACTGGAACTCAAGACAGTACTTTTGGCACCCTACCGTCAAGTTCACGGTCAAATTTCTACACTTTATGAAATTGTTTTGAGAGATAGGAGTATTAGAATTGGTGTGTGGGGGTGGGGAGGGGGAGGAGTGAATTGTGGATAACGGCGAGTAAAAAAGATCTGACCACTTTCTTTTACGCCGCTAAACCGTACACTTACCTTATATTTTGAAAGAGATAAATGTTCTGAAATGTAAAATAGAAAAACTCGGAAACGATTATTTTTCAACAATTTATTAACAATTACGTGTAGAATGTGTAGGTCTGGCGGTGTCCCTTAACCTTTGTCGCTCACTCTTTCCTATTTCGTCACGAGACTGCTACCAACTGTGTGATGTCTCGGCTGCGCGGAGCGAAACTATTATTTGTTTTCGTGCGGATTATTTTTTTCGAGAATCAGGCCAAGGTCGTGTGTCAGCTGCAAGGTCACGGGATAGGAGGAGGAGGAGGAGGAGGATGAGGAGGAGACATGAAACAACCCAGCAATTTCTTTTAAATTGAATGGCCTGCGAATATTATAGGAAACATTGATTTGTGACTGGCTGATATGTACTCATAACTTTAATCCAACGAGGAATTATGAGCTTGTTGGTGCAAGTTTGATGTTTGTCTGTCAGTGTGTTTGTGTAAGTATGTGTGTACATATGCGTGCGTGTGTTATTGTAATATTATGTCTGTGGCTATGTGTGCCTGTGTGAGTGTGTGTGTGTGTGTGTGTGTGTGTGTGGCTACGTGGGTGTAGGCGTGCGTGTTTTGTGTCAAAATATCTGAGGCATTGTGTGTGTGAGTCAATAATGTCTGTGTGAGTGTGTATGTGGATATATGTCTGTGTGGTTGTGTGTCTTAATATGTGTGTGTGTGTGACAATCTGGGTGTCTGGATGTGTTTGTGTCTTTGTGACTATCTGAATGTCTGGATATGTATATGTGTGTGTGTGTGTGTGTGTGACTATCTTAGTGTCTGGATGTGTGTGTGTGTGTGTGTGCTGTTTGATTATTTGGGTGTCTGGATATGTATGTGTGTATGTGTTTGTGACTATCTGGGTATCTGAATGTATGTATGCGTATGTGTGTGTGGCTATATGTGTGTCTGGATGTGTATGTGTATGGGTGTGTGATTATCTGGGTGTTTGGATGTGTATATGTATGTGTGACTATCTGGGTGTTTGGATGTGTATATGTATGTGTGACTATCTGTGTGTTTGGATGTGTATATGTATGTGTGACTATCTGTGTGTTTGGATGTGTATGTATGTGTGATGTCTGTGTGGATGTGTATATGTATGTGTGACTATCTGTGTGTTTGGATGTGTATATGTATGTGTGACTATCTGTCTGTTTGGGTGTGTATATGTATGTGTGACTATCTGTGTATTTGAATGTGTATATGTATGTGTGACTATCTGTGTGTTTGGATGTGTATATGTATGTGTGACTATCTGTGTGTTTGGTATGTGTTTATGTATATGTGTGTGTGACTATCTGTGTGTTTGGATGTGTATATGTATGTGTGACTATCTGTGTGTTTGTGTGTATATGTATATGTGACTATCTGTGTGTTTGGATGTGTATATGTATGTGTGACTATCTGTGTATTTGGATGTGTATATGTATGTGTGACTATCTGTGTGTTTGGATGTGTATGTATGTGTATATCTGTGTGTTTGGATGTGTATATGTATGTGTGACTATCTGTGTGTTTGGATGTGTATATGTATGTGTGACTATCTGTGTGTTTGGATGTGTATATGTATGTGTGACTATCTGTGTGTTTGAATGTGTGTATGTATGTGTGACTATATGTGTGTTTGGATGTGATATGTATGTGTGACTATCTGTATGTTTGAATGTGTATATGTATGTGTGACTATCTGTGTGTTTGGATGTGTATATGTATGTGTGACTATCTGTGTGTTTGAATGTGTATATGTATGTGTGACTATCTGTGTGTTTGGATGTGTATATGTATGTGTGTATATGTGTGTTTGGATGTGTATATGTGTATATGTGTGTGTATCTGTGTGTATGTATGTGTATATGTATGTGTGATATGTGTGTGTTTGATATGTGTATATGTATGTGTGTATGACTATCTGTGTGTTTGGATGTGTATATGTATGTGTGACTATCTGTGTGTTTGGCTGTATGTGTATATGTATGTGTGACTATCTGTGTGTTTGGATGTATATGTATGTGTGATATGGATGTGTTATATGTGACTATATGTATATGTATGTGTGTATCTGTGTGTTTGGATGTGTATATGTATGTGTGACTATCTGTGTGTTTGAATGTGTATATGTATGTGTGACTATCTGTGTGTTTGAATGTGTATATGCTATGTGTGACTATCTGTGTGTTTGGATGTGTATATGTATGTGTGAATATCTGTGTGTTTGGATGTGTATATGTATGTGTGACTATCTGTGTGTTTGGATGTGTATATGTATGTGTGACTATCTGTGTGTTTGGATGTGTATATGTATGTGTGACTATCTGTGTGTTTGGATGTGTATATGTATGTGTGACTATCTGTGTGTTTGGATGTGTATATGTATGTGTGACTATCTGTGTGTTTGGATGTGTATATGTATGTGTGACTATCTGTGTGTTTGGATGTGTATATGTATGTGTGACTATCTGTGTGTTTGGATGTGTATATGTATGTGTGACTATCTGTGTGTTTGGATGTGTATATGTATGTAACTATCTGTGTGTTTGGATGTGTATATGTATGTGTGACTATCTGTGTTTTGAATGGATGTGTATATGTATGTATATGTATGACTATCTGTGTGTTTGGATGTGTATATGTATGAGTGACTATCTGTGTGTTTGGATGTATGTATATGTATGTGTGTGTTTGAATATCTGTGTGTTGTGGTATGTGTGGATGTGTATATGTATGTGTGACTATCTGTGTGTTTGGATGTGTATATGTATGTGTGACTATCTGTGTGTTTGGATGTGTATATGTATGTGTGACTATCTGTGTGTTTGGATGTGTATATGTATGTGTGACTATCTGTGTGTTTGAATGTGTATATGTATGTGTGACTATCTGTGTGTTTGGATGTGTATATGTATGTGTAACTATCTGTGTGTTTGGATGTGTATATGTATGTGTGACTATCTGTGTGTTTGGATGTGTATATGTATGTGTGACTATCTGTGTGTTTGGATGTGTATATGTATGTGTGACTATCTGTGTGTTTGGATGTGTATATGTATGTGTGACTATCTGTGTATTTGAATGTGTATATGTATGAGTGACTATATGCGTGTTTGAATGTGTATATGTATGAGTGACTATATGCGTGTTTGAATGTGTATATATATGAGTGACTATCTGTGTGTTTGAATGTGTATATGTATATGTGACTATCTGTGTGTTTGAATGTGTATATGTATATGTGACTATCTGTGTATATGGATGTGCATATATGTGTGTGAATTTATGGCTGGGTGTTTGGAAGTGTATGTGTGTTTGACTATCTGGGTGTATGGATATGTATGTGTGTGTGACTGTCTGTGTGTTTGGATGTGGATGTGTGTTTGACTAGCTGGGTTTCTGGGTGTGTATGTGTGTGACTATCTGTGTGTCTGGATGTGTATGTGTATGGGTGTGTGACTAGCTGGGTGTCTGGATGTGCATGTTTGTATGTGTGACAATCTGTGTGTTTGGATGGGGACATGTATGAGTGACTATCTGTGTGTTTGGTTGTGTATATGTATTTGTAACTATCTGTGTATTTGGATTTTTATATGTGTACGTGACTATCTGAGTACTTGGATGTGTATATGTATGTGAGACTATCTGTGTGTTTTGGTGTGTATATGTGTACGTGACTATCTGAGTGCTTGGATGTGTATATGTATGTGTGACTCTCTGGGTGTATGGATGTGCATATGTGTGATTTCCTGGCTGGGTGTCTGGATGTGTATCTGTGTTTGACTATATGGGTATCTGAATGTGTATGTGTGAGTATCTGGGTATCTTTATGTGTATATGTGCGTGTGTGACTATCTGGGTATCTGGATGTGTATGTTTATGTGTGACTATCTGGGTGTCTGGATGTGTATGTGTATATGCGACTATCTGGCTGTCTGGATGTGTATGTGTATGTGTGACCATCTGGGTATCTGGATGTGTATGTCTATATGTGACTATGTGGTGTCTGGATGAGTATGTGTATGTGTGTATGTGTGACTATCTGGGTATCTGGATATGTATGTGTATGTGTGCATGTGTGACTATGTGGGTGTCTGGATGTGTATGTGTATGTGTGACTATCTGGGTATCTGGATGTGTATGTGTATGTGTGTATGTGTGACTATCTGGGTATCTGGATATGTATGTGTATGTGTGTATGTGTGACTATCTGGGTATCTGGATGTGTATGTGTATGTGTGTATGTGTGACTATCTGGGTATCTGGATGTGTATGTGTATGTGTGTATGTGACTATCTGGGTATCTGGATGTGTATGTGTATGTGTGTATGTGTGACTATCTGGGTATCTGGATGTGTATGTGTATGTGTGTATGTGTGACTATCTGGGTATCTGGATATGTATTTGTATGTGTGTATGTGTGACTATCTGGGTATCTGGATGTGTATGTGTATGTGTGACTATCTGGGTGTCTGGATATGTATGTGTATGTGTGTATGTGGGTGTCTGGGTATGGATGTGTATGTGTATGTGTGACTATCTGGGTATCTGGATGTGTATGTGTATGTGTGACTATCTGGATGTGTATGTGTATGTGTGTGACTATCTGGATGTCTGGATGTGTATGTGTATGTGTGACTATCTGGATGTGTATGTGTATGTGTGACTATCTGGATGTGTATGTGTATGTGTGACTATCTGGATGGTATGTTTGGATATCTGGATGTGTGTGTATGTGTGACTATCTGGGTGTTTGGATGTGTATGTGTATGTGTGACTATCTGGGTGTTTGGATGTGATGTGTATGTGTGACTATCTGGATGTTTTGATGTGTATGTGTGACTATCTGGATGTGTATGTGTATGTGTGACTATCTGGATGTGTATGTGTATGTGTGACTATCTGGGTGTTTGGATGTGTATATGTGACTATCTGGGTGTTTGGATGTGTATATGTGACTATCTGGGTGTTTGGATGTGTGTGTGACTATCTGGGTATCTGGATGTGTATGTATATGTGACTATCTGAGTGTCTTGTGATGTGTATGTGTGACTATCTGGGTATCTGGATGTATATGTGTGACTATCTGGGTATCTGGATGTGTATGTATATGTGTGACTATCTGAGTGTCTGGATGTGTATGTGTATGTGTGACTATCTGGGTATCTGGATGTGTATGTATATGTGTGACTATCTGAGTGTCTGGATGTCTATGTGTATGTGTGACTATCTAGGTGTCTAGATGTGTATGTGTATGTGTGACTATCTGAGTGTCTGGATGTGTATGTATATGTGTGACTATCTGGGTATCTGGATGTGTATGTGTATGTGTGACTATCTGGGTATCTGGATGTGTATGTGTATGTGTGACCATCTGGGTATCTGGATGTGTATGTGTATGTGTGACTATCAGGGTATCTGGATGTGTATGTGTGACTATCTGGTATCTGGATGTGTATGTATATGTGTGACTATCTGGTGTCTAGATGTGTATGTGTATGTGTGACTATCTGGTATCTGGATGTGTATGTGTATGTGGGACTATCTGGTATCTGGATGTGTATGTGTATGTGTGACTATCTGGTGTCTAGATGTGTATGTGTATGTGTGACTATCTGGTGTCTAGATGTGTATGTGTATGTGTGACTATCTGGTGTCTAGATGTGTATGTGTATGTGTAACTATCTGGTGTCTAGATGTGTATGTGTATGTGTGACTATCTGGTGTCTAGATGTGTATGTGTATGTGTGACTATCTGGTGTCTAGATGTGTATGTGTATGTGTGACTATCTGGTGTCTAGATGTGTATGTGTATGTGTGACTATCTGGTATCTGGATGTGTATGTGTGACTATCTGGTATCTGGATGTGTCTAGATGTGTATGTATGTGTGACTATCTGGTATCTGTATCTGTGTATCTGGATGTGATGTGTATGTGTGACTATCTGGTGTCTGGATGTGTATGTGTATGTGTGACTATCTGGTATCTGGAATGTGTATGTGTGACTATCTGTGTATCTGGATGTGTATGTGTATGTGTGACTATCTGGTATCTGGGATGTGTATGTGTATGTGTGACTATCTGGTATCTGGATGTGTATGTGTACTATCTGGTATCTGGATGTGTATGTGTGACTATCTGGTATCTGGATGTGTATGTGTGACTATCTGGTATCTGGATGTTTATGTGTATATGTATCTGGTATATGAATGTGACTATCTGGTATCTGGATGTGTATGTGTGACTATCTGGTATCTGGATGTGTATGTGTGACTATGGATGTGTGATGTGTGACTATCTGGTATCTGGATGTGTATGTGTGATATCTGGTATCTGGATGTGACTATCTGGATCTGGATGTGTATGTGTATGTGTGATCTGGTATGTGGATGTGTATGTGTGACTATCTGGTATCTGGATGTGTATGTGTGACTATCTGGTATCTGGATGTGTATGTGGGACTATCTGGGTATCTGGATGTGTATATGTGACTATCTGGGATGTGTATGTGTATGTGTGACTGTCTGTGTATCTGGATGTGTATGTGTGACTATCTGGGTATCTGGATGTGTATGTGTGACTATCTGGGTGTCTAGATGTGTATGTGTATGTGTGACTGTCTGGGTATCTGGATGTGTATGTGTATGTGTGATTATCTGGGTATCTGGATGTGTATATGTGTATGCTGTTTGACTATCTTGGTATGTGGATGTGTGTATGTGTGTGTATGACTATCTGGGTATGTGGATTATGTATATGTGTGTGTGTGTGTGTGTGAGTATCTGGGTGTGCATATGTATATGTGTGTCTGTGACTATCTGGATATCTGGATGTGCACGTGTGTGTGACTATCTAGGTGTCTGGATGTGTATGTGTATGTGTGACTACCGGGGAGTCTGGATGTGCATATGTGTGTGTATGATTATCTGTGTGTCTGGGTGTGTATATGTGTATGTGACTATCTGGGTATCTGAAAGTGTATGTGTGTGTGCGTGACTATCTGGGTTTCTAGATGTGTACGCTTGTATGACTATCTGGTCTGGATGTGTATGTATATATGTGTGTATGCGTACGTGTGACTATGGGGGTGTCTGTATGTGTGTGCACGTGTGTATGTATGTGATTATATGTGAAATTGACAATGGAGGTGTGAGCGTGATTGTGTCAAATTGCGTATTGGCTTCATTATCATGCGTACGCATATATGAGCTTATATTTTGTATGTGGCTATGTGTATGTGGCTATGTGTATGTGTGAGTGTGTCCCTGCGTTAATAATGTGTCCTTTCTCTGTCTCTCTGTCTCTCTGTCTCTGTCTCTCTGTCTCTGTCTCTGTCTCTGTCTCTGTCTCTCTCTCTCTCTCTCTCTCTCTCTCTCTCTCTCTCTCTCTCTCCACACCTCTCTCCACACCGCTCTACGTAATAGCACAGGCTGTCCCAATTTTCGTGTGCCGTGTTCACAATTACCTTTCTTGTCGATCCTCATTTCCCCAAACACTTTTACCTAGCCTTATAATACCACTGTACCAGATAAAATCGTTTCTAAGCCAAGAAGTCTGGTTATTGTCTAAATCAGGGAGGGGGATCCATGTCTAAATCAGGCGGGGGGGGAGGGAAATCCCTCCTCTCCACTCCTTTTTGTGTGGAATTTCCTGGTTTAAAGGCGGAGGGAGGGATTGGGGGTAAGGAGTGTGGGGGGAGAGGGGGTTTAGAGCAGATATTGGCCGGCTCAACATTATCTGCGGATTATTTTTAATGCACCTTTTGAGGCCAACAATGTTAGAGAGGAGGCAATGACATTCTGGCGTAATGTGAAAGGGTTCATGCACCAACAACGGTTGAGAACGACTGGTTTACATGGATTAGAACACACACACACATACACACACTTGTCGTACATGGATGGTGGTTTAGAACACACACACACATGCTTATACACAAGCACACACACACACTTGTACATGGATGGTTGTTTAGAATACACACACATGCTTATACACAAGTACACACACACACACTTGTACATGGATGGTTGTTTAGAACACACACACACACACACACACTTGTCGTACATGGATGGTTGTTTAGAATACACACACACACACACACTTGTACATGGATGGTTGTTTAGAACACACACACACACACACGCTTGTCGTACATGGATGGTTGTTTAGAATACACACACATGCTTATACACAAGCACACACACACACACTTGTCGTACATGGATGGTTGTTTAGAATACACACACATGCTTATACACAACACACACACACACACTTGTCGTACATGGATGGTTGTTTAGAACACACACACACACACATACTTGTCGTACATGGATGGTTGTTTAGAACACACACACACACACTTGTCGTACATGGATGGATTGTTTAGAACACACACACACATGCACTTGTCGTACATGGATGGTTGTTTAGAATACACACACACACACATGCTTGTCGTACATGGATGGTTGTTTAGAACACACACACACATACATGCTTGTCGTACATGGATGGTTGTTTAGAATACACACACACACACACTTGTCGTACATGGATGGTTGTTTAGAACACACACACACACACACATTTGTCGTACATGGATGGTTGTTTAGAACACACACACACATACACTTGTCATACATGGATGTGTTGTTTACACACACACACACACATGGATGGTTGTTTAGAACACACACACACACACATGCTTGTCGTACATGGATGGTTGTTTAGAACACACACACACACACACATGCTTGTGTACATGGATGGTTGTTTAGAATACACACACACACACACTGCTTGTACATGGATGGTTGTTTAGAACACACACACACACACATGCTTGTCGTACATGGATGGTTGTTTAGAACACACACACACACACACTTGTCGTACATGGATGGTTGTTTAGAACACACACACACACACACACTTGTCGTACATGGATGGTTGTTTAGAACACACACACACACACACACTTTGTCGTACATGGATGGTTGTTTAGAACACACACACACACACACATGCTTGTCGTACATGGATGGTTGTTTAGAACACACACACACACACATGCTTGTCGTACATGGATGGTTGTTTAGAATACACACACACACTTGTCACACACACACACACTTGTACATGGATGGTTGTTTAGAACACACACACACACACACATGCTTGTCGTACATGGATGGTTGTTTAGAACACACACACATGCTTGTACACAATGGTTGTTTAGAACACACACACACACTTGTCGTACATGGATGGTTGAATTTAGAACACACACACACACATGCACTTGTCGTACATGGATGGTTGTTTAGAATACACACACACACACATACTTGTCGTACATGGATGGTTGTTTAAAACACACACACACACTTGTCGTAATGGATGGATTGTTTAGAACACACACACACACACACTTGTCGTACATGGATGGTTGTTTAGAACACACACACACACATGCACTTGTCGTACATACAGAATCACACACACACACACACACACTTGTCGTACATGGATGGTTGTTTAGAATACACACACATACACACACACACACACTTGTCGTACATGGATGGTTGTTTAGAACACACACACACATACACTTGTCGTACATGGATGGTTGTTTAGAACACACACACACACACACACTTCTGTCGTACATGGATGGTTGTTTAGAACACACACACATACACACACACTTGTCGTACATGGATGGTTGTTTAGAACACACACACACACACGCTTGTCGTACATGGATGGTTGTTTAGAACACACACACACACACACACACTTGTCACTACATGGATGATGTTTAGAACTTTTACACACATGCACTTGTCGTACATGGATGGTTGTTTACATTACACACACACACTTGTCGTACATGGATGGTTGTTTAGAACACACACACACATACACTTGTCGTACATGGATGGTTGTTTAGAACACACACACACACACACTTGTCGTACATGGATGGTTGTTTAGAACACACACACACACATACACTTGTCGTACATGGATGGTTGGTTTAGAACACACACACACATGCACTTGTCGTACATGGATGGTTTGTTTAGAACACACACACACACACACTTGTCGTACATGGATGGTTGTTTAGAACACACACACACACATACACTTGTCTACATGGATGGTTGTTTAGAACACACACACACACACGCTTGTCGTACATGGATGGTTGTTTAGAACACACACACATGCTTATACACAAGCACAACACACACACACACACACACATACATGGACAACAATGTTTAGAATACACACACACACACACTTGTCGTACATGGATGGTTGTTTAGAATACACACACATGCTTATACACAAGCACATGAAAGCACACACACACTTGTCGTACATGGATGGTTGTTTAGAACACACACACACACACACACACAATCGTACATGGATGGTTGTTTAGAACACACACACACACACACTTGTCGTACATGGATGGTTGTTTAGAATACACACACACACACACACACACTTGTCGTACATGGATGGTTGTTTAGAACACACACACACACACACACTTGTCATACAATGCACACACACACACACATACACTTGTCGTACATGGATGGTTGTTTAGAATACACACACACACACACACTTGTCGTACATGGATGGTTGTTTAGACACACACACACATACACTTGTCGTACACATGGTTGTTTAGAACACACACACACACACACACACTTGTCGTACATGGATGGTTGAGAATACTTGTTTACACAACACACACACACACACATACACTTGTCGTACATGGATGGTTGTTTAGAACACACACACACACACTTGTCGAGATACATGAATGGTTGTTTAGAACACACACACACACACACACACTTGTCGTACATGGATGGTTGTTTAGAACACACACACACACACACTCACTTGTCGTACATGGATGGTTGTTTAGAATACACACACACACACACACACACGCTTGTCGTACATGGATGTTTGTTTAGAACACACACACACACACACGCACACTTGTCGTACATGGATGGTTGTTTAGAACACACACACACACACACGCACACACTTGTCGTACATGGATGGTTGTTTAGAAACACACACACACACACACACTTGTCGTACATGGATGGTTGTTTAGAATACACACACACATGCTTATACACAAGCACACACACACACACACACTTGTCGTACATGGATGGTTGTTTAGAACACACACACACACACACAATTGTCGTACATGGATGATTGTTTAGAACACACACACACACACTTGTCGTACATGGATGGTTGTTTGAACAACACACACACACACACACACACACACGCTTGTCGTACATGGATGGTTGTTTAGAACACACACACACACACACTTGTCGTACATGGATGGTTGTTTAGAACACACACACACACACACACTTGTCGTACATGGATGGTTGTTTAACAACACACACACACACACACACTTGTCGTACATGGATGGTTGTTTAGAACACACACACACACACACACACACACTTATCGTACATGGATGGTTGTTTAGAACACACACACACACACTTGTCGTACATGGATGGTTGTTTAGAACACACACACACACACACACACACTTGTCGTACATGGATGGTTGTTTAGAACACACACACACACACACTTGTCGTACATGGATGGTTGTTTAGAACACACACACACACACTTGTCGTACATGGATGGTTGTTTAGAACACACACACACACACACACACACTTGTCGTACATGGATGGTTGTTTAGAATACACACACACACACACACACTTGTCGTACATGGATGGTTGTTTAGAACACACACACATGCTTATACATAAGCACACACACATACACAAACTTGTCGTACATGGATGGTTGTTTAGAACACACAGACACACATGCTTATACACAAGCACACACACACAAACTTGTCGTACATGGATGGTGGTTTAGAACACACAGACACACATGCTTATACACAAGCACACACACTTGTCGTACTTGTATGGTTGTTTAGAACACACACACACACACACACACACACATAATAATAATAATAACAATAATAATAATAATAATAATAATAATAATAATAATAATAATAATAATAATAATAATAATAATAATATTAATAATAATAAATCTTTTAATAATAATAAATCTTTTTGGTCCTTTTCAGGCAATTTATGTTAGGTTCACATAAATTATTTTACATTTTACAATCCACATAACAAAGCGAACTAAGAGTGATAATAATGACGATGATAAAAAACGATAAAGATAGCAATGACAACAACAAAAGTTAATCATAATAATAGTGGTGAACATAGTAGTCGCAGACGTAGTACTAGATCTAGCATTCGTAATATTTCTAGTAGTTGCCAACATTATAATAGATGATCAAAATGAACAGACAAAAATATCATAATAATATAAGTAAAAGTAGATACAGGATTTACATTTCCTCTCTCTCTCTCTCTCTCTCTCTCTCTCTCTCTCTCTCTCTCTCTCTCTCTCTCTCTCCTCCCTCTCTCCTCTCTCTCTCCCAAGAGACATATCTCTCTCAGTGTTAGGTCTCTCTCTCTCTCTCTCTCTCTCTCTCTCTCTCTCTCTCTCTCTCTCTCTCTCTCTCTCTCTCTCTCTCTCTCTCTCTCTCTCTCTCTCTCTCAACCAGCATTCCATCATCAACCAAGACAACTATGATAATGATATAATAATATTGTCAATGTTCTACAGAGAGGCAACTTAGTAACAGCAATAGATGTGCATTGTCTTATCAGATTTACTAGTCTATGTGTTAGATCAATAGGAAATATTTTGACTTATAATTTTACTTCATTTGCTTGTTTCGACATTACAGTATTGATATATTTTATGCTGTAGGGGACAAATGTAGCTTTATGTCGATTGGTGCTACACCAAGATTCTCTATATCTTCTGCCGGATGGAAATAACATAAATTCACTGTTCAGAGGGTGTTTTACTTCATCAATAATTGAAAGGGATTTTCTTTCTACAGCTTTTTTTCCATAGCACTGCTCCACGCTTTGCAATTTCTCATTGACTATATTTCCTGATTCTTTTACCAATATTTGTAACTTATTTTTCTGCCTTACACCACACCATCCATACCACACATAAATGCCAAAAGTTATGATACTCAACAATAACGATTGAAATATTTGTTTCATGGTACTTTTGCTTGTACCAAAGACTCGTAATTTTCTGAGAATGTACAACCGCTGTGAAGCTTTCTTAATGATATTTTCTACATGAATATTGAAAGTTAGAGAGTTGTTGATTAAAACACCAAGATACTTAAATTCTTCGACTATTTCAACGTCTTGGAGATGTATTTCAACTCGCTTTATATCTTTGGTAATGAATTTTAAATTAAAAATTTGCTCTTTTGTTTTTAACGCATTGAGCTGCAGATCATTTTGTACACACCAACTTTTGAAATGTTCGATTTGATCAAAGTAGTGAGCGTCCGATTCATTGTAATTCAGGAGACCCAAAATTGCTGTATCATCTGCGTATTTGATAATCACACATTTTTCATTATTTGGGACACAGTCGTTTGTATATAAAATGTACAGTAACGGTGAGCTGACACATCCTTGTGGGCAATCCGTTTGACAGAGTTCTAGTAGAGAACAATTTGACCTCATTTTTACACACTGGGGTATTTCTAGAAGGAAGTTGTCGTACCAATCAATGAAATAACGAGGTAGGTTAAAACGATGTAATTTGTTGAGCAGGATGTCCGTGTTCATTGAGTTGAATGCAGATGAGAAGTCGACGTATAAGACACGTGCATAGTTTGATGGTGACTTGTCAAGGTGTTTAGAGATAGTATCTGTCACGGTAAGAAGTGCATCCTATACGCTGAGTTTCTGTTGGTAAGTTTAGAAGACACACACACATACACACTTGTCGTACATGGATGTTGGTTTAGAAAACACACACACACACTTGTTGTACATGGATGTTGGTTTAGAAAACACACACACACACACACTTGTTGTACATGGATGTTGGTTTAGAAAACACACACACACACACACACACACTTGTTGTACATGGATGTTGGTTTAGAAAAAACACACACACACACACTTGTTGTACATGGATGTTGGTTTAGAAAACAACACACACACACACACACACACACTTGTCGTACATGGATGTTGGTTTAGAAAACACACACACACACACACTTGTCGTACATGGATGTTGGTTTAGAAAACACACACACACACACACTTGTCGTACATGGATGTTGGTTTAGAAAACACACACACACACACACTTGTCGTACATTTGGTTATGTTACACACACACTTGTCGTAATGGAAAACACACACACACACTTGTCGTACATGGATGTTGGTTTAGAAAACACACACACACACACACACACTTGTCAACATGGATGTTGGTTTAGAAAACACACACACACACACACACACACTGTCGTACATGGATGTTGGTTTAGAAAACACACACACACACACTTGTCGTACATGGATGTTGGTTTAGCAAACACACACACACACACTTGTCAAAAAAAAACACACACACACACACTTGTCGTACATGGATGTTGGTTTAGAAAACACACACACACACACACACTTGTCGTACATGGATGTTGGTTTAGAAAACACACACACACACACACACTTGTCGTACATGGATGTTGGTTTAGAAAACACACACACACACTTGTCACATGGATGTTGGTTTAGAAAACACACACACACACACACACTTGTCGTACATGGATGTTGGTTTAGAAAACACACACACACACACACACTTGTTGTACATGGATGTTGGTTTAGAAAACACACACACACACACACACATGCACACATGGTACATGGATGTTGGTTTAGAAAACACACATACACACACACTTGTTGTACATGGATGTTGGTTTAGAAAACACACACACACACACTTGTTGTACATGGATGTTGGTTTAGAAAACACACACACACACACACACACTTGTTGTACATGGATGTTGGTTTAGAAAACACACACACACACACACACACTTGTTGTACATGGATGTTGGTTTAGAAACACACACACACACACACACTTGTTGTACAAGGATGTTGGTTTAGAAAACACACACACATACACACTTGTCGTACATGGAAGGTGGTTTAGAACACACACACACACACACTTGTTGTACATGGATGTTGGTTTAGAACACACACACACACACACTTGTTGTACATGGATGTTGGTTTAGAACACACACACACATACACACTTGTCGTACATGGATGGTGGTTTAGAACACACACACACACACACACTTGTTGTACATGGATGTTGGTTTAGAACACACACACACACACACTTGTTGTACATGTATGTGGTTTAGAACACACACATACACACTTGTTGTACATGGATGTTGGTTTAGAACACACACACACACACACACACTTGTTGTACATGGATGTTGGTTTAGAACACACACATACACACTTGTTGTACATGTAAGGTGGTTTAGAACACACACACATACACACTTGTTGTACATGGATGTTGGTTTAGAACACACACACACACACACTTGTTGTACATGGATGTTGGTTTAGAAACACACACACACATACACACTTGTTGTACATGATGGTGGTTTAGAACACACACACACATACACACTTGTTGTACATGGATGTTGGTTTAGAACACACACACACACATACACACTTGTTGTACATGTAAGGTGGTTTAGAACACACACACATACACACTTGTTGTACATGGATGGTGGTTTAGAACACACACACACACACACTTGTTGTACATGGATGTTGGTTTAGAACACACACATACACACTTGTTGTACATGTAAGGTGGTTTAGAACACACACACACACACTTGTTGTACATGGATGTTGGTTTAGAACACACACACACACACACTTGTTGTACATGGATGTTGGTTTAGAAAACACACACACACACTTGTTGTACATGGATGTTGGTTTAGAAACACACACACACACACTTGTTGTACATGGATGTTGGTTTAGAACACACACACACACACACACTTGTTGTACATGGATGGTGGTTTAGAAAACACACACACACACACTTGTTGTACATGGATGTTGGTTTAGAACACACACACACACACTTGTTGTACATGGATGGTGGTTTAGAACACACACACACACTTGTTGTACATGGATGTTGGTTTAGAACACACACACACATACACACTTGTTGTACATGGATGGTGGTTTAGAACACACACACACACACACATTTGTTGTACATGGATGTTGGTTTAGAACACACACACACACACACACTTGTTGTACATGGATTGTGGTTTAGAACACACACACACACACACTTGTTGTACTGGATTGTGGTTTAGAACACACACACACACACACTTGTCGTACATGGATTGTGGTTTAGAACACACACACACACACACTTGTTGTACATGGATTGTGGTTTAGAACACACACACACACACACACACTTGTTGTACATGGATTGTGGTTTAGAACACACACACACACATACTTGTCGTACATGGATTGTGGTTTAGAACACACACACACACACACTTGTCGTACATGAATGGTGGTTTAGAACACACACACACACACACACTTGTCGTACATGAATTGTGGTTTAGAACACACACACACACACACTTGTCGTACATGAATGGTGGTTTAGAACACACACACACACACACTTGTCGTACATGGATTGTGGTTTAGAACACACACACACACACACATTTGTCGTACATGGATTGTGGTTTAGAACACACACACACACACACTTGTCGTACATGGATTGTGGTTTAGAACACTTGTCGTACATGGATTGTGGTTTAGAACACACACACACACTTGTCGTACATGAATGTCGTGGTTTAGAACACACACACACACACACTTGTCGTACATGAATGGTGGTTTAGAACACACACACACACACACACACACACTTGTCGTACATGAATGGTGGTTTAGAACACACATACACACACACTTGTCGTACATGGATTGTGGTTTAGAACACACACACACACACACTTGTCGTACATGAATGGTGGTTTAAAACACACACACACACACAACACACATGCACACAGACACACACACACACGCACATACACACATTTGTCGTAAACGCGTAGACGATAATGCTTTCACAGACACATGTTAATATTATACACACACAAACTAACAGATTACATCACTATTATTACGTAGACACATATATATTGCCCATCATTGCAACAATTCTGTGATCCCATTAGTAGTTGAAATCCAAGTGTGTAAGGAGTAGGAATATAACACACTTTGTATACAACCAATAAATGACTTAAGATTCAAAGTAAAATTATTTCACACGAGGTTACATATGTTAAAATTGTATGGTACATGAAACTATTAGGGATATTTAAATACATGTACATACATACATACATACATACATACATACATACATACATACATACATACATACATACATGAACATACACTAAATTAAGCATGCACACTTACATATTAAACATTACTCGAGTTTATAAAGACCAATATAATAAAATACAAGTTATATATATATATATATATATATATATATATATATATATATATATATATATATATATATATATATATATAGTTGTATACCATACACATACATTATATACAATTAATGTGTAGCTATCTGTATATAAACTCTTTGGCAGTGCTTATGTCGACCTGAGTGAACTGTGGCAGCCAACGAGGTTTGGCAGGTGAACTTGACAGTGACCTGATTCCTAATTCATGGGCCATGGCTCACGTGTAAGGCTTCGGGCAAGTCACGCGGCAGCCACAGGTTACCTGTAACAGGACAAGGTAGCGGCTTTATCTGGCAACCAGGGTAAACTAGTTTGAAGCACTTGCCCGCCTCGCCTGCCCTTCAATGGCATTACCTGACACAGACCGCCAAGGCGATTGATGAATGATGGAGTAGAGAGAGAGAGAGAGAGAGAGAGAGAGAGGAGAGGGCGAGCGAGAGAGAGAGAGAGAGTTGTTTTATTGTTCAATGGCGTATAAACTCAATAGCTTCCGCTATAATTAATATTGTTATTCTCTGATTTTCCCATGACGCGTAGTAAACAGAGCATTGCATTGGTTTTAAGTAGGCCTATCGAAAAACATGACTTGTTTGTTACAATACAGTAAGAGAGAGAGATAGAGAGAGAGAGAGAGAGAGAGAGAGAGAGAGAGAGAGAGAGAGAGAGAGAGAGAGAGAGAGACAGACAGACAGACAGACAGACAGATACATACAGACAGACAGACAGACAGACAGACAAACAGGCAGAGACGGAGACAGAGAGACAAAGAGACAGAGAGAGTTAGTTGGCCAAAGGAAGGAGGGGTGTACGTTTACCTTTGATTCAAACAAGACTTATTTTTGGCAGGCAATAATTTCGAACTCTCTAAGCCTAAATAAATTGTGTATACTGTCTTTATCATTATGTCCATGTATACTGTCTTTATCATTATGCCCATGTATCATTGTGTCCATGACTTTGTCCATGTATGTCCATTATGTCCATGTACACTGTCTTTATCATTATGTCCATGTATATGTATACTGTCTTTATCATTATGTCCATGTACACTGTCTTTATCATTATGTCCATGTATACTCTCTTTATCATTATGTCCATGTATACTGTCTTTATCATTATGTCCATGTATACTGTCTTTATCATTATGTCCATGTATACTGTCTTTGTGTCCATTATGTCATCATTGTGTTCATGTATACTGTCTTTATCATTACGTCCATGTATACTGTCTTTATCATTATGTCTTTATCATTGTGTCATGTATACTGTCTTTATCCATTATGTCCATGTATACTGTCTTTATCATTATGTCCATGTCTTTATCATGTCATTTATCATTATGTCCATGTATACTGTCTTTATCATTATGTCCATGTATACTGTCTTTATCATTATGTCCATGTACTGTCTTTATCATTATGTCCATGTATACTGTCTTTATCATTATGTCCATGTATACTGTCTTTATCATTGTGTCCATGTATACTGTCTTTATCATTCTGTCCATGTATACTGTCTTTATCATTATGTCCATGTATACTTTCTTTATTCTGTTATGTCTTTATCATTGCATTATGTCTTTATCATTGTGTCCATGTATACTGTCTTTATCATTATGTCCATGTATACTGTCTTTATCATTATGTCCATGTATACTGTCTTTATCATTATGTCCATGTATACTGTCTTTATCATTATGTCCATGTATACTGTCTTTATCATTATGTCCATGTATACTGTCTTTATCAGTATGCCCATGTATACTGTCTTTGTCATTATGTCCATGTATACTGTCTTTATCATTATGTCCATGTATACTGTCTTTATCATTATGTCCATTATAGTGTCTTTATCATTATGTCCATGTATACTGTCTTTTGTCATTATCATGTCCATGTATACTGTCTTTATCATTATGTCCATGTATACTGTCTTTATCATTATGTCCATGTATGTATACTGTCTTTATCATTATGTCCATGTATACTGTCTTTATCATTATGTCCATGTATACTGTCTTTATCATTATGTCCATGTATACTGTCTTTATCATTATGTCCATGTATACTGTCTTTATCATTATGTCCATGTATACTGTCTTTATCATTATGTCCATGTATACTGTCTTTATCATTATGTCCATGTATACTGTCTTTATCATTATGTCCATGTATACTGTCTTTATCATTATGTCCATGTATACTGTCTTTATCATTATGTCCATGTATACTGTCTTTATCATTATGTCCATGTATACTGTCTTTATCATATGTCATGTATACTGTCTTTAAGATTATGTCCATGTATACTGTCTTTATCATTATGTCCATGTATACTGTCTTTATCATTATGTCCATGTATACTGTCTTTATCATTGTCTTTATCATTATGTCCATGTATACTGTCTTTATCATTATGTCCATGTATACTGTCTTTATCATTATGTCCATGTATACTGTCTTTATCATTATGTCCATGTATACTGTCTTTATCATTATGTTCATGTATACTGTCTTTATCATTATGTCCATGTATACTGTCTTTATCATTATGTTCATGTATACTATGTCCCTGTATACCCATGTATACTGTCTTTATCATTATGTCCATGTATACTGTCTTTATCATTATGTCCATGTATACTGTCTTTATCATTATGTCCATGTATACTGTCTTTGTCATTATGTCCATGTATACTGTCTTTATCATTATGTCCATGTATACTGTCTTTATCATTGTGTCCATATGTCCATGTATACTGTCTTTATCATTATGTCCATGTATAGTGTCTTTATCATTATGTTCATGTATACTGTCTTTGTCATTATGTCCATCTATAGTGTCTTTATCATTATGTCCATGTATACTGTCTTTATCATTATGTCTATGTATACTGTCTTTATCATTATGTCTATGTATACTGTCTTTGTCATTATGTCCATGTATACTGTCTTTATCATTATGTCCACAGAGACAGAGACAGAGAGTCAGAGTCAGAGACAGAGACAGACAGAGACAGAGACAGAGACAGAAAGACAGAGACAGAGAGAGACAAAGACAGAGAGACAGAGACAGAGACAGACAGAAAAAGACAGAGACAGTGACGGAATCAGAGAAACAGAGACAGAGACAGAGACAGAGACAGAAACAGAGACAGAGACATAGACAGAGACAGAGACAGAGAGACAGAGACAGAGAGACAAAGACAGAGACAGTGACAGAAACAGAGAAACAGATACAGAGACAGAGACAGAGACAGAGACTGAGACACAGACACAGGCAGAGAGACAGAGAACAGAGCAAAGAGACAGAGACAGAGACAGAGAGATAGAGACAAAGAGACAGAGACAAAGAAACAGAGACAAAGAAACAGAAACAAAGACATAGACAAAGACACAGACATAGACACAGAGAGAGACGGAGACAGAGACAGAGACAGAGACAGAGACAGAGACAGAGACTGAGACAGAGACAGAGACATGAACATACAGAGAGACAGAGACAGAGACAGAGACAAAGACATAGAGAGATAGACAGAGAGATACTGGACCCAGAGACAAAGATGGAGACAGAGACAGAGACAGAGACAGAGGCAGAGAGAGAGAGACAGGGAAGCAGAAAATGGAGAGGGATGAGAGAGAAGATACAGAGAAAGAGTGTGAGAGAGAGAGAGAGGGGGAGAAATAGAGAGGGAGAGAGAAAGAGAGAAAAGGGAGGGAGAGAGAGAGA
>JAXRKP010000800.1:142500-147500 GCA_037039925.1 Doris montereyensis | reverse complement strand
CCATTTACGGTGATATCAGGGTGAAAATAAAGAGGAAAAAAGGAAAAGGAAGAAGTAGGTTATACCAGTAGCTTCGCCAGCCGCCTACTCAGTCTACACTGTGCGTACATCTCATTCGAAATGCTTTATGTTCATCCGTGGTAGACAAATACAGTCATTATTTCTTTCTGCAACTCTTAATCAGGCAATCAATAACCGTCCCTCTCTGTTCGTCTGTCATCTGTCTGTCCATCTGAAGTCTCTGTCTGCAAGTCTTGCAAGCTGCCAACCTGCCAGTCTTCCCTTCGAGTTATCTATAACTTGTCTGTGTATATCTCTGTCCATCCGATATCTTTGTCTGCAAGTCTTTATTGTTGCCTACCTCATAATATTCCGCTCCATCTGTATCTGTATTTGATAGTCTGTCTCTCTTGTCTATCAGGTGTCTTTGTCTGCAAGTCTTTATTTATCACCTGATCCGCTCCACGCTATAGAAACCTGGATAAGCTCCGACTCTATGGGCCGTAATGGCCTTGAAAAGTGTTCGAACTTTTGTACCGTCTGAAACAACAACCACCATCCACCATACTTGGTGATCTCAGGAATCAATGAAGATAAACAACCATGAACCATCCAACCAACCAACTAACCAACCAACTAACCAACCAACCTATCAACCAATCAATCCATCAACCTATCAATCAGCCAACCAATCAATCAATCAACCAACCAACCACATAAGAAACCACCCAATCAACCAACAAACCTCATAACCAACCAACCAACCAACCAACCACATAATCAGCATCCAACCAACCAACCAACCAACCAACCAACCATAATCAGCCAACCAACCAACCAACCAACCACATAATTAGCCAACCAACCAACCAACCACATAATCAGCCAACCAACCACCAACCAATCAGCCAACCAACCAACCAACCAACATAAACCAACTAATCAACCAACCAACCGACCAACCCAAAAACTTAACCGCCAACCATCAATCCAACCAATCATCCAACCATCCAACCAACCAAACAACCAATCAACAACCATCCAACCAACAAACCAGCCATCCAACCATCAACCTTCCAACCAACCATCCAACCAACCATCCAACCAACCATCCAACCAAACCATCCAACCAACCAACCAAACAACCAACCATCAACCATCTAACCATCCAACCAACAAACCATCCAACCATCCAAACCATCCAACCATCTAACCATCCAACCAACCAACCATCCAACCAACCATCCAACCATCCAACCAACCATCCCAACCATCCAACCATCCAACCATCCAACCAAACCATCCAACTCCAACCATCCAACCAACCATCCAACCATCCAACCATCCATCCAACCAAACCATCCAACCATCCAACCATCCAACCAACCATCCAACCATCCAACCATCCAACCATCCAACCATCCAACCAACCATCCATCCAACCATCCAACCATCCAACCATCCAACCATCCAACCAACCAACCAACCAACCATCCAACCAACCATCCCAACCAACCATCCAACCATCCAACCATCCAAACCAACCATCCAACCAACCATCCAACCAACCAACCATCAACCAACCAACCATCCAACCATCCAACCATCCAACCATCAACCAACCAAACCAACCAACCAACCATCCAACCAACCAACCATCCAACCAACCAACCATCCATCCATCCAATCCAACCAACCATCCAACCAACCAACCATCCAACCATCCAACCATCCAATCATCCAATCAACCAACCAACCAACCAACCATCCAACCATCCAACCAACCATCCAACAACCATCCAACCAACCATCCAACCATCCAACCAACCAACCATCCAACCAACCATCCAACCAACCAACCAACCATCCAACCATCCAAACCATCCAACAACCATCCAACCAACCAACCAAACCATCCAACCAACCAACCAACCATCCAACCAAACCATCCAACCATCAACCATCCAACCAACCAACCATCCAACCATCCAACCATCCAACCATCCAACCAACCATCCAACCAACCAACCAACCAACCATCCAACCATCCACCATCCAACCATCCAACCAACCATCCAACCATCCAACCAACCAACCAACCATCCAACCATCCAACCATCCAACCAACCAAACCAACCAACCAACCATCCAACCAACCAACCAACCATCCAACCATCCAACCATCCAACCATCCAACCAACCCATCCAACCATCCAACCATCCAACCATCCAACCAACCAACCAACCATCCAACCAACCATCCAACCATCCAACCATCCAATCAACCATCCAACCAACCAACCAACCAACCATCCAACCATCCAACCAACCAACCAACCATCCAACCAACCAACCATCATTCAACCATCCAACCATCCAACCAAACCAACCAACCAACCATCCATCCAACCAACCATCCAACCATCCAACCATCCAACCAACCAACCAACCATCCAACCAACCAACCAACCATCCAACCATCCAACCATCCAACCAACCAAACCAACCAACCAACCAACCATCCAACCATCCATCCAACCATCCAAAACATCCAACCAACCATCCAACCAACCAACCATCCAACCATCCATCCAACCATCCAACCAACCATCCAACCATCCAATCCATCCAACCATCCAACCATCCAACCAACCATCCAACCATCCAACCATCCAACCATCCAACCAACCAACCATCCATCCAACCATCCAACCATCCAACCAACCCCAACCATCCAACCAACCAACCATCCAACCATCCAACCAACCATCCAACCAACCAACCATCCAACCATCCAACCATCCAACCATCCAACCATCCAACCATCCAACCATCCAACCATCCAACCAACCAACCATCCAACCAACCAACCATCCACCATCCATCCAACCATCCAACCATCCAACCAACCAACCAACCAACCATCCAACCATCCAACCATCAACCATCCAACCAACCATCCAACCATCCAACCATCCAACCATCCAACCATCCAACCAACCAACCATCCAAACCAACCATCCAACCATCAATCATCCAACCATCCAACCATCCAACCAACCATCCATCCAACCAACCAACCATCCAACCAACCAACCATCCAACCAACCATCCAACCATCCATTGATCCAACCAACCATCCAACCATCCAACCCCATCCAACCATCCAACCATCCAACCATCCAAACCAACCATCCAACCATCCAACCATCCAACCATCCAACCATCCAACCATCCAACCATCATTCATCAACCATCCAACCAACCATCCATCCATCCAATCCAAACCAACCAACCATCCAACCATCCAACCAACCAACCAACCAACCATCCAACCATCCAACCAACCAACCATCCAACCATCCAACCATCCAACCAACCATCCAACCATCCAACCATCCAACCAACCAAACCATCCAACCAATCCATCCAACCATCCACCATCCAACCAACCATCCAACCATCCAACCAACCATCCAACCATCCAAACCAACCATCCAACCAACCATCCAACCAACATCCAACCAACCATCCAACCATCCAACCATTCAACCATCCAACCATCCAACCATCCAACCAACCAACCATCCAACCATCCAACCATCCAACCAACCATCCAACCATCCAACCATCCAACCAACCAACAACCAACCATCCAACCAACCATCCAACCATCAACCATCCAACCATCCAACCAACCAACCATCCATCCAACCAACCATCCAACCATCCAACCATCCAACCATCCAACCATCCAACCAACCATCCAACCAACCATCCAACCAACCAACCAACCATCCAACCAACCATCCAACCAACCAACCAACCATCCAACCATCCAACCAACCATCCAACCAACCATCCAACCAACCAACCATCCAACCATTCCAACCAACCATCCAACCATCCAACCAACCAACCAACCATCCAACCAACCATCCAACCATCCCAACCAACATCCAACCATCCAACCAACCATCCAACCATCCAACCAACCAATCCAACCAAAAAATTATCCAACCATCCAACCATCCAACCAATCCAACCATCCAACCAAACAACCAACCAACTAACCATCCAACCATCCAACCAACCAACCATCCAACCATCCAACCATCCAACCATCCAACCATCCAACCAACCAACCATCCAACCATCCAACCATCCAACCATCCAACCATCCAACCATCAACCATCCAACCATCCAACCAACCATCCAACCATCCAACCATCCAACCATCCAACCATCCACATCCAACCATCCAACCATCCAACCATCCAATCCAACCATCCAACCATCCAACCATCCATCCAATCCAACCATCCAACCATCCAACATCCATCCATCCAACCATCCAACGATCCAATCCAACCATCCAACCAACCAACCATCCAACCATCCAACCATCCATCCATCCATCCAACCATCCAACCAACCAACCATCCATCCATCCAACCATCCAACCATCCATCCACCAACCAACCAACCATCCAACCATCAACCATCCAACCATCCAACCAACCATCCAACCAACCAACCATTCAACCATCCAACCATCCAACCATCCAACCATCCATCCATCCAACCATCCAACCATCCATTCATCCATCCAACCATCCAACCATCCAACCAACCATCCAATCCAACCATCCAACCATTCAACCATCCATCCATCCAACCATTCAACCATCAATCCAACCATCCAACCATCCAACCATCACCATCAACCATCCAACCAACCATCAACCAACCAACCAACCACCCAACCATCCAACCATCCAACCATCCAACCATCAATCCAACCATCCAACCAACCATCCATCCAACCATCCAACCATCCAACCAACCAACCATCCAACCATCCAACCATCCAACCATCCAACCATCCAACCATCCAACCATCCAACCAACCAACCATCCACCATCCAACCATTCAACCATCCAACCAAACCAACCATCCAACCATCCAACCATCCAACCAACCAACCATTCAACCAAC
>JAXRKP010000800.1:127500-140000 GCA_037039925.1 Doris montereyensis | reverse complement strand
AAATTTTCCCATGAACGTAAAAGTGCTTCTCTTTCTGCAACTATAACATGTTGTAATATTATTAATACGGTGAAATGACTGCTTTGGCTAAATTTGTGTTCAGAATTATTTGTATTGGACCAAGAGATCGCATCTGTAATGCAAAAGTCACATCACCAGAAGGAGAGAAAAACCCCCAGGAGAAAAACCCCCAGGAAAAAAGAGAGATAGTTGGAGGAGAAGGGAGTAAAAAAAAGAGGGGATGTTGGAGGAGAAGGACAACCATTGGAGGAGAAGGAGTAAAAAAAAGAAAAGGAGGGAGGGAGATGTTGAAGATGAAGGAGAGAAAATAAAGAGGGAGGGGATGTTGGAGGAGAAGGAGTAAAAAAAATGAGGAGAGAATGTTGGAAGATGATAGGAGGAGAAAAGAGGGAAGGGATGTTGGAGGAGAAGGAGTAAAAAAAAAAGGGGAGAGGATGTTGGAGGAGAAAAAAAAAAAAAAGAGGGAGGATGTTGGAGGAGAAATGAGTAAAAAAAAGAGGGAGGGGATGTTGGAGGAGAAAGGGAGTAAAAAAAGGGAGAGAGAGAGAGGGATGTTGGAGGAGAGAAGTAAAAGAAAAGAGGGAGGGGATGTTGGAGGAGAAGAAAAAAAAGGGGAGGGATGGAGGAAAAGAGGGATGTTGGAAAAAGAGAGACAGAGAAAAAAAGAAGGGATGGTGGAGGAGAGAAAAAAATGAAAGAGAGGGATGTTGGAAGAAGGAGGAGGAAAAGGAGGATGTTGGAGAAAGTGAAAAAAAGAGGGAAAGATATGATGGAGGATAGGGGAAAAGAGGGAAAGGATGATGGAGGAGAAGGAGGAAAAGGATATGGTGGATAGGGAGAAAGAAAAAAAAGAATGACTGCATGGTGGCAGATAAGAAATGAAAGAGAGGGATGGATGGTGGAGAATACAGGAAAAGATTTAGGGAGGAGATGTTGGAGAAAAAGGAAAAGAAAGAGAGGAGAGATGTTGGAGAAAAAAGAGAGAAAAAAAGGAAATGTTGGAGAAAAGGGAGAAAAGATCAAGATGTTGGAGAAAAAGAAATTCAAAGAGGATGGAGATGTTGGAGAAAAGGAGAGAAAGAGGAGATGTTGGAAACTATAAATTATAAAACTAGGGAGATGTTGGAGAAAAAGAGAGAAAAGAGGGAGGAGATGTTGGGGAAAAAGGAGAAAAAGGGGAGGAGTGGTGAGAGATAAAGACCAGAGGAAAAGAGGGAGGAGGTTGGAAAAAAAAGTAGAGAAAAAGCAAGAAGGAAAAAACACCATGGAGAAAAACCAGGGGTGGTGGAAAACGGAGGGAGGAGATTAGGAGGACACAAGTGCAGGGAAAAGCATGGTGGAGAAAAGAAAAAAACCACAGATGGTTAAGATAATGGAGGAGAAATTTTTAACACACCTTAGATTAAAAAAGAGCGAAAGATTTAAGACGATTGCAAAAGGCATAAAAGAATAGGATGGAAGACAAACAGGTCACTCTCTCTCTCTCTACTCTCTGGGTCTCTCTCTAAACCACTCTCTTAGATTCTCTCTCTCTCTCTAGATCTTTCAAATAAGAGAGAGGGAGAGAAAAGCTAATTTTCTCTCTCTAACTCTCAATCTCTCTCTCTCAGATTTTCTCTCTCTCTCTCTCTCAAATCCTCTATCTCTCTCTCTCTCTCTCTCTCTCAGATCTCTCTCTTCTTTCTCTCTCTCTTTAACTCTCTCTCTACTCAAAGTCTCTCTCTTTAATCTCTCTCTCTCTCTCTCTCTCTCATTTTATCTCTCTCTCTCTCTTATTCTCTCTGATTGCATATATAAATTATAATTTAGATTACATATGACATATAGCATTAAAAGATAAACCTATAGATGAGAATATATATATATCTCAATCTCTTCTATTCATTCCCCCTTCCCTCTCCTCCCTCCCTCTCTCTCTCTCTCTCTCTCTCTCTCTCTCTCTCTCTCTCTCTTCTCTCTCTCTCTGATAGATTATTTAGCTCTCTTTTAAAACAGGTCCCCCTCTGCCTCTCTTTCTCACTTCTCACACAATCCACCTCATCATGATACTATCTATCCTCTATGCCATCATTTTAAATCTCTACACATAATACGAACACACCCGACTCACTGCCCAATGGAAGCAAACAAAACGATCCCAGAGTACATCAGCTGTACCTTAGAAGTTTCTTTTTGTTGATACAGGTCACAGAGTACAGTATACAGTTGTATGGGGGTTTGTTCGTTTTGTTTTTTGTTTTGGAGGAGTTTGGGGAGGGGGGTGTGTGGGGGATGGGGTTGTGGCTTTTGTTTTGTTTTGTATCTTGTGGGTTTTTTTGTATCCACAAGTAATACAATATTGTTAATGATATAAAAACTTTTGGGTATTAAAGGCTTTCTATTGTTGCAAACATATTATTATTACATCCAAGGTGATACCAAGTACGATTATTAGATCGGGTCAGTTATTGATACAGGATAACTATTCAACTTTTTAATCACAAAACCTGTTTAAAATGGTGGCTTGGGTGAAAGTTCTACTCAAAAATGATGAAACAATGAAAATTTCCAATAATTAAACGTCACCTTTGATAGAAAACTTTCTCAAATGCAAACGATCATGCGATCATTTAGAATGACATGCAAAATATGGTTGTTCTTAGTTGCATGGCAACAGAGAATGATGAACTCAGAATTGTATATATATATTATGGCTTTTATTGTTGACACAGTTTGCCTCATGCAACGGATCAACATATTAGCAGAGACTTACTATCTCATCTGTACCATTTGAGCTACCGGAAACCCGAATTATATACAGCTTGATTATAGGCATCTAGGCCTGGAACAACATCATATTTCACTTGACTTCTACGTATAAGGTCAAAATGTTGGTTTCCTCTCTGTGTCAACGTCACATTTTTTATTGGGATTTTTCTCTTTATCTCCACCTTACTTTTCCATGACTGTTAATTTCTGAAATCATCCAATGTCGAAAATAAAACAATATATAAATAATAATAAAACAAATTGAATAATCTAACAATAATCTTACCTTTCTCAAACAAGACTGACGAAGAGATCATCGTCGGATTAGAATCATGATATGTTATTCTCCTTAACTAGCATCTATAAAGAAATTTAAAAAATGGTGGCTGTTAATGGCGGAGTTTTACGCTGTCAGACTTGGGATAAAATGAAAACAAGTTTTTCTTGAATGAACCAAAACAAATAATAGCTTGTGAATAGTGTCTGAGTCCATTTAGCATTGTCTAACTAGAATAATCCATAATATGAGACGTTTTGAAAAGGCACTTTAAGTTTGTCAACAATCAAATATGGTGTCATTGACGATATTGAAGTTGTCATCATTTTTCCTTTCAAATAGCCATCATCATCATCATTTTCATTTTATCATCCAATCACCATCATCATCATCATTATCATCATTATCATCATCTTATCCTCATCAAGGGATCATCATCATCATCATCATGTTTTGATTCTGTCAGCATTATCCCCATCATCATCGATCATCATCTCCATCATATCATCATCATTATCATTATCCACCATCACCTGGACCAGGATCATCATCATCATCATCATCATCATCATTACTCACATCACCTCATCAAATATTTCAACCGTTGGTCACATTGAACTCATCACCATCATGATTGAGAGGATCATCATAACATACTATTGTATTATCATCAAGAAGAGGAAGAAGAAGAAGAAGAAGAAGAAGAAGAAGAAGAAGAAGAAGAAGAAGAAGAAGAAGAAGAAGAAGAAGAAGAAGAAGAAGAAGAAGAAGAAGAAGAAGAAGAAGAAGAAGAAGAAGAAGAAGAAGAAGAAGAAGAAGAAGAAGAAGAAGAAGAAGAAGAAGAAGAAGAAGAAGAAGAAGAAGAAGAAGAAGAAGAAGAAGAAGAAGAAGAAGAAGAAGAAGAAGAAGAAGAAGAAGAAGAAGAAGAAGAAGAAGAAGAAGAAGAAGAAGAAGAAGAAGAAGAAGAAGAAGAAGAAGAAGAAGAAGAAGAAGAAGAAGAAGAAGAAAAGAAGAAGAAGAAGAAGTAGCAGAAGAAGAAGAAGAAAACGAAGGAAAAAGAAGAAGGAGGAAGAAGAAGAAGAAGAAGAAGAAGAAGAAGAAGAAGAAGAAGAAGAAGAAGAAGAAGAAGAAGAAAGAAGAAGAAGAAGAAGAAGAAGAAGAAGAAGAAGAAGAAGAAGAAGAAGAAGAAGAAGAAGAAGAAGGAGGAGAAGAAGAAGAAGAAGGAAGGAAGAAGAGGAGGAAGAAGAAGAAGAAGAAGAAGAAGAAGAAGAAGAAGAAGAAGAAGAAGAAGAAGAAGAAGGAAGAAGAAGAAGAAGAAGAAGAAGAAGAAGAAGAAGAAGAAGAAGAAGAAGAAGAAGAAGAAGTTATCAAAGAAGAAGAAGAAGAAAGAAGAAGAAGAAGAAGAAGAAAAGAAGAAAGAAGAAGAAGAAGAAGAAGAAGAACAACAACAACAACAACAACAACAACAACAATAATAATAATAACAATAATAATAATAATAATAATAATAATAATAATAATAACAATAATAATAATAATAATGATGATAATGATGATAATGATGATAAATGATGATGATGATGATGATTGATATTAATAATAATAATAATAATAATAATAATAATAATAATAATAATAATAATAATAATAATAATAATAATAATAATAATAATAATAATAATAACGATTAGAATAATATCGGAGATGAACGATAAAAATAAGGTCTCATATGCAGATCACAACACTCTGTGCACGTTTAAGATCCCTTGGCTGTTCACTAGGCAGTGTGGGCCAAAGTTTTAAAATGTCCTACCAAACCCCCCCCCGCACCCCCGAGGTCACCTTAGACATGGATGTGGGTAAGCAAATCAAAATCGGAAACCAAAGATTGATTATTATATACACAAACACAATGCCACCCACACACCACACACCGTTCTGTCGATGAATTCGGGCCAAGGTCAAGGTGATAATATACCAGTTGTTATTATCGTGTCCTCTCACTGACACGACAACGAATGTGTTTACAAACTGTCTAACACACGCATACATACACACATGGACACACACACACACACATGCCTACCTGCACACACATAATGTACACCTTGTAATCTAATGGCAGACGAACCGGATGTGATACACAGCAAATGCATTTGGTCTAAAGTCAAAACACATTATTATTGTTGTTATCGCTATTATTGCATTGCCTTTTTGTCCTTGACCCCACAATTTAAATGTGACATCCGGCTCTTTTTTTAAATAGCATATATATATATATATATTAGATGCACCATGTATGAGCAAATTACACCCCCTAAAAACGAAAACAAAACCAACATAGGTTTTTCAGATTTTCTGATTTTTTACTATTTGTGAAACTAAGATTCTAGCTATCTAAATCTGAAAAATATACATGGACATCTAGCATTGCAAATCTAATGAAGTGCTAGAAAACCTAAATTTCTAGATTCTAGATCTAGATCTAGTTTCGGTTGTGCGCTCGATCTATATCTAGATAACGTAGATCTAGAGTGCGATGTAGATTTTAAATCTTGATCTCTAGACCAATAAAATGTCTATATAGCAGGCCTGGGGTTCTTAAACTTTCACGGCCGCGCTCCATTGACACCGTCCATCATAACTCGCCCCTCCCCCCTCCCTCCCCTCCCACATCTAAAAAAAATCAATAACATAGTATACAAGAAAGAAGGGCACAAGTTGTTACAAATTTTCCTCTTAAAAGGAAATGGTGAAGTCTTTCTTTTGTTTGTGTGTTCGTATTGTTTTTTGTGTGTTTTTTCTTTTTAGGGGGGGGGGTGTGTGTATTTGAAATCGAGGTCATTTTGAGAACAATACACTTCAATGCACATCGCATGTCGTCTTCGTAGTCGAGTTTGTTCCGAGCTTTCCCCCTTCCACATATATGCAAGGGCAGAAAAGCCACTTTCACACATAAGTGGCCGAGAATGAGTAGGAGGGTGCGCAGAGCTACATTCCCAACATTCTTGTAAACACACACGTATTTCGCCCATAAATCGTTGAAGAGGAATGACTTCGAAGTCGTCTTTTGCAATGGAGTTGCAAATCATCTCCAAAAATAATTCCTCCTCAAATTGTCAGTAGGCAGAATACTCTCGTTGATACGAAAGAGATTCCTTGCCATTTGCCAATTTGGGTTATCAGTGTTCTCCCAAGTCTGGAAATAACTATACCGCTCCAATTCTTGTGTCAAGAGATTTGCGATGGCTTTCTACTTCGACCTTCAGCTCACCCTCCATATCATTCTGTTGGGAAATTTTTTTTCTCGAGGGTTGGGTCGAGGTTTTGGAAATAAAACCGCATTTCCTCTCTGAACTCGACGAAAGCACAGCCCAAGTCTCACGACAAAAGCACGAATTGCGTTGTAGTGATCGATGTAGTTGCTGTGCTTTCCCTGCAAACTGATTGAGTCCATTCAGGCCTTTCTAAAATGTTAGCCATGTGTGCCAACGTCAGCTGAAACCCCTCTGACATGAATAAAAGCAGGAGAAGGTACATTCACCCTTCCCACCTTGTAAGAGCGACAACCAAAGAAAAGCCGTATAACACAGCTACGTCTCATTATCGGAACCCATATCCTTGCACATCACCAACAGAAACAACCTCGAATTCTTGACCTTATGCTTTGTCGTAGTTGACGACTGTATGACAAATGTCAAGCTTGTCATTTCATTGCAGCAGGAAGATTTCTGGAGGCCAGGCTTGCATATATAGACTACAGTGAGTTCCGACTGTGTTCATGCTTCCTGCTTCATTCTGGTAATAAATCCATTCCCAGATACATTCATTGAAGTGGCACCATCGGTACAGACAAGCACACGGTTCTCCCATTTCACGGCATTGCGGTCGAATTATGCACGAGGCACCAGTTTCGAAACGTCGTCTGTCTTCTGCTTGAAGTGTCGTCTGTTTCAAGGGCTCAGCAAAACAACATTTCCTCATAATTATTGACGTCGATCCAGAACATAAAACGTAGACCAGTAACTATGTCTATAATTGCGCAACACCAGTTGTCTCATCATACTGAAAAGTGGCGTAAAATGGTGATGCACCTACCTTTTTTCGGAGCTTGGAATTCATGTATCATCTACGACTTCACCGATGGCTATTTTTTTCCATCGAAGAATCGGAGAGAGAAACTGTCGCGCCGTGATAATTGACTCGTGGGTGGGGGGGGGGGGGGGGGGGGGTTCTGACAATGTTACTGTCATCGCTGGGTTTACCCTAAACGTCTAGATTTACCCAACGGCTGTCAAGCATCAACTACAGTGACTAAGCGGTTCTCAATGTGGGGTAGTATTAAGGTGCGTATATGTTACCCGGGAGAAAATTGACTTGCCATGGGATGGCAGATTTATATGACAGTGCCGTAGCAACATATACGTGCATCTCTTAATATGATATGCGCATCAATCGTCTTTGGACATTGGGAAATTTTTAGTAGACACGGGGGGGGGGGGCGTGAATGTCACTGGCGCCCGCCGAATTAAAACGACAACCAAAGTCAACTAGATAAACACGGAAAGTTGCATGTTAGAATTTCCTTTTCCATCTGGGAATCCATGCCAGTAAGAACGTTAGACCTAAGCGAATACTCGCATGTAAAAGATATGGATTTTTCGTACTGCCTTATATTCAGTGTCTAGAACCGAGGAACGTTCCAAAGCTATATGTTTTTGAGTCCAAACAGAGGGGACAATAGAACTAGCTGTAGTGGATTCACTGTGCAATTCTAGTCGGGGGTTGACAGTAGTATTCGTCAAGTTGTCATATTTCAAACTAAAGACTTATTGTTTTATTATACGTCCTTACGTGGTCGCAACGGCAAGTGAGACGGTATTACACTAGTAGTGTTTTAACAAATAGTGAGACGATATTACACTAGTAGTGTTTTAACAAATAGTGAGACAGTATTACACTAGTTATGTTTTAACAAACAATGAGACGGTATTACACTAGTAGTGTTTTAATAAACAATGAGACGGTATTACACTAGTAGTGTTTTAATAAACAATGAGACGGTATTACACTAGTAGTGTTTTAATAAACAATGAGACGATATTACACTAGTAGTGTTTTAATAAACAATGAGACGATATTACACTAGTAGTGTTTTAACAAACAATGAGACGGTATTACACTAGTAGTGTTTTAACAAATAATGAGACGGTATTACACTAGTAGTGTTTTAACGAATAGTAGGGCGGTATTACACTAGTAGTGTTTTAACAAACAGTGAGACGGTATTACACTAGTTGTGTTTGAACGAACTATATATGAGACGACATTACACTATTGTGTTTGAACAAACAGTGAGACGGTATTACACTAGTAGTGTTTTAACAAACAATGAGACTGTGTTTACACTAGTAGTGTTTTAACGAACAATGAGACTGTGTTACACTAGTAGTGTTTTAACAAACGAACAATGACGGACGACAGTACACTAGTTGTGTTTGAACAAACAGTGAGACGGTATTACACTAGTAGTGTTTTAACGAACAATGAGACGTATTACACTAGTAGTGTTTTAACAAACAGTGAGACGGTATTACACTAGTAGTGTTTTAATGAACAATGAGACGGTATTACACTAGTAGTGTTTTAACGAACAATGAGACGGTATTACACTAGTAGTGTTTTAACAAACAGTGAGACGGTATTACACTAGTTGTGTTTTAACAAACAGTGAGACGGTATTACACTAGTTGTGTTTTAGCAAACAGTGAGACGGTATTACACTAGTTGTGTTTGAACGAACTATGAGACGACAGTACACTATGTGTGTTTTAGCAAACAGTGAGACGGTATTACACTAGTAGTGTTTTAACGAACAATGAGACGGTATTACACTAGTAGTGTTTTAACAAACAATGAGACGGTATTACACTAGTTGTGTTTTAGCAAACAGTGAGACGGTATTACACTAGTTGTGTTTGAACGAACTATGAGACGACAGTACACTATGTGTGTTTTAGCAAACAGTGAGACGGTATTACACTAGTAGTGTTTTAACGAACAATGAGACTGTGTTACACTAGAACTAGTTGTGTTTTCATTGGAAGCAGACCGGAAGTGTCTGGGACTTGATGTGAGTTACAAGTAGTATACTTTACCTACTCAGTACATGTGTCAAGACAAGTGACGGAATCACCTGTGCGACTATGCTATTGTTATAGAGCATAGTGTAGACACAGAGAACTGTAACCAGATTTCGTTATCTTAAAGTGGATAGACAAACACGTAGTTCAAGAACAGTGAATAGTTTCTCCTTACGAGCTTTTGGAATAGTGGGTTTACCTTGTTGCAAGAAAGTGACATTTGATACTGAAGCAGTGGTATTTAGTCATTTAGATATTCACGACTCTAACAGTGTTTTAATCAGTTTGCTTGTAATTAGTTAATTAGTTGGGTTTTTTTCTTGATTTGTTATGACTATGTTGTAATTACCCCAATTCGTATATTACGGCATGTCCAGGTAAGGCCCTGAGTTACTACTTTTCTTTGGTGTTTGTTTGTAAAGGTTGAAACCAAATTCTTATGAAAGAGTGTTTTCCTATCTAAAGTAATTCCTATGCATTCCCTATTATTATACAAACACCCTAATTGAATTACCTTTTTTATCTTTTTCCCCGTAAATGTATTCTGAATAAGCTACCTCATTCCCACGATACATTTACTCCTTTCCCCAATAACTTTAAAATCTAAGTTGTATCCCAAAACTATCAGTAGTATTTTACATTCTTTTATTATTATTACACACACACACACACACACACACACACACACACACACACATAACCAACAGTGGATAAGGATAAATTGAGAATAGAAAATCTGAAAGTGGGCGTCGCCAAAGCCTGTGGTTACCGCTGTTACTCGACTTGAATAAACATAAGAAAAATCAACAACAAAGCAACAACAACAAATTACAACAACAACAAAAAACAAACAAACAGTTAAAAAATCAAAAGCAAAAGAAAAGAAACACAATAGGAAGGAATCAAATCACAAATAGTTTTTAAAAAAAGAAAATACCGGAAAATGCTTCCCGGCACGATGACAAGTTAAGACTGTACGTTTCCAGGTCGAGCTGCCCCATAGAAGAAATAAATAGCCTCGTTTGCATTCACCACTAATAGTAATACATTATGTACATGTAATACATGTAATACATTTTTGTCATATAAAAATTAACATAGGTCACCGTCTCTTTTTTCTGGATAATAAATTAATGACATCCATTAAGAACTAATTAGTAATTATGCCAAGAGATGCAATAATACAAACACAACTGGCACATAAACCTACATTCTACAGCAATGCGTGGATGGTTTATCATGATGAGTCATCTACTTCTGCATTTTAGTTGCTCACTTGGTAGCACGTCTGACTGTCCCGCAGATGACCCGAGTTCGATCCCTGTTCGGACATGACATTTTTTCAGCCCCTTCCCTATCAGCACAGGAGAATAGCAGAAAAGCACCAAAACTCATTTCATCCTCATCCTCCTCATCTTCCTCATCCGTCGTCCTCATCTTCTTCATTATCTTCTTCTCCTTCTCCTTTCTCTTTTTCTTCTCCTTCCTCTTTTTTCTTCTTCTTCTTCTTCTTCTTCTTCTTCTTCTTCTTCTTCTTCTTCTTCTTCTTCTTCTTCTTCTTCTTCTTCTTCTTCTTCTTCTTCTTCTTCTTCTTCTTCTTCTTCTTCTTCTTCTTCTTCTTCTTCTTCTTCTTCTTCTTTCTTCTTCTTCTTCTTCTTCTTCTTCTTCTTCTTCTTCTTCTTCTTCTTCTTCTTCTTCTTCTTCTTCTTCTTCTTCTTCTTCTTCTTCTTCTTCTTCTTCTTCTTCTTCTTCTTCTTCTTCTTCTTCTTCTTCTTCTTCTTTCTTCTTCTTCTTCTTCTTCTTCTTCTTCTTCTTCTTCTTCTTCTTCTTCTTCTTCTTCTTCTTCTTCTTCTTCTTCTTCTTCTTCTTCTTCTTCTTCTTCTTCTTCTTCTTCTTCTTCTTCTTCTTCTTCTTCTTCTTCTTCTTCTTCTTCTTCTTCTTCTTCTTCTTCTTCTTCTTCTTCTTCTTCTTCTTCTTCTCCTTCTTCTCCTTCTTCTTCTTCTCCTTCTTCTTCCTCTTCTTCTTCTTCTTCTTCTTCTTCTTCTTCTTCTTCTTCTTCTTCTTCTTCTTCTTCTTCTTCTTCTTCTTCTTCTTCTTCTTCTTCTTCTTCTTCTTCTTCTTCTTCTTCTTCTTCTTCTTCTTCTTCTTCTTCTTCTTCTTCTTCTTCTTCTTCTTCTTCTTCTTCTTCTTCTTCTTCTTCTTCTTCTTCTTCTTTTTCTTCTTCTTCTTCTTCTTCTTCTTCTTCTTCTTCTTCTTCTTCTTCTTCTTCTTCTTCTTCTTCTTCTTCTTCTTCTTCTTCTTCTTCTTCTTCTTCTTCTTCTTCTTCTTCTTCTTCTTCTTCTTCTTCTTCTTCTTCTTCTTCTTCTTCTTCTTCTTCTTCTTATTATTATTATTCTTCTTATTATTCTTATTATTATTATTCTTCTTCTTATTATTATTATTATTATTATTATTATTATCATTATTATTATTATTATTATTATTATTATTATTATCATTATTATCATTATTATTATTATTATTATTATTATTATTATTATTATTATTATTATTATTATTATTATTATTATTATTATTATTATTATTATTATTATTATTACTATATTATTATTATTATTATTATTATTATTATTATTATTGTTATTATTATTATCATTATCATTATTGTTATTGTTATTATTATTATTATTATTATTATTATTATTAATATTCTTATTATTATCATTATTATTATTATCATCATTGTTATCATTATTTTTATTATTATTATTAATATCTCTCTATAGATTGGGGCCTGGGTTGTTTAAGCTCCCAGAGAGCCTAGAGGAGTCAGTAGACCACGTAGAGATAAGGTGTCGTGTGTTCAAGCCCCAACGGTGGTTGAAAATTTGTCTCGATGTGGGTTTTTTTTCAAGTAAAATCTATACCTCCTGGCTCAGGTTGGTGGATCGACACCTAGACCCATCAAAGACGGGCGATAATAATAATAATAATAATAATAAATGACCCATGTACAGACCACACCACTTTGTGCACGTTAAAGATCATTTGGCTGTTTACCAAGGGGACAGTCAGGTAAAATTTTCAAAAAACCCTCCTCGCTGTTGGCCTTTATCAAAAAGCCAGAGGGCCATTGAAACGACAACCCTCGTCGCTGACGATTTAATTCCCTCGGGTAGCCAGAGGCCAATTACGACCAACAGCTGCGGCTCAATGAAGCGAATCGAATACAATAGAAGGTAGTGTGATTCCTTCTAGTTTGAGATCACGGTATATCATGGAATAAAGTAAGAGTAAAAGTAAAATTCCTT
>JAXRKP010000800.1:117500-120000 GCA_037039925.1 Doris montereyensis | reverse complement strand
GTTAAAGGCTAATTAAGGGTATTATCTTATCCAGTCTGTCTAAACATACTCCATGGGTAGATATATTATATTTATGTATGTAGCAAGCCTAACAGCATCATGTGAGTGTGGATGCAAAAGAATAACAAATTGTATTATATCATGTTGCTTGCTGTAAGCATGTCATATTACTTGCTGTGAGCATATCATATTGTCAACAAACACAATGCAATTTCCTGTTTAAGAATCAATAAAGTTAATATCTTATGCAGTTTGTCCAAACAGTCCCCATGCACCAAGTTTAACATTTAGTACGCCACTTCAGTCCCCATGTACCCAGTTTGGCATTGAGTACGCCACTTCAGTCTCCATGTACCCAGTTTAACATTAAGTCCCCATACGGCATGAGAAGAAAAAGTCCCATGTACCCATTTAACATTCACCCAGTTTGTCATTGAGAACGCCACTCCATCAGTCTCCATGTACCCAGTTTAACATTCAATACGCCACTTCAGTCCCCATGTACCCAGTTTAACATTCAATACGCCACTTCAGTCTCCGTGTACCCAGTTTAACATTGAGTACGCCACTTCAGTCTCCATGTACCCAGTTTAACATTCAATACGCCACTTCAGTCCCCATGTACCCAGTTTAACATTCAATACGCCATTGAGAACCCACTTCAGTCTCCATGTACCCAGTTTAACATTCAATACACCACTTCAGTCCCCATGTACCCAGTTTAACATTGAGTACCCAGTTTAACATTGAGTACGCCACTTCAGTCTCCATGCACCCAGTTTAACATTCAAGTACGCCACTTCCCGTCCCCATGTACCCAGTTTAACATTGAGAACGCCACTTCAGTCTCCATGTACCCAGTTTAACATTTTCACTCCGTGTACCCAGTTTAACATTGAGTACGCCATGTCAGTCCCCATGTACCCAGTTTAACATTGAGTACGCCACTTTAGTCTCCATGTACCCTGTTTAAGTTTCAATACGTCACTTCAGTCTCCATGTACCCAGTTTAACATTCAATACGCCACTTCAGTCTCCATGTACCCAGTTTAACATTCAATACGCCACTTCAGTCCCCATGTACTCAGTTTAACATTGAGTACGCCACTTCAGTCCCCATGTACCCAGTTTAACATTGAGTACGCCGTTCAAACCATGTACCCAGTTTAACAGATTTCACGGATGTCAGTCCCCATGTACCCAGTTTAACATTGAGTACGCCGCTTCTAGTCCCCATGGACCCAGTTTAACATTCAATACGCCACTTCAGTCTCCATGTACCCAGTTTAACATTCAATACGCCACTTCAGTCCCCATGTACCCAGTTTAACTTTGAGTACGCCACTTCATTCCCCATGTACCCAGTTTAATATTCAATCCCCTTCATGTACCCAATTTAACATTGAGTACGCCACTTCCCACTTCCAGTCCTCCATTGCAAGTTTAACATTGAGTACCACACTTCAGTCCCCATGTACCCAGTTTAACATTGAGTACGCCACTTCAGTCCCCATGTACCCAGTTTAACATTCAGTACGCCACTTCAGTCTCCATGCACCCAGTTTAACATTGAGTACGCCACTTCAGTCCCCATGTACCCAGTTTAACATTTAACATTAGTACGCCACTTCAGTCCCCATGTACCCAGTTTAACATTGAGTACGCCACTGCCACCCAGTTCAGTCTCCATGCACCATTCATTTAACATTGAGTACGCCACTTCAGTCCCCATGTACCCAGTTTAACATTCAATACGCCACTTCCAGTCTCCATACCCATTTTAACATTGAGTACGCCACTTCAGTCTCCATGTACCCAGTTTAACATTGAGTCTCCAATGTACGTTTAACATTCACTTCAGTCTCCATGTACCCAGTTTAACATTGAGTACGCCACTTCAGTCTCCAACATTTGAATCCATAAATTCTGCTTGCTAAGCTTTTGACATGATAGTATTATCATATCTGTTTTTGTGTGTGTTTTATTGGTGTTTAGTTGGGGTTATGTTTGGTGTTGTCTTTTTGTATTGTTTTGTTTCTGTTTTGTTTGTGCTTTGTTGTATTTTGTTGGTGTTTTGTTTTCTTTTGTTGATGTTTTGTTTTGTTTCTTCGTCATAGCTGAACAGTCTCGCGTCTTACACTCGTACTACCAGTACCCTTTGCACCCAATTTTGTGTAAATTAGACAAGAAGTGATTTTAACGTAATCGTGCTCTAAGATTTTAAAAAAAACCCAACCCCAACTAAAACAAGAAATTGAATCAGATGAAAAAAAGAACCATATTAATTGTGATAGTGATCTGTATTTTTTTTTCAAAACAACAGAAACAGCTTATAAAAATTTAGGCGAGGAAAAGAAAAACATCAACCATAACAACATCAACAACCAGAACAAGAACAAGAATAGTATTAGCAACGACAAGAACAACGACAGCAACAATTTATAGTAAGTAGAGCCCTACCTCACCAATCAAACAATAAATACAATAACAAAAACAAGAA
>JAXRKP010000800.1:50000-110000 GCA_037039925.1 Doris montereyensis | reverse complement strand
TCTTCTTCTTCTTCTTCTTCTACTTCTTCTTCTTCTTCTCCTTCTCCTTCTTCTTCTTCTTCTTCTTCTTCTTCTTCTTCTTCTTCTTCTTCTTCTTCTTCTTCTTCTTCTTCTTCTTCTTCTTCTTCTTCTTCTTCTTCTTCTTCTTCTTCTTCTTCTTCTACTCTTCTTCTTCTCCTTCTTCTTCTTCTTCTTCTTCTTCTTCTTCTTCTTCTTCTTCTTCTTCTTCTTCTTCTTCTTCTTCTTCTTCTTCTTCTTCTTCTTCTTCTTCTTCTTCTTCTTCTTCTTCTTCTTCTTCTTCTTCTTCTTCTTCTTCTTCTTCTTCTTCTTCTTCTTCTTCTTCTATTATTATTATTATTATACTACTACTACTACTACTACTACTACTACTACTACTACTACTACTACTACTACTACTACTACTCCTACTACTACTACTACTACTACTACTACTACTACTACTACTACTACTACTACTACTACTACTACTACTACTACTACTACTACTACTACTACTACTACTACTACTACTACTACTACTACTACTAATAATAATAATAATAAATAAATAACATTCCTATAGCCCATCTACCCATTGTGGAAATAATCTCTATGGGCTTTAAATGATTGAAAAGCTGAAAAGTTTAACATAAAAATTGTAGACATTAAATGTGAATCAGCAAGTAAAACAATGATACTCTTCTATTTAAACACATATTGTTTTAAAACTCAACGATGCAAGCATGACATGAATAAACGATGAAAGCATTACATGAATAAACGATGAAAGCATTACATGAATAAACGATGAAAGCATTACATGAATAAACGATGAAAGTATGACATGAATAAACGATGAAAGCATTGCATGAATAAACGATGAAAGCATTGCATGAATAAACGATGAAAGCATTACATGAATAAACGATGAAAGCATTGCATGAATAAACGGTGAAAGCATTGCATGAATAAACGATGAAAGCATTGCATGAATAAACGATGAAAGCATGAATAAACGATGAAAGCATTACATGAATAAACGATGAAAGCATTACATGAATAAACGATGAAAGTATGACATGAATAAACGATGAAAGCATTGCATGAATAAACGATGAAAGCATTGCATGAATAAACGATGAAAGCATTGCATGAATAAACGGTGAAAGCATTGCATGAATAAACGATGAAAGCATTGCATGAATAAACGATGAAAGCACTACATGAATAAAGGTAGAGCAAAAATTTACTAGAAGCCATTAAAAGTTTTTACAATAAACCAACATGTGCAGTGAGAGAAGCTGGAAACACAACTGCAAAATTTGATGTAGATAAAGGAGTAAGACAGGGTTGTATCCTAAGTCCTCTTTTGTTTATCACATTTATGGATTCAGTCGCAAAGGCGTCCTCAAAAATGAAGAAAATGAATGTAGGTATGTGGAAGCTCAGACCAGTAAATGTATCAATGCTTTCATTTGCCGATGATTTAGTTCTGTTTAGAAAATCAGAAAGTGACCTTCAGTCGAATATCAACATTATGAACAATGAACTAAATAAAAGAGGAATGAGAGTAAATGCAAAGAAAACCAAAACAATACTAGTATTAACTAGGGAGCTAAAACACAAAATCTTAAATTGGGCAGGGAGAATTTAGAACAAGTTCACAACTACGATTACCTAGGAGTAATGATTAACTCTGAGGGAAAACTAAGAGACGAAATGAGGCAGAGAATCCAAAACGCAAGTGCAATATAGAGGGTCTATAACCATCTAGGAAAGATATGTGTAGGTAAACAAGAATTGTCAACAAAAAACCAAAATGGCAGTACACAACACAGTTTATTGTCCTACTCTCCTCTATGGCAATGAAACCTGGACCTTAGACAGTAGAGGATACAGAAGAGTACCGGCAGTTGAAATGAAATATCTAAGAAGAGTAGTAGGGAAAACTAAAAGAGACAAAATTAGAAACACAATAATAAGAGATCAAACCAAAGCATATGGCATAAAAACTAAGATAGAAATAAATCAATTGAGATGGTTTGGGTATGTAGACATAATGAATGACAATAGAATAGCTAAATTACTATACAGTGCTAAATCCCAAGGTAAAAGACCAAAAGACAGACCTCGGAGAAAGTGGGAAGAAGATATAAAAGATGCATTGAAGAATAGAAATTTAACACTTTTGGAAGGAAACAGAAAATGCCACTAAACCCATACACCGAAAGGTAGAATGGGAACTGATAAATAAATAAATAAATAAAAAACAGGCGATTTTTGGCTTGGCTTATTGGAAGAACATCTGCTTTATCATACCCATGAAATCATCACTCAACAGAATTGATGACTATTACTGTAGGCAAGTCAACAACTTTGATCTACTTGCTTACTCGGCCATGCTGTTTTTCATTCTCTTTAAATAACCATGACCTTGCTACTCCATCTTTTTCACCACATCCGAACTGTATGCAATAGATCGATGATGTAAGTTTTTGTTTATTTTGAATACATCTGCCATCGCCTGAAACATGTGATCAACAGACCTCTTCTTAGTAGATGTAGATCTAATATTTCTCCAAGCCAGGCAGACCGCCTGTTATTATCAGACAACAAACAATTCATCTGAGTGTGTACGTGTACGCATGTGTATATGACCGCATTCCGTTTCGACACACACTTCTTTTTCAAACCCGATAACCTCCTTGGCTTTCTTCACACACGCCGTCCTAAGACGACACCATGAACTGGAAAAATCAAAACACAGGAGAGGAGGGCGATGTTGGAAAATGGGACACGGGAGGGGAGGAGGAGGAGACCCTTAAAACGGCGCCCTGGCAAGGTCACGGGCATGAGTTCAGGAAGACCAGTCGATTGCGCATGGCCAAGGTCATCGGTCTCACATTGAGCGCCGCGTGACAAGGTCTGAAGCAGGCGGAGAGAAACGTGCACATCTGTCAGTCTGCTGAGCCAACGGTTCATAATAATGTTGTTTATCTACGGCGCGCTATGACATTCAGAATCAAGCCATAATCTCTGCAGGTGGGTGTCTTAACTAGTTTAAAAAGGTGATTTTTTTATGTTAGAGTTATATGTTTTTTTGTAAATAAACATATAAATTGTTGTTTTAACCCGGTAGAACCCCACCCCCTGTTGGCGGGCATAATATTATTCTATTATTAGTATTACTCGTACGTAGATCTATACGCGGTATCGAGGCCAACCTCTCTCTCTCTCTCTCTCTCTCTCCGCCTTGCTTGCTGTGTAGGTAGGCGGTGGGCGGGCGGCGAATCAAACGAGTCGTCACGTGTTGTGAGGTGTGTCAACTCGTGTGACCCCAGGCTAGGCAGTAAGAAGTTGCTCAGACCGTATACCCACAGGAAAAATTAGAAATCCAACATTGCATCGCTTTCCCTTTAAGATCACCCACGTTTATTTTTTGAGGCCATTCGTATCAACATTCGTGAGTTACATTTCTATTTCAGAGCGAGTTGAACATTGTTCAACAGACATCACTGTTTACTGTTCTTTGGAAATCCATGGACTTGTCATTATCATGGTGATTCTTCTCGTGTTTTGGAATAAATCTGACAATAAGTCCGACCGTATTTTCCCCTGCACTTGGGTACCCTTTTGCCAATCGTACGTTTTCTATTACATTTGGATTCATGTTCACTCCTCAGTTCATAAATGGCTTAGAATGTGAACTCAGTTTTTGAGTTTCATTACACCATTTAGACTAATTAGAGGCATTCGTTATTTTTATTATTTAAATATTATCACAATGAGTGAGTCAGAATGTCGTTTCTTCTTTTCTCAAGTCATGAGTAGACAATCTAGATCTAGATCAAGATCTAGATTAGTTCTATTACTGCTAGGCACATGATTTATTAAAATGGACCAGGGTTAATCAAATTTTGATTTTACTGTGTTGTGTTTAATGCAGATTCTATTTTGAACTAGATCTAGATCTAGATCTAGAATCTGTTTAGTGCTGCTATTGAATTTAATTTGTCAATTAAAATAAAAATTGTAATCTAGATCTAGATCTAGAAAAGCTACATAGAGATTACTAGGCTATATCACTATACTATCATTTCATATGTTGAGATGTATAATAATAATAATTAATGTTACATCAAACACAAAATTAACACAATTTATGCCAATTTTAGATCTAAATGGAGAAATATATCTAAAGCCAAAGAATAAATCAACTGGTTTGGAAAACTTACTGATGTCGAAAAGGAACTGTAATCTTAATCTATAGGCCTAGTTGAACTTTTTGCGTTATAATAGTAGTGAAGTATGTGAGTAATTAAGAGCATTTCTGGTAATGGGTAAGTAGCTCATTAGTCTAGACATGCCTTTTGATTGGCCTGTTGAGTGAAGCTAATTAGAATCTATATCTGAAAGGGTTGGGAAGTGTGGGGTGGAGAAAGGAGAGGGGGTCCAACGAGATTCATGGGAACTGCAGCAATCTGTTCATTCTCTCTACGACTACAACTAGAATTTTATAGAGATTTAGTTCATATTTCATTAAATAGACAATTCTTTTCTTTCATCCCTAGTTCTTTGCCTTTCCATAAATGTATAAGATATCTTCTTTATTTGTATGAATGTGAACTCTCAAGTTGTTGAGGTACTATTAGATTCCACTATTTTTCTTCCAACATTCTTTTTTCTCACCTCTTTCCGTTTGCTGTTAACCTTTTATGACTGTAGATGTCAACATCAAAGAGCCAGACACTGGCTAGGAGCAGCTAATAGAGATTTTAGTATTTTCTAGGTCTGTAACACAATGTAGATTTCTAACTGACATATATACACGTTCCAGATAGAAAGAAAGCAGCATTGCTGATCTGCATTTGAATTTTTGTTTTATTGCAATTGAATTTAGCAAACCAGTTAGCCTTGGAAAGCCAACCTCTTAGGCGGATGGAAGGTTTTCAAAAGCGGCTTCTTAGATAAGATAATCAGAGGAGGAAAAGCAGCATCTTCGGCGGAGACCACTATAATCTGTTGGTAGTGTTTAATGATCCTCTGCCCGGTGATTTTGGCGTCACTTACATCCAAACAAAAAGAATAAAGTGGAAGTAGGAAAATGGGAGCTGTATATATGGGGGAATAATCATTGTGTAATACAACCGACTTGTTATCATGTTCATTACAAATTTCTCAGTGGTGTTTCTATACAGATGACCTTGCATCATGCCTGTTGAATAGAGGTGGCTATTTTATTTTTAGTCTGTAACAGTGTGTGTGGGGGAGGGGGGGGATAATCACAATTGTATTCATTTAACCAACTTCAAATCTCTCAGGGGTATTTTAGATGACCTTGCATCATGCCTGGAACAGTAGATGAATATGACCTTGTGGTCCTAATCATTAGGCTACATACTAAACTTTGGATCATGGTGTCTTGTGTTCAAATCCTGGAAATGCTAGGCCTGACTTAATGTTCCTTTTGGAAAGACGCTTAAATGCATTTTATCCCATTTGATGCAGGGGGAAAATGGGTACCATTATCAGCAGGGCAGATTATCAACTTTCTGTCCAGGAGGCAATGTTACCTCTTCTGATTAACCCTGAAAACATGAAATTGGGACAATTTTTCTTTGCTTCTCACCTGACGGCTGCTAAATATTATCACCTCCATTACCTCAGGATTGTACTTAAGCAGCTGTTGATGTGTCAGTCATTCAATTGCATTTCCAGCTGATATCAGTTAAAAAACAACCCAGGTTTACTTGGTAGCTAATGCTGGGAACTATTTGCATATGGGTTCAGTTGAGTTGGGAACACAAGGTTGTATTCTAGCATTACCAGGATTCGAACCTGGTACCTCACGACCCAAAGTCCACCAGCCTAACCACTTAGGTAGGCAACCGATGACCCTTGTGAGCTATATAGTATTAGGAGTTGGCATTGAAGTTACTGCTTAAAATTTTCGTGTGTAACGATTTCTGTTTCACCTTGATCCTGAAACTATTGATTTGTAATATTCACGCGTCTGTCTCTCCTATTTATTTTCGTGGCTATTTGTGTCCTGTCTCGCTCCCTCCACACACAATCCAGGCATCTAACAGCAAGCAAACATAGTGACAAACCTTGTCCACTGAAATAACTTTTGGAGACTCTGTTTCCTGCGTTTGCTCTCCAAGCTGGATAAATAAATGCAACCGCTCAAATGAAATAAAGACTCCCTTTTCCCCATTGCTATGCCTCCTAACATGTTGGCGCTAATTCTCCTTAAAAGATAGTCAAGGAAAAGGGTTTATAGTAGAGATGTTTGTAAAAGATCACTTGTCATCATTGTCTTCCTTTGTACCTGTGTTTGTATCAGAAGGCGGTTGTTGTGGGACTGCCTTGTTTACGCAGGGAGTGTCGTTGTTGCTTTAGGGCTGGGACAAGCTCATTGTCTCTCACTGCCCTTCCCTGTGTGTTGATGTTTACCAATGGGTTGGCCGATGTTCTCTGGCCATGACGAGGCGAAGAAAGTGTTTATACGACAAATAAAAGACGGACGGAGGCTCCGAATTCTGTCTTCCTTCCTTTTGTGTTTCCTATAGTTTCTGGTGTAATTTTAGTCGATGGTGGCTAATTTTAACTCATAGCTGTTCTATTTTGAATGACAGGTTTGTTTGTATTTATTTTTCATGTTGCCAGTTGGAAAGGCCAGTTTGTCCTTGCCTTTAGGTCAAGATCGTTACCTGACTGCTATTATTTTGAACACTTGGATGGCTGATCTTCATTGCGTTAACAAATCATTTTAGACCTGTTGTTCTATGGTGGCAACAGACTAGATCAGATCTCTTATTCAGACTTGGAAGTTTTGTGGTAGTCTTTCTTTGATATTTTCTCCTTTGTGGAAACTTTTAAAGATAAATTAACGGTGTAGGGAATTTGACAACATTTTTTAATGATATTATGTTTCCTTGACGTTCTTCAAATACAATGTTTCTGTTTCTTTTGTTCTCTCCTGATATTCAAAGAGTTGATGTAGGGAAGAAATTATAAATGTTGAATTGAGTTTTTTAATAGTGTCTTTGATGAATTAAAATACCATTTCAAAACTTGATAAATATAAGTATCTCATGAATTATAAAATGTAGTTTAATGTTAATATTAATTCTTCCTGCAGGTTTTGTTTTTTTTCCTGCGAATGTAGATCAGATAGATTTATCTTAGATGATAGTTAAATGAAGATTGATTGATAAAGGATTTAGTTACAGTTTTGATTTATTTCTTATAAATTAAATAATAGATATAAAGATATTTTATAAGGTAATAGATCGATAGAGATAGATTTATTGATACAAATAAAGATATAGCTTTCCGGATTGATTTAAAGACCATATATATATATATATATATATATATATATATATATATATATATATATATATACATATATATATATATATATATATATATATATATATATATATATATATATATAATAGGGAGAGATAAATCAGATTGTTTTTTGTGTTGATAGATGTATTTATAGAGATAGAGCTAGTTTAATATAAATCTTTAATAAGTCAATTATAAATAGATGGAGATGTATTTACTGATAATACATACAATGAATATAGCTAGTTGGGAAGATCGATAGATAGGTATGTAGATCGATAGATATAATATTGTTAAGAAAACTCAAAAGGGTTGATAGTTTTAGATGATACATAGGTCTAGATCTATAGAGATAATAAAATAGATGGACAAATCTGAAGAGGAAAGATTTGATATTGTTACCTTTTCCTACTGAAAGATAATGAAGGAAGAGATGAAATGTCAATGAACTTGTGCTTTTTTTTTCCGGTGGCTATTTATATTATTTTTCGTCTTCTGCTCCTTGTGACATTGTGGCACATGTTTGTGATGAAATGAACTTGGCTGTTGTGGGTCAGTGCCTGGTATCAACATTATCATGCTCTGTCTGTCAATATTACGCCCATTTGTCGTGTCAAAGTAGAGGAAATAACCGGGCTGGTTATTTTTCTATCACCTATCCGCTAACCTTGAACTAGATCTAACTCATTGTTTTCACACACCACATTGATTGCACTCCTTTTGCCAAAAGAGAATGGTTGTTTTAATTTGAGGCAAACAAAGTCTCTTTAAATAGTGTTTTGTTTTGATTTAATTTTTCCGTTAATTAATTTTGTTACAGTAACTCAAATTTTGACTTAGATCTATATTGGACTATATCGTACCTCAGAGCAAGGTCAGGCATTTTCCCCCGGTCAAATAGTAGTCCAATCTAGATCTGGGTAAAGATTTACTTAGTACATAACTAAATGCGGAATAAAGTTCAAGTCGTTATCATGTCATGGTCTCATCTCTGTCACCCTCAAGGGTAAAAGTTGACACGGCTCTCAGTGGTCTGTTTTTGTTTTTCTTCTTCCCGGAATCTATCTTACCTGTGTGCTGGTTCATACTGTGTGTATATAATATAAATATATTTAGATATAAATGTCATCTACAAAATTAGTAGTTACTGATAAGAACAACTGTAGATAATGTTCCAAATATACTCAGTTACGTGTCAGTAGTGTAGTGTATTACACTAGAGGCTTTGTTGTGATTTTGAAGTCCTGTTTTGTTTTTTAAAGATAGTTTATCTTTGGGCTTTATTTGCAAATACAATGTCTATTTTAGTTCTCCATGGTATCATTATATATATAAGTAACGGATGAGGAGATTTCACATAATATGACATTTCTATTGCTTCAGTCTCTGTCAACTTCTTTTTCTCTTCAGACAGACATCAAGGTAAATTGTATTTACTTTGTTTATAATATGGATCAGATGTAAACATTAATGTTGGAGTCTGATGGTTAATTAAAAAATCTTTCCAACTTTAATGAATAGGGTGTGCAGCACTCTAGGATGTGTTCTCAAAATTGTTTTCTCTCCTAGAATCTTTTAGAATCTCATGGTTTTTCCTCTAGAAATGCATACAATTTCAACTCTTCTCTCCTAGCATCTTTTATCTCATGGTTTTTCCTCCTAGAAATGCATACAATTTCTTCTCTCCTAGCATCTTTTAGAATCTCATGGTTTTTCCTCCTAGAAATGTACAATTTCAACTCTTCTCTCCTAGCATCTTTTTATGAAATGCAACTCAGTTTAAGACATTCATTAATGATGATTCTTGCCTCCGCACTTGAACTTCCATATATTTAAGTTTTTAAAGCTCTTTTAATATCGTTTTAGTGGCCAAGTGACATGATGAATTTTTAGATAGGCCGAGGAAAAGAGGGTTTTAAAAGTGAAAAAGATGTCATGATTCCATTTTAGATATTTGAAAATATTCTATGTATAAATATTTTATTGATAGGATCTGGGTTCAATCAAAGTAATCAATTTGTAATGGACAATGATATCAAAGCATGCATGAGATAATTCTATTTTGATGTTTGAGTTTATTTTTCTCGTGGTTTTGCATTTCTGCTTTCCTTATATAAATTTTTATCTTCATGTCAGTACAGTGGGGGAAAGTTTTAGTGTGTCACAAAGCATGCCACATTCTACACATTTTTATATATTTTCGTTAGATTTCATTTAGCCTCATTGATATCAATTCTTCACCTGAAACGGAAGAAAGTTTTCATTTATTTACATTTTAAATTATTGTGTATTTATTTCAATTTCTTCACAGATGGCTGCAGTATGAACTTCGTATACACCAAACTTTAATTTCAAATTCACTATGGAACTAACTGCATCTAGCGTGTGCTCTTCCTCATCTGGACTTTTTAGAGATTTGAAACTTAAACGTAAAAGAGTGCATGACTTGTTGAACGATTCCGAGGCTGACATGGCTGGGCGGCTAGATTTTCAGACATTGCGGAATGTGACCAGCAAAGCGACGTTAGCTCCGGAAGTGGAGACAGCGCTTGGTGTCAGACCGAACATCAGACTTTGATACTGGCCCTCCTCGAAAAAATCTTTGCTGTCTCCCAAAAGTGAAGAGAAAGACGAGGAGGAACGGAAAGAGAATTTTGAAAATTTACGAAATTGCTTTACCGTGACGTCCGACCACTTCTTTTGCGTCTTCCCGTCATGGGCACCGCCATCGCCATCCTCCCAATCGTGTTCAACGTCTGTCTCGTCGTTTACTTCTGTGAGTCTTGCCATGTCTACTGCTGCCCCGTGTCCCATGATTGTCACCAATGCCTCGTCTCACCCCGCTGTCAAGGTCACAGGCTCGCCCGCCCCTCTCAAAGAAAAACCTGTCCTAGAGCAGAAAGTGCCGTCTGTTGCTGTGACTTCAACACCAGAGACCCCCTCACAATGGCCAACTCCATGTTCCTGAGCTGCCCATCTGGCTACCTCATGCAACTGTCTGGGGGGTTCACGTCTCACCTTCCAACGGTATGAAAATTATCCCGATGGTGGGAATATCTAGCTCAGGTTTCTTTCAAACGATGCCCGCCCCCATGTTCATCGCTGCACCCAGTGACAGCTACCTGGTCTCTAGCTCCCGAAACACTTCTTTGAGTCAGGCCACACCCATCTTTAGTTACCCGACCTTGGACGGTACAAAGCCGTTCACACTGACGACATTCTCAAACTGGATAAGTCTCACCTCATCCTAGCTGGCAAACCGGAGTTTACCCCATTGACCATGCCCAGTTCAAATTTCAAGTCGCCCAAGAAAGAGGACACACGACTCGAAAAAGACACAGAGTTTATTTCTCACTACACAAACGGTACGTTCGTGTACCGTGGCCATCTGGCCGAAAATCCCCACAATGTAAAGCCCCGTGATGATGTTGCCGAGAATGTAAAACGCGAAGACTCTGATGGTGAAGAAGCCGATGGTATGCGCGATTTGCAACGACAAGGCCACAGGTCTGCACTATGGGATTATCACATGCGAAGGGTGAGTGGAAAATGGCCATTATTTTAATTTGTATAATATACTACATTATTACAGGCTTCAGAAACACTGTCTTGAAAATTTGTGTGTAAATTCTCTCTCTGAAACTGCGGGTGGTTGGTCAGTCCACTTTCTTTCCTTTCGCTCTTTCACTAATCTAATGTCTTGCTGTTTCTAAAAATTCATCCTGTGATCACCACATACGGTTGACGCGGGGTGAAATTCATTGAAACACTGATTAAACTATTCTTGTCTTTGTGTGTCTGCTATTTTGTCTTGTTTGCTTCTAGTTCAAGTAGTAAATGTTACTCAACATATGCAATCTTTTAACATTATATCAAAGATTTAAAAAACAAGCCACAGATAAGTCTCAAGTCTTCTATGATAAAGACATTGCAAGATAACAAATAAAAAGCTCTGAATCGTTTTCTGTCTGTTTCTGCTTGAATAGCTTAATATTATATGAAAACACCATTCACCGCGCCTAATAACTTGCCTTATTCTTGTTGTCAGTGCAGTCGTTTCCATTATGATATAATATATATTGGATATATATTGTATATTTATAATTTATATTAACAAACATCTATCAGCCCGGGTGATATCACACATACATATGATTATTAGACCGGGTCAGTATACGATACTGAGGTTACGCAGGTTTAATGGTACTGTTCCAACTGCTTGAATTATAGAACCTGTTCAAAATGGTGGCTTAGATGAACGAAAATTCTACTCAAAGACAGGGAAACAATGAAATTTTCAATAATCAAATCTAGTACAAAACTTCTTTAATTTAAATGAAAACGATTTTGGGATCATTTAGAACCTAACATGCAAAATTTGGTTAGTCTCAGTGACCCGGCAACATAGCCTGTGACGAACAAAGAACGACAAGCTCAGAATTTATATATATAGATCTTGTTAATTCAGAAATTCCATAAATTGTTTGCAATGTACCATACAAAAAACACAAAGCATGATCTTCCTACCTCCTATTATATTTATACATCTCAAAATCGATTTGTTTCTTCCATGTTTTTTTTCTGAACTTTACTTTTGAAAAACTTCTCTCTACGTTTAAATGCCTCATAATCATAAATGAAATGATAAAACATAGATTTTTCTTTGGAAATTGCCCCCCCAGGTGCAAAGGTTTCTTCAAGCGCACCGTCCAGAACAAACGTGTCCTACATGTGTGTCAGATGGAAACTGTGAAATAAACAAGGCACAGAGGAACAGGTGCCAGTACTGCCGATTCAAAAAGTGCCTCAAAATGGGAATGGTTCTGGCAGGTGAGCTTTTTATACATCCATATAAACAATTTCTTTTTTGTTAAGGTGACACTCCTTTCTCGCCTAGGTGCGAATACTTGAGCCTCAATTTAACTCAAGTTGTGGTGTCACAAGTGAAACTGTAATTTTTTTCCTCTCTGTGTAATTCCATTTTTTATATCCTCTTTTGAAATCTTTGAAGACAACAAGCATATGTGTGAAGGTTTTGATTTAATTTGGTTTTACCCACATCTACAACTAAGGTGATCTCAAGGGTTTTGGTAGGAGTTTGACTTTTACCTGGACTGCCCCGTAAACAGCCAAGAGATCTTTTATGTGCACAGAGTTGTGATCTGCACACATGTCATCCTTTTTATCATCCGTCCAAGATGAGACCAGGTTTTGACCCACCTACCTACCAGGGGGGGGGGGGGTGGAGTTTTACTGGAAGGTAGTCAAGAAAACTTTTCAACCTGCCAGGGCTTGAACCCACAACCTTTTGGTTGAGAGGCTGACACCTTGCCTCCGACTTATCGTGTCCCCCAAGCATGTGGAAGGTGTGTAATAAATTTTGGGATTGCAAAATTTGTCTTAATTAAAAGAAGTAAATCTATGCACATCTGTGGTGAAGACTATGGTTATATTTGTGTATAAAAGCTGTGTCACTAGATCATAAATTTATGTGGGCGGTTGGCAGGGGCTACTGGTAGGTCTACTTCTTTCCTTTCACGCCGGAGATAATATAATAACGTTTTCATCTTTGTGTCATTTCAGCTGTACGTGAGGACCGCATGCCCGGTGGTAGAAACTCAGGCGCTGTGTACAATCTGTACAAGGTGAGTGTTTTAAAAAAAATTTAGAATGGATGCAATTGTTTGATTGTGTGCGTCACAAAGTCACATTTGCAACAAAAGGGTGTGTGGGCGGTTGGCGGGTGCTATTGGTAGGTCCTTCTTTTCTTTTCTTTACGCTTGCACTTATCTTTCAACTTGCTATGTCCAGTTCATTTGTGGGCGATTGGCGGATGCTGCTGGTAGGTTCTCCTTTTGCCTTTCACTTTTTCCCTTGAAATCTTTCTTTAAAAAAACACTAATTATCGTGGCCAATAATAAATGTTCAATCATATCATTTTCTCATTTTGTCAACCATTTTATTTTGATGTCTTAACTACTCTCTGTTCTCCCATATATATATGTGAAAGTCCTTCAATTCTGTCCTGTCTTGTTCAGGTCAAATACAAAAACACAAACGCTCGTGAAGCGGACAAGATGACCAAACAGAAATTCTCTCTACCGTCCTGCAAGCTGGAGATGCCGGAGGTCATCCCGGGATATCCGGGGGATAACTTCCGTCTTCCTCCGCCTGACCTACGAGTCTAACCCGACTGTACCAGTGATGTTATGTCCGTGGCATCCAGTAAATCCTTGACAGCGGGAGCTGTGACCGCCCAGCTCCGGGCTTACCACCAGAACCTGTACTCTGGGCTGCCGTCCATGAGCCACCAACACCTGTCCCCGACCGGTCAGGCTCCCCAGCAGCATGGCCGTCGAACATAAAGCAGAGACCGTCCCATCGCCTGTGTTCCACGTCAGTGAAGCACAACTGAGTTCCAGCTCCTCATCTGTTCAAGGTCATCACAGGCCATTTGCCTATCACAGCGACGGGCTGAGCCTGAAGATACCGTCTCCGGAGCGTTTTGTCTTGCCAGAATCTGTCAGCAATGTCACCCATGCCTTCTTCACACTCCCAGTATGAAAAGTCCTCTCCGTCATTCAGCTCCAGCTCGTCCCCAACGTCGCGAGGTTTAGCAAACTCCCTAGCATACTCCCATCACTGCGCCATCTGCCAAGTTGTCGCCTCGCTCCCCACCAACTCCAGACGTTGGTGTGAATCTTCAGATGTCTCCTTTGAGTTTGATCAAAACGTCATATCTGTCCAATGACTCTGTCCACGACATGTCTTGTCACTCACCCCCCACCACAAGTCCGTCTGCGGCCATGCCCGCGTGAACTATCACGGTACATATAGCCACCACCAGCCTGCCAATGTCATGAAGAGCGAGTCGGAACAGTCCATGTGGTTTTCATATCCACACACAGAGCAGAATGCTGGACGGCAGCTGTCTTGTCTTTCGCGGCCACCTACAACAACACTAGCACGGAAGCACGATATTGCAATCAACCATGGCCAGCTCGAGACGCCTCGGTGATCAAGACACCGTCACCCCGCCAGAGAATCCATGGTCCATGTCCCGTCCACACGTGGTTTCCAGTATGGCCAGCATGCATCCTATCACCACGTCCTCTTCAAGCCTCACCTGGCTGTCCACCCCTTCATCCCACCCGCGTTCGTGTAGTAACGGCAGTCGCCGCAGGGCACGTTCAAGAATCCACTGCCCAAAGGTTCCATCCGTGTTCCCGCCATCTCCGTCGCCCTCCATGCCCGCGCCTTTGTCGTCATCACCCTCCTCATCTCTATTGTCTGGCCTCCCTCAGTTCTATGCCTCGTCATCCTCTCTCATTGCTGACCTGTCAAGGAACAGCTGCCTGCTGAGTATCGCAGAGGACTATTTCATCGACCAGTTCACCGAAGAGGAAGCTGTGGCGCAGGCTCTGTGCCGAGTTGGTGATGACATTTGTCTCCAGATTTGTGCAGTGGATGGCACTTGCCATTTTATAGGTGAGTTAACGAACAAACAAAAAAAAACAACCCAAATCCCAACCCAAATCTTCTGTAAGAATTAAGAGGACGGATCCATGTTTTGTCAAAACAAAGACCCCTTTTTTTGTACATAATGCGTAACATTTCGCACTTTTATTATTATGTTAACATGGTGGGCGCTGGTTGTAAAGAAGGTCTATACTCAAGAGTTAGCGTAGGGTAATCAGGAGTAGAACTCTTTGATGTTTCATATTGAATATAAATTCAGACTTAAAAAATTGTTTTAGTTGGAAGGAGAATGTAACTACTGAAGAGAGGAGATGGCTTTCGCTTCAATGTAAATTTTACATTTGACAGCTATACGTCTCATTTTGCAAAAAATGGCCTCTTCATTCGAATGTACATTTTTTTATTTTATTTTTTGACTGAATTATTGTCTACAATATGTTTCTTTCTTTCCTTATCTTCGCAGAGAAATTCCGAAAGAGCTCCAGACCAAAATCCTGATGGCCAAATGGCATGAGCTGCTGCTGCTCATTATGACGTACGGACCTGTCACCAAACACGCCAAGAGGACTAATGCCAAGGTTGCATTCTCAGACCTCTACCACCAGAACTTGCGTGTATGCAAAGCTTACCTGGAGAAAAGTTCAACAAGTACTTCTCCTCGAGCAGCTGCAGGCAGAGATCGGCAGCTTGCTAGAGAAGGTGGCGGCCATCATGGCCTACTTTTGGGAGCTGGGCATCACCCGCAAAAGAGCTGCTGTGTCTCAAGGTCATCCTCCTTCTTAGCCATGATGCGTGCCTTTAGTTTTGATGAATCACAGCGCTTGTAGTGCTCTAGAAAAAATTCTAAAATCTCCTTTAAAGTGAAGTGGGCGGTTTTGGCGGGCGCTGCTTTGTAGGTTCTTTCCTTACATTCTTTCACTTGTAATCTTTCGTCGTGCTGTTTACTCTAAATTCACCCCGAGATCCCCGCCCCTCACCCCCATTGTAAATGGGGACCAGCATCAGCTAGCGAGAAAAATCTGTGACAGACTTCTTGGTGTCCTGTCCGTTTTTTTGTTAACCTTTTCTGTTTCATTCGATGGAAACGGGGATAACCTGTTATGCTGGCTGGCGAAGCTTACTCCTATTTCTGTCAAATTTTTAAATTGTGAGAGTATGATCATCGTAATGCTACCGTGCTGAAAACCCCTAGGTAACCTCTATCTAAGGCTGTCTTTTCACCTGACTTGGTCGTGAATGAGTAGCCAGCTATAGGTGGGGAAGGATTTTGTCTAAAGTGTTGGTATGTACAATATGCTTCCTCGGGGGGGTTAAGAAGGAAGCTTATGAAATTTTTGCTGGGGGAATAATTGATGTGAACTTTTAATTTTCCTTGTCATGAAAATTAACTTTTCCTTATTTTCTTTTGTCTTTCTAGAAAGCGTGGCAGCCGACCCTAAACTGAACAGAATTGCCAGCGCTTACAAACAAGCTCTGCAACAGTACATTCTAGAACGATTTCCATCGGAGGCCAATCGTTACGGAGATCTTCTAGGCCAGTTTGCCAATCTGCAGTCTGCCTCAGCTCAGCTGTTGAGCAGTAAGATGATCTACATTCCTTTCCTGCTCAACGCATGAGACTAGGTCTGGGCAAAGGCGGCAAAACCAGCAGGAATTTGATGATACAAGCATTGGGAACTTGACAGTCCTACCTAACGACCATCACAGCAGACCTTGAAGAAAAGTGATGCACTGACAGCTCTATTATGAGAGAAACTAAAGTGAAGGCAATAAACATAGACAAAAACACTGATGGTGGAGCTCCGTTGGGACAAAGACGAGACGAGATGAACATTAAGGAACAAACGAAAGCTTGGTTGGATCAGTTTATTTCCATACTGGCATCCACCATCTTGCCAGGGTGCCAGGGAGGGAAAATTAGTTTATGCCGGCCACTCTCTGATTCAAAATGTCATATTTGTCCCATCCCGTCTTCATCTCTATTGTAGAGCTTTAATGCATTCTAGAAGATAGACGTGTCAAATTCAAAAGTTCTCCCGAGGGCCACATGGCTCACATTCGCATCAAGTTGTCTTGGCCCTTATGACCACTGCACACTGCCCGATGTGATAAAATCAACTAGTTCACGGGTGAGCTTGTAAAGGGCTGCATGTGGGCCCGCAGCCATGGGTTTGTTATGCCTCATCTACATCATGTTTATTGTATTTTTATGTTACTTTCCACACGGCCCCTCGCCTCTCAACGTTGTTCTTTATTTGAAGGCAGCAGTGTGTACACTTGTTTTTTGTTTATTTTTTACGGCCATCAAATGTCAGTCGGCTGTGAACCGGCTCATGTTGTGCTTGAATTACTTTCAGGGGAGGAGGAGGAGAAGGGTCATGGAAGATAAAGGTAGTGCCAAACTTGGCCTTTGTAGTGAAGGAGGGTACTTACTATCTATCCATCTATCTATCTACCTACCTACCTACCTACCTACCAGCCCATGGGAACAAATATTGTAAAATTTGTTATTTACAATTCTTTCATATTGACAGTGACTTTGTACTTTTGAACTAACTTTGTGATTTTATTTTATTTTATTTTTTGATTTTGCCTAGATGCATTGTTTTGTTAAATGAGTTTGAGCCTGTAAAAAAAAAAAAGAAGAAGATTTAAAGGTAAATCTGATGGTTTCAAAGCTCAATTTCATTTTTTGTTGTTTTGTTTGATTTAAAAAAAAAAAAAACCCCAACAAGACAAAACAATAACTTTTATGACCAAACTGTTTCCAATGTTGTGCCAAAAGTTTGATTTAAAGTGCAAACCAGTTAATATGTTAAATACTGGTTTTCGATCTTATCGACATCCTCTGTGTTTGGCCATCTTCTTTTGGAAACAAAAAATGTTTATGATGTTCCAGATTGGTGCTGGGGTTGTTGATCATACGACGGCGGTACGTGACTGTGTTATTGATATAAACAAGTAAAATGTCCCTTGTCCTCTCGCAAGCTGTTGATTGTTATAATGCTCTACAGGATTGTTAGAAAACGGGAAACGGTTTGTTTTTATTTTACCGATGTATGTATGTATGTATGTACATAGCTGTATAAATTATAAATGTACACAATACGTTCTAATGATGACATTTGACGAGGAAATGTTAATTTTGCGCCTTGATGTAATTTTCGTTTTGGCTCAGCCTGTTAGTTTTTACATGGGTTATTGAATTGAGGGTGCCAGTTGTTGTAAAATTATGATAAAATGTTTTTGACGTAGCCTTTACTTGAACGAATGTTGGTGCCAACGTATTTTGTTCGACAAATTGTAATTTTTGTATTTAGTTTACCTCTAAAATGATTTGCGATGTGATATGAATGACTTTCTACAAGTTGATATTTATTGTAGTTTACTGTGATTGATTCAAACTTTTTGATATTTAAGTATTTGATGCTTGTTCCAAATTCTTTCATTTTGAGCTTGGTGGAACATTGTTTGTTGATTTCAACTTTCCCCAGGATTATTGATGTAAAGGTTTATAATTGGGTTGCACAAATTCGCTTTAAAAAGAAAGAAAAAAATCAGTAATTTGATTTTGCCCAGTGACATGAATTGAATAGTCTTGAGCTTGAAGCATACATTTTAAAAAAATTTAGATACGTTTGTTTGAATCTTGTTGATTTTTATACAATTGATCTAGTTGCTTGATGCATTGTCACTATTTGTGTATATTTACACACATTTTTACTTCTATCTGTCAATGGCAGAAAGAAGTTTTAAAATATGTTGACTCTACTCAACTATATTTTACAGATTTTTTAGGATCGACTTCAAGCCTCTTGAGGAAGGGCTAGAACGACTAGAGCTGTCAGTGTCAGGTGTCATTTTGTGACATGAAATATGTCAGTTTTACTGACCACTTTGAAAAAAATCAGATGATATATTCGCCCTTTGTTAAAATTGTTTGTATTAAAACTTTTTAAAAACCTGTCAAAATTTATATATATATACATATATATGTATAATCCTGAACTTGATAACACAAAACCCCATGTTGTAAAATTGTCACTGAATTTTATATTTTTCAAAATTAATGTACCGTTTTTTTTGTGTGTGTAAAGCTTGAATTAAGTTAATTTTTACTTGTTTTTGTAAAATAAAAGTTATGAACCTTGAAACCCTGTGGGTGCAATGCGGATACATGATAACTTTATTTAAAAAAAAGAAAAATCTGTGATAAAACAGGTTGATAGCTTGACAAGTGTTACTACTTTACTATTTATATTATACTCCTGTTACAATGTGTTTGAACAAAATTTGCTTGCGCTTGACATTTTCACATTTACATAAATTTCACATGTTTTGTTACTACTAGGCGACTGTTGTTTGTAAATAATGTCTCAAGTTGTGTGCATGCCAACTAGTTAGTTAGTGGAACGTAAACTTTGATGAAGGACAAAGATTCCAACACTTATAAAGTTGAAGTGAAAGTAGAGATATTACTCACGTGTATGGTCAATATTTAATTTCCCTGTACAGTTCTGCTGCACAAATATTTATATAATCTCCCGTGTACAAAACAATTTATTATAATATAAAATAAAATATATATATATATGTATGCTTTGAAACAATACACATCTCAGTTGCAGCAATAAACTTTGCTTTTTCATCGGCCCTGTCGGATCTGAATCATGATAAACTTCTGTCTCCAGAAATGTCAATTTATAATTGTTCTTGGTCTTTATTTGCAAGACTAGTTATGCCCCCCCCCCCCCCTCCCTCCCTCTAACCCCATTATGATTCTGAGATTTGACGATAAATTATTAAACGTATTTGCATACGAAACAAAAGATTTTAAAAATAATTTTTATATTATTAATTACATTGTGATAACTCTACTGATCTGTGAAAATGTTGTCGATTCAAACTTTTTTGTGTTTTATTTTCACCTTGTTGCTAATTTTGATTTCTGTGTTGATGCCTTGATGTGTGATGTATATTTTTTTCTTTATTATTGTTTATTTATTTGATTGTTGTTTGTTGAGAAATAAACAAAATTATTGTCTCCAGTCGAATTCTAATGAATTTGTTTCGGTCATTTTTATGTGAAGAGCCCTTTTCTGTCACGTCTTTTCTTTTGCCTTGCTGTTTCTTCTGAATTCACCTGAGATCACTATGGTTGGTTGACAGAGAAGACAAACAGACTTCTTTCCTTTCACTTATCTTTTATCTTGCTGTATCCGTTTTATTCACCTTGAGATCACCACACAGGGTGGATAAATGGAAATTCCAAGGAAGCTAAGCTTTTCTGTATCGCTGTAATTAATTTACCCTGTATAATGTGCGGTCATCTCAGACTCAGGGTGGCAAAAGCTACTGAGTGATAGGCCCTGCTTCTTTTCTCTCTTTGCACGATGTCTCGTTAAATCTTGCTAGCTCCTCTTTGAAATTCACCGTCTGTTTTTTTCTTTGAAATTTACCCAGTCCACCATGTGTGGTGATTTCAGTGTCAGGGTGAATAAAGAGACAACCCGTAAGATGAGAAAGATAAAAGTGAGGGAAAGGAAAGAAGTAAGACCTAGTATATGTACTAGTAGTTTCATTGAAACTTAACCACCCACCATTGCTGTGATCTCAGGGTGAATTAAGAAGAAACAGCAAGATGAAAGACAAGTGAATTGAAAGGAGTAGGACCTAGCACTAGTAGTTTGTTTCATTGAATTTACCCAGTCCACCATCGCTGTGATCTCAGGATGAATAAGGAGAAGCAGCAAGATGAAAAAATAAGTAAAGAAGGAAAAGGAAAGAAGTAGGACCTAACAGCAGATCCGCCAACCGTTCGCTGAGTTTGAATCCTAGCATAGCCAGGGGTCTCCTGAGTGAAAATTTTCCCGTTTGTTGCAATCAATTTAACTTATGTATATGTGTAATAGGCATGGTGTACTGAGTTGAAATATGTCATTATTTTCCTGCCGCTTCCGGTTACCATGGAAACAGTGGCCATCTTGGATTTACAATACCTAAATTTAATCAAATCGTATTTTTGATTCATTAGTAAGTTTTGATTTGCTGAATTTTTGAAAATAGCATATGAGAACAACCAAAAATCTATAAAACAATTCAATTTTTCCAAAACTATGATACATATAAAAAACCATCTGATCATTTTTTTTGTTTCCCTCCGCTCATCATTCACAACAAATTTCATGAAGATACGTTGAGAAATAAAAAAGTAGATAGGAAATAATGAACAAAAATATATTTTCCGTATTTTCCGGACGATCTAAGGTAATATTCATAATATTAAATACTAATAGGTCCTCAAATAAGTTTGTTTTGGATAGCGTTCATTGTGGCGATCAAAATGAGTGCCAACTTGCATTACTTTAGATATTTCTGGCCTTTATCGTTTAATAGCTGTGTTGAAAGATAGGCCTGTATCGTTTTCTAAAAAATTTGTATAAATTCAAAGAATCGATACTGAGCTTCTTTTATGACGGGAATGAACTGCTCTATCCACTAGTATGATAGACTAGATTTGTCCCATTTTTCGTAAAACGGCATTCCCAGAACCCCCCCCATTGTCCCCACCCTACCCAGGTGCAAATGTGTACAAACACCTAGCTTGGGAGTAAAAAATGCGTCAGACTAGCATCCTGTCCAGGAGATGATTATTGTCACCTATTCCGCTTCCGCTATTGAAGCTGGGAATAAGCTCCAGCTCTATGGGCCTTGAAGGCACTTTAAAAGGGAAAGGAAAGTAGGACCTACCCAGCAGTTCCCACTGACGGATGATAATTAAAAAAATAGATAAGTGGAATATGAAAGAGGAAAAGGAAAGAGGTAAGACACACCAGTCCATGAACTGCTCACCAAAAGAATACATTATAATCTTTTGCATATATTTCTTTGTTTGTTTTATTGAAATTTACCCCGTCCACCATTGTGGTGATCTCAGGAGTGAATTAAGAGGAACAGTAAGATAAAGAGAAGTGAAGAGTAAGAGGAAAGAGTCGGAGGATCTACCAGCACCACCCACAAACAATTCACTTTCGCATATGACATGTGTAGCAAATGAGTAAAGTCAACACATTTACTTACATAAACATCATACACATCATACACATCATACACATAGGAGTTTGTAGTTGTCATGCAATCTCTTATGCCCATGTTTGTTCAGATAGAGATAAAAAGAGATGGAGAGAGAAATAAAAGAGAGAGAGAGAAAGAGAGAGAGAGATAGAGAAAGAAAGACAGAGAAAGATTGAGTGAGAAAGAAAGAGAGAGACAGACAGGGCATGAGAGAAAGATATTAGAGAGAGAGAGAGATTTCATTAAAATGTATCCAGTTCATCATTATATGAAGTGATGTCGGGGTGAATTAATGTGAAGCAGCGAGATAGAGACACGTAAAAATTAGAGTGAATGAAAAGAAAAAGGACCTACCAGCAACACCCAGTCAACTGCCCATGGTACGTCCACAAATAAAAAAAAAAAATCCCAATTAAACCATTATTTCCCTGGTTAATCAGTCAGTTTTTAATCATAATCATATTTTAACATATCACTAAAACATTCCTTCAGATTAAAATTTGGTCAACAATTTTTTCTTTGAACACTTGTAGTTCACTCAATTCATTCAATTATTCATAAAAAACAACACCAGAAATATGATGGAATATAAAAGAAAACTTTATTTTCAAATATAATAATATACAATGTACTGCCAACAAAAAGAAACACATATTATCATATCTAAAAAAACCTCAATGTACAAAATCGACAAAATCACAGAAATGAAATCTTCATACCTTGATGTATTATTGACTGCAACGGAATGAGAGTTAAAAATCGGTTGAAGAAAAAAACTTGCTCACAATAAGAAAACAAAAAATACTCTTATCAAATAAGAGTGATAAGTCGTAGAAGGCAGAAAGGATTTTAAGTCACATAGAAATAATAATATGCGTTTCTTTTTGTGAATGGTACACTATGATTAGATGAATATGTAATGGATTTGAATGATTCTCGAAAAGAAAAAGAAAAGAGAAACCTGACCTGAGTTGAGAAAAAAAAACAACAACTACCTCTTCCCGGGCAGACAGCTGTGAAGAACGTCGTCAATCTTCTACCATTTCCCAACATGGAGTAATGGTGATAGTGAAAAGGTAGATTCGGGTTTCGTTTCGTGCTTCATAAGGGGTTTTCTCACATGCAGCTCTCGCTCAACGATGCTTTCACTTTCAATTGATGAAATTTAAAGTGAAATAATTTGGACAGCTATGATAACCTTACATTACATACAGTCAGGCATTGGGCGTCAGACTTGCCAGACTTGGGATTACGAGGTTTTGGTTTTGAGTTCAAATCCCAATAAGCTGCTATAGGTCTGTCCTTGTGCCCGGTCCTTGCAAGTTAGGTTAATTGAAATCTATCCCACCCACCTTTGTGGTGATCTTTCACGGTGAATTAAGAGGAAACAGCAAGATGAAAAGGAAGTGAAAGAAGGCATGAAGTAGGTAGGACCTACCAGTAGCGCCCGCCTACCACCCTGCGCAGTCCTTGCAAAGAGACTTGTAACAACATGCCTTTCTCTATTTCAGCCCACCAGCAGTGATCCCGTGGGTAAGGAGAATACCGTGATGGCATTTATTGTGTACAAGAGAAGAAAGAAAAGAAGAGAAAAATGACGCTGGTAGTAGTAGATAACGCATCACATTTAAGAAGTAGCGAGAGTGTAAAGGAAAATAATTTTTTTTTAATGACAATTTAATATGTACACCTGGCATTTGAAATTTCTTCTAATCCATCCCCAAATGATGCCTTGGGACTTTCACCCCAATCTCTCCAAGTCCCCGTTTAACTTAAAAGGTTTCTCAACAAAAAAAATATTTACCTTAGTATAAATACTTATAAAGGTAAATACAGACTTACGGATTCAAAGCTGAACCCCCCCCCAAAAAAAAACAACTAAATACATTTTTACATACTGATTGCCAGCCATGTGGGCCTAGAAATTAGAAAATTTCCATTAACCAGAATGTAAATTTTTTTTACAATTGCGAGGAAGCTTTCTGTGTAGTGTCCCGTAATGCTACATAGGAAAGTGGTCCAACATGAAACCAAGTCAACGAGAACACAACGGTTTCTTGACACAAAATCAAACGGCAGGTGGTCAGGGTTCACAACAGATGTTGATCAGCTTCCCTCACTCTCCATCTTCTGCTTGACACGGGTCCAACGACCTCCAGCATGACCTCCGGCTTTAGTAAATCTTTCACCTGGGAAAAATAAAAAAACAAAAGAATTTCTACGTAAACTAAGCAAGACAAAAAGTATAATAATAATTATTATCATTAAGATTTTTGTCATTTTGAACTGAAGTTTGATTCACCTAGTGGGCCGTAGGTTTGTTTGCTTGTTTAATTGGTAATTTACCCAGTCCATCATATGCGGTGATCTCAGAGTGAATTAAGAGGAAACAGTAAAATGAAAGAAGTGAAAAGTGAAAGCGTGAAAAAGAAAAGAGTAGAAACTACCAGCAGTGCCTGCCAATCTCCTGTGACCTGTTGGATAGCAGCCTGTCAAGCTTTTCGTACCAACATTCTGACAAGATCTTCCTTTACCTATAGCTGGGTACTCATACACACCTGAGTCAAATGAGCAAAAGTACAGTGAAGTACCTTTCTTAAGAGTACAATGTTGTAAAAAAATCCCACATGTGCCAGCCCACTGGTTTGAACCAGTAAGTATCATCGCAATTACAAATTCACAACACAACGGTTTCGATACACCGCCTTATCTTTCATCTTTCCGTTCCTTTTTATTCAGCCTGAGATCCCTAAGTGTGGCAGACGAGGAGAAAATTCACTCACATTTACGCCAAACACCACATTCGGTGATTTCGAAGATGACTGTGAGATGAAAGAGTGAAAGAAGTACAATCGAATAGCAGAGCCCACCACCCGCCCACTTGAGCTAGATGACCTCAAAGCTCAGGTCATGATGACAGTCGGACGATCATGTGTGCAACCTTTCGTTGTTTGTGGCGTTGTTGGCCAGTGGTAAGGCTGCCGGAATTGGGACCCTAAAGTTCCGGATTCAAACCCTAACAAGGCTAGGTCCGACGTTGGGTTAGTTCGTTGCGAAAGAGGCTTAACACACATTCCCCACTCGATCCAGGTGCAAATGGGTACAAGCACTAGCTTGGGAGTAAAAACATGCGCCAGGCTAATGTCCCGTCCAGGACCCGCTCTGCTTCACATTACATAAACCGGGATAAGCTCCAGCTCTATGGTTTGTTTCAGTAGCAATGCTACACTAAAATATCCTTTAAAAATAATATTTATCATGACTATCTAACAGGTTTATGAATTTAAAAAAAATTTATGTTTATGGTGAAATTTGCAAACCATGTAGTAAATCTAAAGATAGTAACACCTTTAATTCCTGTTGTTTTCACATTAGGAAGCCCCTTTGCTGCATCTAGTTAGGATTCCATGGCACAAGAGCCAATAGAAACCCCATATAATAACCATATGAGAAATCTGTGTACCCCTATTTGGTCTAGTTTTTGGCACTTGCACACCGTGTATGTCTGTGAAGATAGATTTAAAAAGCGCAGCACCGTTTTCTTTGATTTTCTCAAAACATCCAAAATTGGAGTTACACAGTTTGCGACTTTCACCGTCGACATGTTGCATTTATGAAATAGGAAAATAAATAAAAACAGTTATGACCAGCTGAAGGGGTAGCAATGTGTATACATTGCACATAGGAAAGAGAAAAAAATTCACAAAATATGGGCCCTAAAATATGCTAACTTTTCATAAAATCATACATATCTTCCGTAAAACATTTGAGCATATGAATGAAACTTGGCAAACTAAAGCCCTGTTTCACGTGTAATGTAATCGTGCTGTGCAGTGCATGGTGCTGAGACAATGATTACAAGGAAATTTAACTGACGTGCATCCATGTGTACATGATACACATTGTGTGTGATGCGTATTTGAACGATCGAACCATCGTTTGAATACGCATCATGCATCTATGTGGACACCAGAAACGAGGAAAAATTCCTGGGAATTTCCCAAGAATACGTATTGCTGCAGACAGTCATGTTTTTGATTCGCTACTCACTACTCGCTCAATGCCCCAAAATCTTGCCAAAGATGATCTGGATCAATGCATTGATTTTATGAGGCAAATCCTGCTTTTTTTTTTTAATCCATTGAGGAATGACTACTAGGAAGTACTTTTCGGTAGCAATACAAAAATCCAATGTTCCTGTTTCTACGTTCTGGCATATCTAGACCAGGGTCATAGTGCTCAGGACTTAAAAATTCATAGGAGATTCTAGGGTGCTATGACCCCTGATCTAGACCAGCAAGGAGCCACAGCTAAGTCAGTCAGGTGTTCACAGCTCCACTTACAGTACTAAAAAACCCAAAGTGGCAGATCACGCACACATGGAAACAGGCAAGGCAATATGCAATACATACGCATTACACTGTAACACATTGCGAACACATAGAAACAGGGCTTCATCTGTTTTTTTATTGCAGAATCTATTTTTGCAATGGAAATTTCAATACGGTATTTTAAATATAAGTAATTTACAAAAATTTGCATATCATGAGCCACAGCATTTGTATTTTTCACTTATCTTTTAACTTCTAACTCAGGAAAACCAAAGAACAACAAAACTTTTAAGAAATAAAGAAACAATCTCCAAAATGTAAAAAAAAAGCAAAAGATACTCTAGATCTAGATTTAAAGCCACTAAATTAACGCTTCCACTTTTTAAAAAGGGAATACAATCGCATATTTTGTCATTCGCGTACATTACTTGAGTACATGTAGTGACTTATGTCAGTTCAATTTGTATTCTGTGAAGAGGGAAAACAATTTCCTTACCATGTAAACATTTCCAAATCATTGAACTTAAATCTACTTTCAAATGGATCAAATTGCTAAATTGTTACACCACCCAAGATGACCAAGTGATGAAACTCTCCAAAAACACAGTACACGAGAATACCACTCCACCCACTTGAAAATGGGTACCATGAGTGGCTACAGAGGTCAGTAAAACCCACCGATTGACTAACATCCCATCCAAGGGGAATAGCTATCGCTGGCCATATGGGCTCTTTCCACCCCGTAACGACAGACTGTGAAGGACATCTCACTGTACTGCTTTCTCACCTGGTGCTTGAGAGAAGCTTCGTACGTGTACACGATGACGGTGTCAAAAAGAGGACCACTTTCTGGTCTGCCAAAGCCAACACACAATTTCAAACGGGACATGACCTCTGTCCGCTCTTTCCACCGGCTGGAGATAAAACAAAATAAATAAAAATGAAATGATTGGAAAGAGAGAAAAAAAGGGGTGGGAGGTGTGGATATGAGAGAAAGTACAAAAAAGAGATAGATAGAGAATCTAGAGAGAGAGAGATAGAGAGATCTCACCTAGAGAGAGATAGATAGAGAGATAGATAGAGAAGAGAGAGAGAGAGAGAGAGAGAGAGAGAGAGAGAGAGAGAGAGAGAGAGAGAGAGAGAGAGAGAGAGAGAGAGAGAGAGAGAGAGAGATAGATAGAGAATCTAGAGAGAGAGATAGATGGAGAATCTAGAGATAGAGATAGATAGAGAGTCTAGATAGAGAATCTAGAGATAGAGATCAAAGAGATAGATAGAGAATCTAGAGATAGAGATAGATAGAGAATCTAGAGATAGAGATAGATAGAGAATCTAGATAGATAGAGAATCTAGAGAAGATAGATAGGAATCTAGAGAGAGATGACCTCTAGAGATAGAGATAGATAGAGAATCTAGAGATTCCAGATAGATAGAGAATCTAGAGATAGAGATAGAAAGAATCTAAAAATAAATAAAAATGAAATGATTGGAGAGAGATAAAAGAGAATCTAGAGAGAGATAGATAGAGAATCTAGAGAGAGAGATAGATAAAAAGAGAGATAGATGGAGAATCTAGAGAGATAGATAGAGAATCTAGAGAGAGATAGATAGAGAATCTAGAGAGAGATAGATAGAGAATCTAGAGAGATAGATAGATAGAGAATCTAGAGAGAGATAGATAGAGAATCTAGAGAGAGAGATAGATAGAGAATCTAGAGAGAGAGATAGATAGAGAATCTAGAGAGAGATAGATAGAGAATCTAGAGAGATAGATAGAGAATCTAGAGAGAAGATAGAGAATCTAGAGATAGATAGAGAATCTAGAGAGATAGATAGAGAATCTAGAGAGATCTAGAGAGAGATAGATAGAGAATCTAGAGAGAGATAGATAGATAGAATCTAGAGAGAGAGATAGATAGAGAATCTAGAGAGATAGATAGAGAATCTAGAGAGAGAGATAGATAGAGAATCTAGAGAGAGAGATAGATAGAGAATCTAGAGAGAGAGATAGATAGAGAATCTAGAGAGAGATAGATAGAGAATCTAGAGAGAGAGATAGATAGAGAATCTAGAGAGAGATAGATAGAGAATCTAGAGAAGATAGAGAATCTAGAGAGAGAGATAGATAGAGAATCTAGAGAGAGATAGATAGAGAATCTAGAGAGATAGATAGAGAATCTAGAGAGATAGATAGAGAATCTAGAGAGAGAGATAGAGAATCTAGAGAGAGATAGATAGAGAATCTAGAGAGAGAGATAGATAGAGAATCTAGAGAGAGATAGATAGAGAATCTAGAGAGATAGATAGAGAATCTAGAGAGATAGATAGATCTAGAGAGATAGATAGAGAATCTAGAGAGATAGATAGAGAATCTAGAGAGAGATAGATAGAGAATCTAGAGAGAGATAGATAGAGAATCTAGAGAGATAGATAGAGAATCTAGAGAGAGAGATAGATAGAGAATCTAGAGAGAGAGATAGATAGAGAATCTAGAGAGAGAGATAGATAGAGAATCTAGAGAGAGAGATAGATAGAGAATCTAGAGAAGATAGATAGAATCTAGAGAGATAGATAGATAGAGAATCTAGAGAGAGAGAGATAGATAGAGAATCTAGAGAGAGAGATAGATAGAGAATCTAGAGAGAGAGATAGAGAATCTAGAGAGAGAGATAGATAGAATCTAGAGAGAGAGAGAGAGAGAGAGAGAGAGAGAGAGAGAGAGAGAGAGAGAGAGAGAGAGAGAGAGAGAGAGAGAGAGAGAGAGAGAGTGTCTGCACATGTGAAACATCCAGCTAATTTACTCTTACAGTCAAGTGAACTAAAATGTAATTTTTGACTTTTAACCTGATCCCTTACTACACATGCCAAAGAAACAACACAACAGCAACCGGAAATCCAGCAAACCGGAAATCCAGCTAATACTGGAAAAAATTACATCCCTGGAAGAGAGAGGAAGTGCAACATAGACAGACTACATCACAGAGACAGAGCGGGTAACCCGCAATTACCTGCAAGTCGATGGCGTATCCTCCGGTCTCCCCGTCTGATCCGACTCGATGGGAGAAATCCAGATGAAGCCGTTGTTGCCAAGGATGATGGAGGCGCCAACGGGAAGGTTATGGAAATGTGTCTTGCGTCGGAGGACCAGAGATGGAGAGACTTGAATCATGGTACCCTGGCCGAGCTGAGGGCAAGGAGGATAAAGGTGGGATTTATTAGTCTGTTTCCCAAGAAGCCCAGACTCTTGTGCATCATTTATCCCTCCGCAGGCCATTTCATTCAAAGTCCTTCTCAACTCCCTGGGGGAAGCATGCAATACAGCAGCCTGTTAGGCGCTATGTACTACCATTCTGACAAGATCTTTCTCTACCTATGGCTGGGCACTCATTCACACCTGAGCCAAGCGAGAACGCAGAGTGAATACCTTGCCTGCTAAGCGTACGACGTCGTGAAAAAGTGCCATATGCTGTTGAATCGGTGTCGCCGTGATTGCAAACTCACAACACAACGCTTTTGCTACAGTGCCTCTGATTTGTAAAACAGTTAAAACTTACCCCATCCACTGTGCGTTGTTATCTCAGGGTGAATTAAGAGGAAACTAAAACAAAGAACAAAGAAATTGAAATCAAAGGCCTAATAGGTGAAACAGAGAAATTGAAATCAAAGGCCTGATAGATAGAATAGAGGAATTGAAATCAAAGGCCTAATAGGTAGAACAGAGAAATTGAAATCAAAGGCCTAATAGGTAGAACAGAGAAATTGAAATCAAAGGCCTAATAGGTAGAACAGAGAAATTGAAATCAAAGGCCTAATAGGTGGAAAAGAGAAATTGAAATCAAAGGCCTAAGAGGTAGAACAGAGGAATTGAAATCAAAGGCCTAATAGGTGGAAAAGAAATTGAAATCAAAGGCCTAACAGGTGGAATAGAGAAAATTGAAATCAAAGGCCTAACAGGTGGAACAGAGAAATTGAAATCAAAGGCCTAATAGGTAGAACAGAGAAATTGAAATCAAAGGCCTAATAGGTAGAACAGAGAAATTGAAATCAAAGGCCTAATAGGTAGAACAGAGAAATTGAAATCAAAGGCCTAATAGGTGGAACAGAGAAATTGAAATCAAAGGCCTAATAGGTAGAACAGAGAAATTGAAATCAAAGGCCTAATAGGTAGAACAGAGAAATTGAAATCAAAGGCCTAATAGGTAGAACAGAGAAATCGAAATCAAAGGCCTAATAGGTAGAACAGAGAAATCGAAATGAAAGGCCTATTAGGTAGAACAGAGAAATTGAAATCAAAGGCCTCATAGGTGAAACAGAGAAATCGAAATCAAAGGCCTAATAGGTAGAACAGAGAAATTGAAATCAAAGGCCTAAAAGGCTAATAGGTAGAACAGAGAAATTGAAATCAAAGGCCTAATAGGTAGAACAGAGAAAAATCAAAGGCCTATTAGGTAGAACAAATCAAATCAAGGCCTAATAGGTAGAACAGAGAAATTGAAATCAAAGGCCTAATAGGCCTAATAGGTAGAACAGAGAAATTGAAATCAAAGGCCTAATAGGTGGAAAAGAGAAATTGAAATCAAAGGCCTAAGAGGTAGAACAGAGAAATTAAAATCATTATAGATGGAATAGAGAAATTAAAATCAAAGGCCTAATAGGTGGAATAGAAAATTGAAATCAAAAAGAATAGGTAGAACAGAGAAATTGAAATCAAAGGCCTAATAGGTGGAATAGAGAAATTGAAATCAAAGGCCTATTAGGTGGAACAGAGGAATTGAAATCAAAGGCCTAATAGGTAGAACAGAGAAAATGAAATCCTAAAGGTAGAACAGAGAAATTGAAATCAAAGCCTAATAGGTAGAACAGAAAATTGAAATCAAAGGCCTAACAGGTGGAACAGAGAAATTGAAATCAAAGGCCTAATAGGTAGAACAGAGAAATTGAAATCAAAGGCCTAATAGGTAGAACAGAGAAATTGAAATCAAAGGCCTAATAGGTGGAACAGAGAAATTGAAATCAAAGGCCTAATAGGTGGAACAGAGAAATTGAAATCAAAGGCCTAATAGGTAGAACAGAGAAATTGAAATCAAAGGCCTAATAGGTAGAACAGAGAAATTGAAATCAAAGGCCTAATAGGTAGAACAGAGAAATTGAAATCAAAAGCCTAATAGGTAGAACAGAGAAATTGAAATCAAAATCCTAATAGGTAGAACAGAGAAATTGAAATCAAGGCCTAATAGGTAGAACAGAGAAATTGAAATCAAAGGCCTAATAGGTAGAACAGAGAAATTGAAATCAAAGGCCTAATAGGTAAAAGAAAATTGAAATTAAAGGCCTAGAGGTAAAACAGAGAAATTAAAATCAAAGAAATCAAAGGCCTAATAGGTGGAATAGAGAAATTGAAATCAAAAGCCTAATAGGTAGAACAGAGAAATGAAATCAAAGGCCTAATAGGTGGAATAGAGAAATTAAAATCAAAGGCCTATTAGGTGGAACAGAGAAATCAAAGGCCTAATAGGTAGAACAGAGAAATTGAAATCAAAGGCCTAATAGGTAGAACAGAGGAATTGAAATCAAAGGCCTAATAGGTGAAACAGAGAAATTGAAATCAAAAGGCCTAATAGGTAGAACAGAGATATTGAAATCAAAGGCCTAATAGGTGAAACAGAGAAATTGAAATCAAAGGCCTAATAGGTAGAACAGAGACAATACAAATACAAGGACAAAAATCTTTCGGGCAAAACCGACCTTCCTCAGACGCACAGAGACAGTTATTGTACTGTCTCTGTTCTACCTATTAGGCCTTTGATTTTAATTTCTCATTTCTTCTTTACTAGTTACTGGTCTACTGCAGTATTATTTCTTTTCCCGTGAGACATAAGTATTCGTAGCACTCACCACGGGACACAGATGTTAGACGACTGTGAGACAAATACAAGGGCAAACAGACTTTTAAAAATCGTGGATATCACTAGACGGGCTGGAACCAGTGACCTCTGCATTGGTAACCCCCCCCCCTTCCCCTTAAATGATTTATTCGTTTGATCAAAATTTACCCTATCCACCCTATACGGTGATCTCAGGGTGAATTAAGAATTAAGAGAAAAAATGGCAAGATGAAATGACTAAGACGTGAAAAGAATGAAAGAAAAGAAGTAGGACCTACCAGCAACGACTCCCATCAACAAACCGTTAACCGCATGGCGTCCCTTACTAACTCACTCACCTTCCCGTATTTCATGCTGCGAGTGTGTAGAGACAAACAACCGTCTGACATGACATTCTGCACTTCAGCCTGTGTGAAAAACACCAACAATAAAAAAATAAACAATGGAATGGTGTAACAATGAATTGAAATCAAAATCCTGATACTACAATGAAACAAATCTTACAACACAATGATATGGAAAAGCCAGGGTTGTCATAATTATTAAACAAGGTTTTGAGGATTCAACTAACTTTTTATTATCACCTGTTCCGCTTCACGCTATAGAAACCGGGATAAGCTCCAGACGGGCCGTAATGGCCTTAACAGACCTTTACCACACATCCAATATTGACAACAAGAAAACACAAACACTTACGCTGATGAGGTCGCCTTCCTTGAGATAGTGCCGCATCATCTTTTCATCTTCCTCTGATCTTCTTCGCTAGAGATAGGAAAGGAATGCAAAAACATGTCACTCACAGAAAAAGAGAGAAAGACGGGGGGTTGAGGGGGTGCGAAGGTGAAATCAACACGACAAAAAGAGCAAGCAAAATCATATCCATCCCCGCACCTTGTCAAAACAACAGCTACCATCCCAGTCCTCCATAACCACAACTGTAAATGACCACAATGAAATAACAACCAACACGCATCTCTTCTTCATTCACCCCCCCCCCTTCCCAAATGCAAAAAAAGAAGAAGACACCTCAATCCCAACAAAAATATGAATAAAATAGAAAAAAAGAAATGAGAAATTGAACAATGCTGATGCAAGGGGCATAACTGTTACTATCTAAGCCTTGGAAAAATATCAATCTAAGGGAATAATCTAGGAGTAGACGTTTATTTCATCGGAATTTACCCGTCCACCATTGCGGTTATCTCAGGGTGAATTAAGAGGAAAAAGCAAGATGAAAGATAAGTGAAAGAAGGACAGGAATGAAATAGGAATATATAAATATATATATATATATATATATCTATATATATATAAAAGAAAATACAGCTTTATAAGGCCTCAATATGAAAATATCCAATTTGTACGTCAAAATAGATTCTATCTTGTCCATCGTATGTCGTGATCTCAGGGTGAAAAAAGCAAGGGAAACAGGAGAAATATGAAAAAATAAAAACGTGATGGAAAAATGCTTGTCATTCTCGAGTCAATGATAGTTTTATACTCTCTCAGCTATGGCTTACCAGTTCTCCACCAGGCAAATTGACAGACGACAACATAAGAAATGAGTTCATCCTCGAATGGGTGTCTACTCGCATCTCCTCTGAGCCACTTCAGTGATGCGGCCAATAACAACGTCTCCAATTTCACCATTATACCTGAGAGACAAAAAAGAAAAGAAAAAAGAATGCTACTTAAATTGATGATCAAAGAAATAAGTAATATTACCAGTAATATTCTTCTATACTCTTTTTGTCATAATTATTATGGTTCCTCGCCTCAGGTGAATGCTGGAGACAGATAATCATTAACGTACACGAATCGATCAATCAATAGGCCTGAGGCTCAGGACTAAAAAGATGGGGAAAGAGGACGGACCAGAAATAGGAAGGAGAATAAAACTGCCCTGTGTATATATAGATCATTTTAAAATTTCATTCCTCTGCTTTCCTCCTACTTATCATAGAACTAAATAGCAGTTACGACAAAAAAAAAAAAAGAAAGGCCTAATTCACTCTTAATCCAGACCATCACCATTCCTATCTCCAGTATAAACTGTATGATTCTTGGTCCCATTAGTGATACTGTATTATTGCTACAAAGGGGTTTCTAATCAAAACAATTTAAAATGTTATTTTCTGGTTTTGGGAAGAAAGTCTATGAATCCTCACCTTATTTGGCCACCCAATAAAAAGCCCTCATTCAAGCCTAAATGCATCAATGACGATTGGGATGTTGGTTCGGTAGCATATTATAAGTACATCAGATTCAAAACAAACTTCAGGTTTGCCAAAGTAACGGACGGGATTTGGTAGTCAGTGTTGGCATCTCAACTAAAAGGTAGTGAGTTCGAGCCTCACCAACAGTTGAAAAACTTTCTCGAGTATTTTCAAGCGAAGGTGGATCGACACCTAGTCCCATCGGAGACTGATAATAAAAAGGAGGTCCCGTGTGCAGATCACAACACTGTGTAGATTAAAGATCCCTTGGCTGTTTACAGGGCAATTAGGGCAAAATCCTACCAAAACCCCCAAGATTACCTTAACTTAGTTGTGGATGTGGGTAAAGAAAAAGAAAGACAAAACGGCAAGTCACCTGGTCTTGAGAGGTCGCACCGATATCAACTTATTCACTCTTTCCACCGTGCCAGCCACTGAAGCATGTAGACAATCATCATCCATATAGGTGCCATGACCTCTAAAACATGAGAAAGAGAAACAAATGATGGGTTAAAATTGTGAAGAATCATACACACTAATGGATATAAATTCAACTAATCTGAGAAATCTGTGTCATACTTTGAATTAAAACAAGATTGTTTCAACTCCAACAAATCAACATATCAGTTTCAATTAAAAATTCTTTTTAATTACATTTCTTTCTTAAACATTATTATAAAAGTATTAAAAGTTGTTGACATCTCTATTCACTTCCTTGAATGTCTTCCTTAGAGATGACAAACAAGCGACTTCTTTTTACACTAGGCAGGTAACAGTTTAATGAAATAATCAAACAATTCTCTGACTCTTGTAACACTAGCAAAGGAATGTCATCAGTTTTGATTGAAAGGTTTGTTGTCCCAGTCTGATATTGATATTAGTGATATGTCCAACTGACTGATATTAGTGATATGTCCAACTGACTGATATTAGTGATATGTCCAACTGACTGATATTAGTGATATGTCTAACTGACTGATATTAGTGATATGTCCAACTGACTGATATTAGTGATATGTCCAACTGACTGATATTAGTGATATGTCCAACTGACTGATATTAGTGATATGTCTAACTGACTGATATTAGTGATATGTCTAACTGACTGATATTAGTGATATGTCTAACTGACTGATATTAGTGATATGTCTAACTGACTGATATTAGTGATATGTCCAACTGACTGATATTAGTGATATGTCTAACTGACTGATATTAGTGATATGTCCAACTGACTGATATTAGTGATATGTCCAACTGACTGATATTAGTGACATTTGAACTGCTCGTGTTTAAGTCTGTTGTCTCGAGTCTCTCATAATGTCAGACTGGCGCAAATGATCAAAACAAGATGGATGGAAAACATCGAAATACATCTCACTCATACAGTCCTGAAAACTGACTCTCCTATTCCCCCCCCACAAAAACCAACTTTTTATCAGTTATGTCCCTTGGATGTGTCAGACTACAGATGTCCATGCCATTTAAAAGAATTTTCATTACATTCTCTTATCATATAAGAAAAAGAAGAAGAGTCAAAAAGACCATCAACATCAACTCTGCCTAGAAGTATCCAAAATTTTATAATTTTACATGTAGATCTAGATCTAGTGTTCAGCTTTTAGGAATTGTGATAGATTTCTTCTGTTTATGCGACTAGATCTTAATGCTAATCAGCTTTTCTTTCCGACCCTCGTCTTGGCCGTATCCACTATCAGAGTGTATCATCTCTTTAAGAGTTGATACCGACAATGAGTACAAGTTTGATCCACATTACTTTAAGCCGCTAAATCATGGGATTACCCTGGCACTATACGTCATTAATGATGAATGATGGTCCTCAGCATGATACCTATTAATTATGAATAGATCTCTAGGCTTTGTCTTCTTGTAGTAACTAATAAATTTAACCATCTAATGGTAATATTTTGCTGTTATTGTTTGACATTTTAATTACTTCCCCCTGGCCTTGCCATTTTATGAATGATTCTGATGGATGGGAACGATTCATGATTAAAATTCAACATTAGGTCTAGATTTCTATGTCAACACTATGTGGTGTACATGATTTGATCTACAAATCTCTCTCTCTGTGTCATGTATATATGTGTATCTCTCTCCTGTATTTCTTGGTCTTGTGTCACAATTCAATATTAGGTTTATAAAATGTGGTGTGCGTGATTTGATTACAGATGTCTCTCTCTCTCTGTTTTCATGAAGATGATGTTTTCTTCTTTCTCCAGCTTCTTCAGTTCAAGAACTCCTGATACTGATAGGAATCAAACGTTTGAGCCAGCAGCAAGGTTGACGGACATTTTCAAAGAAAGATTCAGGTGAAGTAGTTAGCTCGGTAAACGATGAATGAATGACGCTGAGACTGAGAAGAATGAAGTGACACGATTACCACGAAACGTACTGTCCTTCTACCACGTTGACATCAGATTATTACTACAGTCTCTCGTCTGACTGGGTCTGTCTTCCGCTATCACGATGGGGAGACACTTTAATCAGCATACAGGTTACAAGCGCCCCCCCCACACCTTCCTTAGTTAAATGTTTAGTATCCGCTGCCATGAATGCGCGACGGTTTTCATCACCCCTAGGCTCAGTGTTCATTTTCTTTCTTTCTTTAACAGCTCCCATTCTACCTTCCGGTGTATGGGTTCATTTTCGTTGCCATGAATGTGTGGGGCAGTCTCATGGTATTTTGGGCATTCCTTAACCCTTTCCTGTCTACTGTGACTGAATGTGACATTAGCCTTGCACCTCCTGAAGTGATTTTTTTGCTTTTGAGTTAGGTTTTTGCTTTTAGTATATTATACATGAGAGTAACTGTCAAAATACAGTCATCCTATATCATTGAAAAGTTTGTAGCATCCTTGGTTGCCAGAGAAACAGCCGTCATCTTGGATTTTGACTCACATTTTGCGATTAGGTTTTTACTGCCATCTTCTCAGTTGTTGTTAGGGTAATTTACGTCAAATTTTGACTGTTTTTATCTACCCTCGCCTGCATAATATTTTTTACAAAATTTTTTATACACGTAATATGGACATTTTTCTGCCATAAACTTATAGATCTAGATCTAGATAAATGATCGTTCTACCCGAATATGCAAAAAACAGAAAATCTATCTTTTGGTCCCAAACTAGCCAGTCCAGGTGGCGCCCCCCATCCCTTTAAAGCGACTTCGTTTTATTATTTATTTTAAAAACATCATGCCTCATGAAGCCTGTATCAGCAGTGATGACATCTCCTGGTGTAACAATATTTCCTGGATCATCGCCATGGAAAGTGTCATCAAAATTCTTTCTCGAACTAGCAAGTCGTATATCAACCGACATTGTGAGTTGGCTTGTAATTAATGTAACTTTGAAAACTCTTTCACAAACCACCATCAAACACGATGCTCTACCTCTGCTCTACTTTCGTTTTCGTTCTGATGCTTGATAACATGCGTCCGATTCGCTCCTGTTGATTTGATTAGGGGGGTAAAAAACTGAACGTAGTGATTCAACGTCATAATTAGGAGAATGATTAGCTCCTGCAGAAAACAATCACTCATGAAAATTAGGTTTATAAAAAAGTTGCTTTTGGGCTAAGAATATGTAAAAATAAAACAAATAGAAAAGTAACAAGTCAAAGATAAAGGAAGGACTCCGATCGAAACTAACAAACTCAAATCAACTACCAGCATGACGTACCACTGCCGGGAAATTATGTGTAGATGAATTTCAAGTAAGGACTCATAAAAATATTGTGGTTATTTCGGAAAAAATAAAAAAATAGAAATGGACATTTTGAAGGAATAAGGAATCTCATTCAAGTTGGGATCAAACTGAAACTGCATGAGGAAAAGGAAGATTGATTCCTAGATCGACATACTGCTGAGAGAGTAATGCTAGACCTGTTGTCAGTCAATCGTTATGAAGCCTTTCGTTGATTATTTTTTCCCTTTGTAAATGCACAAGAAACGACTTTATTGGAAGTTGATTCTGTTGGAAGAATTAAATCAATCTAATTACCATTATTATCATTATAGATCTATAGATCTACTTATAATGATCATACTTAAATCACACAGACAGTCAGACTGTACAGTACTCTGTAACACTAGTGAGTAAACTAAGACCAAGTCCAAGGCGCCGAAGGAATATCTTTTTTTGAAGGAGTTAGATAAAAAGTTGGTAACACTACAGTTTACTGGACAGCTTAGTAAGGTCTGGTTAGTGGTTAGTGGATTTTGACTTAAACTTAAACATTAAACGACATTATTATCAATTTCAATGTTTGGCCAATGGTGCATGTACCCGCATGAAGCTCAGATGCTCAAATTAGCATTTCTGTATACACCGCGAGTGAACCTTCTTAGAAACAAATGAAGAAAAAAGAAAAAAAAAAACTGAGAACATTTATTTCTAGATTTAGAAAAAGATTTTATCACAATGCCTAATGGCTAACCCTCTTTCCCGACCCAGCCACTAACATCCTTTTTCTGCCTCTTACTTTTTTAATGTCACGCATGCACTGAAGTGTTTGACCTCTGCAGGACATCGATGCATGCATCCATGTTCTAATATTGCAGTACCCGTACCCACTTCGTTTTTACTTCGATTTTTATACGGCTTACCCTAACCCTACTAAACCTTTTTTTCTCAAGGTTTCACATGTTTGTCTGATAAGCTGCAGTCTGGCCATGAAAGGGGAGAAAGTAAGTAGATATAGATGTATGTGAGAGGTTGCTTTCATTTGCGGTAGTCTTTCATGACTGTTCATGCGACTTTTTGTGTCAAGGTGACACTGCGGGAGACTGAGATTTCGGATGTCTTGTTGATATTAACAACAGACAGTGTGACATGGGATTGAGGTCAACCATACCGCAAGCATTTGCTTTTCGAGACATCGTTGGAAGTGAGGTTATTTCACTTTTCAGCATTCTGGGATGATGGTGATAGTGTGTGCCTGACTATATGCCTATTTAATAAGATAAAATATATATATATTGAAATCCTTTGTTTTTGTATCATGTATGCAACTCAGTAAATTTTCACAGCACTGCGTGAATGGTGTGTAATCACAGAAATATCATTCGTAAATAAAAGTTGAATTTATGTTGTCATTGATGTATAGTATACTAAAAAATTAACTTAGAGAAAATGACACCCTCCTCCCCTCTCCAACTCTAAAGAGATTAAAGAAAACTAAATTCTAGTGACATAAAATAATCTAATTAGGTGGGAAAGAGCTCCTATGTCTAATTTTCATGATTGATCTTCTCGGCTCTGCCAATTTCAGTGGCCAATTACAAGAATATTTCTTCTCTTGATATGACCAATTGCCATATATTGACCTTCTCTGCCAATTAAAGTGACCATTAAAAATACATGCAATAGCAGTGGTCAACTAAGAACATGTCGCCTAAGATCCTGAAAAAGAAGGGAATGGGGGGAGGTTTTTAGGGATGTCTCTCTTATGATTACGAGAATACCTAAGGTGAAAAAATATAGGGAGGGGTTTTTTGGGGGGTTTTCCTCCCTGATTATGGGAGAACCTACTGACAAAATAAGAGAGGGGGGGGGTTCATTACTATTATTAATCTATGTAATTTGTATCATATTATATTTTTAGAAAGGATAATTTTTGTGTGAAATGTTATGAAATTGTGACTAAAACAAATTTCCCAAAAGGACAAATTTATGAAGATTATCTGATCTTTACTATCTTAATTTGTTTTCATCAAATCTCTGTTTGATTCATGCTGTCGTGGTTTTTCAGTTTTAGATGGCGGACAGTCGAGATCCCCAACAACAGCCACCAGATGATGACTTGAGTATACCCAGGGCCGCCTTAAATAAAATGATTAAAGAACTTCTTCCCAGTATTCGGGTGGCCAATGATGCAAGAGATCTCATTCTAAACTGCTGTACAGAATTTATCCATCTGGTTTCGTCAGAGGCAAACGACATCTGTGTTAAACAAAGCAAAAAGACAATTTCTCCCTGACCATATATTACAAGGTAAGTACATGTCATCATCTTGCTTCAGAAGTCTGTGATTTTCTCGTGGGGAAAGGGACACAGGAAGAAGATTATTTTAGTTATTGTTTTTTGTTTTTTTTAAAGAATTTTCCAGTGGGGCGGATTTACGTAATTTTAGCTTGTAGGTAAAAGATAAAGATGGATTTATAGTCTGTATCCTGGCACAAGTACAGGCTCACCGACTGTACATCATTTATCCCTAGCAGGCCATTTCATTTCAAAATCCTCCTCAACTCCCTGAGGAGCATATAGAACACTGGCCTAACATATTAACACTCTGACATGGTCTTGGTCTTTCTCTACTTATAGCTGGGTTCTCACTCACGCCTGAGTCAAATGAGGAAAGTTGAGTAAAAGTACCTTTCCTAAACGTACAAAGTTGTGGAAAAATCCCACCTGTGCCAGCGATGGGGCTTGAAAAACAATGTCGTCGTGATTACAAACTCACAACACTACAGTTTTGCTACGACGCCTCCTTGTCTTGTACCAAATAACTATTTAACCTTACTAAACGTAACGTGGCAAGTGAAAAACTTGGGTGTAATACTCGACAGTGAATAATTATCAATGAGCCGATTGTATCACAGAAATCAGAAGAAACATAATTTACACCTTAAGAAATCAACAATTTTTGACAACTGATTTTTGAAAAGAATTGTTTACACTCTTATTCTTCTAAATTGGATATGCCAACTCCTTATTTTTTGGCCTTTCAACTGGAGAACTAAACCGAGTTCAAAAGCTCCAGAACTGCGTTGCCTGTCTTGTGCTACAGAAAAAGAAGAGGGATGACACCGCACCATTGCTCCAAGATCGGCACTGGCTCCCAATTGTACATCGTGTGCAGTACAAGGCGTCATACATAGTATATATACATTTTGTAAACGATGTGGCACCAGCGTATATCGGCGATCTGCTTTCTCGCCATGAGCCATGCAGACCACTGAGGTTGATGAAGAACGTCCTTCAGCTAAACATACCGCGCTACCATTCAAAAGCTGGTGACCGCAGCTTCTAACATTTCAGTCCCAGGGTATGGAATGATCTTCCCAATGACATGAAATTATTGGCATCTCTGGATGTTTTCAAGAAGCGCTTCAAGACATATTTATTTAGAAAACCTTTTCATGTTTCTGGTTAGAGAGTATCATTTAACAATGTAATTTTAATCCCGTTTTTTGTATATTTAAGTGTGGTTTTGTGTAGTGAGTAAGTAATATATATTTTTATTCTTTTTTGTAATGCGCCTAGAGGTCTATATATGAGATGTTGGCTCAATAGAAATGTGCATTATTATTATTAATATTATTATTATTATTATTATTATAGGCTATGTCTTAATAGGCCTCAAAGTCTTAAGAAGAAACTTTTATATTGACTGTATTCAGTTCATTGGTGACCGTTTATTTATGATTGGAGAGGGAATAATGGTATCAGGACAAAAAGATATAAACTGACCTGCTTCAAAAACATTGACCACGTTTGTCAGATTTGCACAACAGCATTGATGTTTTAATTATTTCAGCTCTGGAAAATCTTGGATTTCACACTTACAAAACGGAAGCCAAAGCCGTGCTGAAAGAGGCGAAGGTCACCCGTCGCGACCAAGAAGAGACTGGGAAGTTCACGGTTGAAAACCTTGGTGTTCCTGAGAAGAGCTTCTCAAGCAACAGCAAGCCTTGTTTGAAAAGGTATCAATATCAATTTCAGATTTTCTTGTTCAAATTCTAGGTTAAAAGAAAGAAGAGAATTACACTGGTATGTAGAGGTTATATGTTGAGCGGTCATTCTACGTCGCATTCCAAACACGTTTTTAAAATTTTCTTCTTCTACCTCAGATTTCTCAAAACAAGTAAAACGAAGAAATCAATGGTTTCTCTAGTGAAAAATCAAACGAAGGAAGGAGTGACTTCTAGTTTCTCTAAAAAGTAAAACAAAGAAATCAGTGGTGCATCTGGTAAAAAAAGTAAAACAAGGAAGCAGTGGCTTCCAGTAAAAAGTAAAACAAAGGAATCGGTGGCTTCTAATGAAACAAAGGTGGCTGGCTCTAGTGAAAAGTAAAACAAAGGAAGCAGTGGCTTCTAAAAAGTAAAACAAAGGAATCAGTGGCTTCTAGTAAAAAGGTAAAACAAAGGAATCAGTGACTTCCAATAAAAAGTAAAACAAAGGAAGCAGTAAAATGTAAAACAAAGCTGGCTCCAGTAAAAAAAAACAAAGTCAAAACAAGAATCAATGGCTTAGTAAAAAATTAAAACAAAGGAATCATTGGCTTCTAGTAAAAAGTAAAACAAAGGAATCAATTAGCTTCTAGTAAAAAGTAAAACAAAGAATCAATGGCTTTTAGTACAAAGTAAAACAAAGGAATCAGTGGCTTCCAGTAAAAAGAAGTAAAACAAAGGAATCAGTGGCAGTGGAATCAGTGGCTTCTAGTAAAAATTAAAACAAAGGAATCAGTGAAAAAACAAAGGACAAAAAAGAAAACAAAGGAATCAGTGGCTTTTAGTAAAAAAAGTAAAACAAAGGAATCAGTGGCTTTTAAAAAACTAAAACAAAGGAATCAGTGGCTTTTAGTAAAAAAAGTAAAACAAAGGAATCAAAAAAAGTAAAACAAAGGAATCAGTGGCTTCTAGTAAAAAAAGTAAAACAAAAGGAATTAGTTGCTTCCAGTAAAAGTAAAACAAAGGAATCAGTGGCTTTGTAAAAAGTAAAACAAAGGAATCAGTGGCTTTTAAAACAAAAGGAATCAGTGGCTTTTAGTAAAAAAAAGTAAAACAAAGGAATCAGTGGCTTTTAGTAAAAAAGTAAAACAAAGGAATCAGTGGCTTTTTAAAAAGTAAAACAAAGGAATCAGTGGCAGTAAAAAGTAAAACAAAGGAATCAGTTCAAAGGAATCAGTGGCTTCTAAAAAAGTAAAACAAAGGAATCAGTGGCTTTTAGTAAACTAAAACAAAGGAATCAGTGGCTTTTAGTAAAAAGTAAAACAAAGGAATCAGTGGCTTCTAGTAAAAAGTAAAACAAAGGAATCAGTGGCTTCTAGTAAAAAGTAAAACAAAGGAAGCAGTGGCTTCTAAAAAAGTAAAAACAAAGGAATCAGTGGCTTTTAATTCGAGTAAAACAAAGGAATAGTAGCTTTTAAAAAGTAAAACAAAGGAATCAGTGGCTTTGGTAAAAAATAAAACAAAGGAATCAGTGGCTTCTAGTAAAAAGTAAAACAAAGGAATCAGTGGCTTCTAGTAAAAAGTAAAACAAAGGAATCAGTGGCTTCTAGTAAAAAGTAAAACAAAGGAAGCAGTGGCTTTTGTAGTAAAAAAAAACAAAAGAAACAAGTAAAAAGAAACAAAGTAAAAAATAAAACAGCAGTCACTTCTAGTAAAAAGTAAAACAGTAAAAAGAAAACAGGAAATCAGTCACTTGTAGTAAAAAAACAGTAAAACAAAGAAACAAAGTTCAAAGAAACAGTCAAAAAAATTAAAACAGTCACTAGTAGTTAAAACAAAGAAACAGTCACATTTAGTAAAAAGTAAAACAAGGAAACAGTCACTTGTAGTAAAAAATAAAACAAAGAAACAGTCACATTTAGTAAAAAGTAAAACAAGGAAACAGTCACATTTAGTAAAAAATAAAACAAAGAAACAGTCACATTTAGTAAAAAGTAAAACAAAGGAAACAGTCACAGTTAGTAAAAAGTAAAACAAGGAAACAGTCACATTTAGTAAAAAGTAAAACAGGAAACAGTCACATAAAAGTAAAAAGTAACGTTCCTTCAAAGTTGTTATGGCCCATACACCTGTAGCTTATGATCTGACTGTCTATATTTTTGCATTCTTCATTTTTTAAAACTCTTGTCTGCATGAAAGTGTTAAATGTAAGCTGCAATTTTGCAGCTCTTGTTTTTAATAGCTAAAAAAAGAAGATGAATTTTAGAATTATACCTAAATTCAGAGCAGTTTTCAGTTTGGTTGATCTGAGAGGTGCTGTAGTCTAAGTAACTTAAGCCTAGTCGAGATTCTTAACTAAGAAATCTCTTCTATTACAGTGGTAAATAATAAAATTGAAGACAAGTACAATGTATTATATTGTTTGTGAAACTGTTTAAGCACCCCTAAGTCCGTTTGACGTAATTTTTCAGGAGAAGTGAATAACGTAGTAAATAACTGAATAGGGCTGCAAACACTATTTTTTTGCTTTCTGGATCACAATTCAATAACTACTTTAAACTGTAGCAAAGAGCAAGAAAATCTGTTGTGCATTAAATGGACGTATATGGCTAGAGTTGAACTATTTTGAAATATCTAAACAAGTAAGTCTGATCTTTGACTTACGAACGAGGTTAGAGTTTCAAAAGAAAAACTGAAAATCTTTGCTTAGATCATGCGGCGTAAAATGAGCTTTTTTCTATGGGTTCATGGCCTCTAATATTTTTAAAGGCACAAATCTCATTATATCCTGTACATTGTGGACTTGCACGTTTAGACGGTTTCATCTACGATATTGTAATTAAGTATCCTTGCCAAGGAACACAACGTCGGACCTGGCTCTGCCTGGATTCGAACCAGGGACCTCACAATCCCAAGTCCGGCAATTTTCTCAAACTTTTTCGATTAAAATTTACTCCCCTGGTCCAGGTCGGTGGATCGACACAACTTAGTACTATCGGAGATGGACGATAACGAAAAGGAGGCCCTGTGTACAGATCACACTACTCTGTGCACGTTAACGATCCCATGGCTGTTTGCAAGAAAGTTTGGATAAAATTGAAAATCCTAACCTTTTTAACTCCCTTTATTTTCCCTCCTTCAGGCACGCCAAGAGCAAGCTTTGATAGATCAACAGCAGTGGATGCAGATGCAACAGGTCTTACAGCAGCAGCAACTTCAGCAGCAGCAGCAACTACAGCAGCAGCGTGGAGACGAGGACGATTATTCATAGCTGAGTGCGTCTTGTCCAGAAATGTTTGGCTGCGTGCGTGTATGTGTATGTCATTCATGAGTGCTTTCTTGTTGTTTTTTAGTTGAGATTTTCTCCGTAGCTTGAATATTTCATGAGTTTTGTTGAAATATTTTTGCAATATTGTTTTTCCCCCATCAGGTAGTAGAAGCTTTATTTCATGGTCTTAAAAATTTGTCAGCCTCTTGAGTGTGGACCTTGGTTGGCGGACGTTGCTGCTGGTAGGGTTCTACCTCTTTTTCTTTCTCTCTTTCACTTATATTTCAACATGCTGATTCCCCTTTATTCATCTTGAGATCACCGCATATGGTTGATGGTTAAATTTCGATGTACGGTGGCGGGTGCCGCTGGTAGGTCCTACTTCTTTTTTTCACTCTTTCGCTCACCTTTCCTCCTGCCGTTTCTTCTTGTTCACCCTGAGACCACCGCATATGGTGGACGGGGTAATTGAAAAAAAACCCCAATCAATCAATCGCCCCTCGAGTGGGCGGTTGGTGGGTTGCTCTTGGTAGGGTCCTGCCTCTATCACGTGTCTTTGATCTTGCTGTGTTTCCTCTTACTTTACATTTCCCTGAGATTACCTGTCATAGTTGGATGGAGTAAAGTCAACAAAAGATACAAATGAAGGTGACGATGGGAACATTTCAAGAATATTTTCATTTGTTTGTTTGTACCGCTAGTAGTAGTACTAGTAGTATTAGTGAAGAGGAAATGAGAAACTGAAATCAAAGGCCTTATAAGGTAGAACAGACAATTTTCGGGCAAAACCGCCCCTTCCTCAGTCAGCACAGAGACAACGATGCAATGACTGCTCTAATGGAGGTGAGTGATACACTTATGGCGCCAAAAGGTGGCCAATCATGTGATGACCCATCACGTAAATTCCACGAGCAAGCTTCATAACAATAGAAACCAAAACAACAGAAAAAAATGAGTATATGTGTTGTAATAAAAATAAATGAAAGTAAGAAATGAAGTAATGCCGCTAATGAGAGTCGAGGATGGCAGCTACCACATTGGCTGATAGTAGTAATATCAGTAGCATGAGTGTTATCTGAAAATGCCAGGACAAGGTATCCTGGAGAAAGATCATCTCGGGCATCTGAACCCATACACCGAAAGGTAGAATGGGAACTGATAAAGAAAGAAAGTCTGTGATCTTCGTTAACTCATTTTGTGGTGCATGTATAAATGGTGAAGAAATGAAAAATGTGTATGATTAAACGAGTAGAGATGTGATGATGTTTAGCTCTATAACTGTAAGAAAAGTTTGTAAATTAGAGAGGAATTACTGAATCTGAATGAGAATGACACCTTGATCGGTGATAACATAACAATGGTTATGATGGTGATAATGATACAGTAATATAGCAGTCTAAGAACATGCCTGTTTGGAAATTGAACAATCGTGCTGGTGGATAGAGCGTGGGGGTAAGCGGACTTGACGTTATGTAGCCAACGGCCGTCTGTTTCTGTATGAGAATTTTGGCAACAAATTGACGGTTAACCTCAATTGTGTCCGTAACGCATGTTAAAGCGATGATGAATCTTGACCCTTGTTCGCTTAGCCTGTTTTGCCTAAATCGGTATGCATAGTGATGCTGCGCTGTCTTGAAGATTCACTGTTAATGACTGTATGCCAGATGATGACCATTGTTGGCTTGGCCCAGGTGGATGAAAGTGACACGTTGCCATCTGGCAGGTAGAGAGGCTCGATTTTGACATCTATATATAATATCAGAGCTGAGAGGTGTGGCTTGATCATCTACACATCTCTCTGCATCTCATCTATCTGCTTCGTGCCTTTTGACGTATAAGGCCTCGACAGATTGTCTCTACTCCTCTTTGTTAATCGCTGCGGTCCTTGTTTCATTTCAGGTCTTCCATCCTGTACATCTTGTTCTTTCCTTGTTCATTGTGCTTCTCCATGTTGTTTTCGGTCATCCTGTTCTTCGTCTTCTTCCTTTTGAGAGACCTACACTGGTGACAAGTGAAAGGGAAAGCCGTCATGAATATTATATATCACACTACGACTTCTTGTATTACCTACAACTTTTGGCATTTAATTTTGTTGATTCATTTGAATTTGATAATAATCTCATATCATGTTATATTATGTTTTGTAAATATATACGTTGTAGTTATACGTTATAATATTATTTTTTTTACAAGTGCTGAAGGTGAATTATTACTATTAAAGGTTGCTTTTGATTTGAATTGAATGAAATGTCAGCATTTTTTTTCTTGTCCACATGATTGTTGTGAGGCTAAAGAAGCTGGCAGGATATTTTGTTTCAATTGTAATCTGTGTTTGTCTGAAGTTATGCTCTAGAGTGTCCCGGTTTGACGTATTTAAGTACCTAGTAGATGGTTTTGTAATAAAATTCATTAAATTAAAATTTTAATGAGCGAGACTGGTCTCCCCCCCCCCATCACCACCACTTTTTTTTTTTTTTCTTTGTTCCTGCAAAGCAGTAACTAAATAATGAGTATTGTATATATACACTTGTCAGTGAGTCACACTTAGTTTCAGTTACCGCCTTCAACACATGCTCTTTGAAAGTCATAAAATATCCTATCTATATATATATATATATATATATAAATTATATCAACGCCTTCATATTTATTATCATATTGCTACCTTTCTAATGGACAACAAGCACAGGCCAACTTTTAAATTTTTTGGTACGAAATAACAAAACATTGGCCTATTGTTCAGTCAATCAAATTATCAGGGCTGACAAAAAACTATTTATATTATGTTTTAAATCAGTGCGGTCCACTGGGGCACCGCAATGTGCTGTGTGTGGCATTGCAAGCAATTCCTTTAAGAGAAAGGAATATAGACTGTCGTTATCATTGGGGTTACGCTCGATCGTACTGTAGGCCACGTGAGTCGCCCATGTTGTCCAAGTAGATATTTTTTTCAATTATTGACGTGCACAAATTGTTTGTTTGTTTTTAGGATTTTTTAATGTTTAATCAATCACAGCTAGGATTGGCAATTCATGAAAATCATCCTATAGCTGCCAGCTCTATGACTGCAAAGTGCGGGACACTCCCACAATTTGTGTCCACCCCCTGGATCATGACGAAAAGACCTTCCATATTATCATATTATGATGAATTAGTTGATTTTTTTTTTGTATTAGGGGACAGATCTCAGGGTCAGGTCTTTCCGTCTTTCCTATCCTGTTTAGGATTTCAAATAAACTTCCGGGCCTTTCTTATGCCGTGTGGAAGCGGGTTATAGTTAGTTATTTTAATGGTAAACGAATAATTTGAAATTGGAAGATCTGTATTGCTTCCATCCCAACTGTTTATATCTAGGTAGTGTTAGTTAACTCTTTGAGTACCCCCCCCCCCCAAAAAAAAAAAGCTATTGCTCCATGCCATATTAATTCTATCTCCCAAAAAGTGATCACACTTCACAGGCATGTAGACGTATAACTTTGCTAAGCATTGCGTGCCAATCGCCGATCTATCTCTGCCTCCACTAGATTTTCCCTATGTCAAGGTAATCGATGTAGGTGGTCGTGATGGTTTCCTCACAATTTTAGCAGCATCTTTAACCTATGAATGAACCCCAGCGTAAGAAAATGTCCACAAGGAAGCACAGATAGATGAGGGATTGGCACTCAAAAAAGTTAATGTTAAATAATTGGTTTTGTATGTCCAAGGGCTTATTATGCCTACGTATTGTTAGTTAATCTCATCTGGAAATAAGTCAAAGACTACACATTCCAAACTTACCTAGCTGACTCAAGTCTAAAAAGATCTCCTCATTTGTGTAAAAGCTTGCGTTTGTATAAATTTGCACTCACTGATTCAATTATCTTGTTTTATTTTAATTTTTATACTTTTCTCATTGAGCTTTTTTATACATTTCTCTTTCGTTGATACTAATGATACCCAGTTGTTTTTTCTGAAGTCTAGACATATATTGTAGGTCTGAGTTGTCATGGAATCTATTATGATGGCGATATCTATATATATATTAATGTTATCTCTCTCTATATATATATATATAAAGCTGTACATCTCAAACTTTGACCGCTGAAAACTCAGCAACTACTGCAACCACAATCTCCATATTTCGCATGAAGATTTCAAATAGCCTTGGGTCAAGTCTGTTTTTTAATTGAGTGCAAAAAAGATTGTTTTGCCTGTAATCCACAAAACTTTTATTGTTTTTGTTACTCATTTTTTCATTTCCGGTCATCAGATATGCAAGGAAAAATCTGCCTGGCCTAAATATCGTATACTGTACTGGTATTTGATATCACCCTTTTTTGTGTAGTTCATCATTGAGTTTGTTTGATTTAATTTACCCACGTCCACAACTACGGTGATTTCAGGGTTTACGGTAGGATTTTAATGTTACCCGGACTGCCCTGTAAACAGCTAAGGGGTGCACAGCGTGTTGTGATCTGTACAAGGGATCTCCCTTTTTATCGTCCGTCTCCGATGGGACTAGGTGTCAATCCACCGTACTAGAAGAAACACGAGACAATTTTTCAACCGTTGGCAGGGCTCAAATTCGAACCCACTACCTCTTGTATGAGAGGTCGACACCTTGCCTCTGGACTACCGAGTATCCTCTCACCGTTGACAAAATATAATGTAAAAGTAAAAGAGTATTCACAATCATCATTGTCTAGTATTATATAAAAGCTGACTTTTTCTAACTGTGAATGCTATAAACTGAGGCACTACTACACCCACGACTACCATATTTCGCATTTTAAGTTTCAAATAACCTGTTTTAGGTTCTTGATTCTTAGAATCTTAGTGAATGAACTATTGGATCAAATCAGTATTTGAATTGATTTTGAAAAAAACATTTGTTTGCCTGTGCAGCAACCTCGGTATCGAGTAGTGGTTCTATCTAATAATGACAGCATTTGATGTCATAATCATATGTGCCCGATGCAGTCGTTTATGAGTAATATGAGTTGAGTTAACCGCACAGTCAAAGTTTGAGAGACACGGCTTTATAATAGAGAGGAATCCTTATCCACCACTGTGTGCGTGTGTGCTTGTGACTATATCACCATATGCTATGGATATATGATGAGCAGTGTTTCTCTCCCTCACCATGCTTTTCATACTATTATTACTATTTTTAGTACATTGTATTATTGTTAGTGAATAGTACTATTTTAAGGGAGCGTGTTTAGCTTGGTTGGTAGTACATTCTCTTTTTTGATGGCGAGGCAATGGATAACGATATGATGGAGGTCGCGCGTTCGATTCTATTGATACCCAAAGATTTTATATTATTTTTGTTTTCCCATGAATTTGTTTTTGTTCCTACAGGGCTTTAACTTTAATAATATTGATTCATGTCATTGTCATTGTTCATTACTTTCAACACCTTGCCTTACCTCGCAGTTTGTTTGTTTGTTTGTCCTATGTTACACTGTGTTGTAGTTACTTTACTAGTGTTATTATTATTATTATTATTATTATTAGTGACTGGAGAGTATAAATAGTTGTTATTGTTACACACCTGTGTTATGTCATTGATTTGAATGATTTATGAAATAAAATTAATATTGAAATTGTTTCAACTTTTTGTTTCAATTTATTTTCTTTGTGTATGCTCTCTTCAAAATGTTTACAAATTTCTCTTACATTTTGTATACACGATGTATACTATAACCTTACCTATACATGTACTAGATTTGTAAACAAGTGTGCTTGATTTTTGTATCCAATATGTTCTCGAAACAGTATAGTGTTTAAAAATCATCAAATAACGTTTGAAAATATTCTAGACATACTATGTATCAAGCACAATTAATGAGAAGTCAATTCTTCCTTTTTAACCTATTCATGGTATATATGTTTCTTCAGCTTATATAACAGTACAGGCCTCGTAATCTATTTTAACCTATTCATCCTATTCATGGAACATATTTTTTCAGCTTATATAACAGTACAGGCCTCGTAATCTATTTTAACCTATTCATCAAACTTCTTTCTTCAGCTTATATAACAGTACAGGCCTCCATTGTAATCTCAAATTTCCTTAAGAAAAATTTATCTCCTCAAATCTGAGAAAATTGCCCCCTAATCTTGTTGCCGACTGAAGTCGCATCGTTAGTATTAGTACTAGTACTATTAGTAATAGTAGCGATTGGTTTCCCAGAATTGGAGTTTCTTGTCTTCATGACATGGTGTCCCTGTCCATTTATTTCTTTAAAAATCTTTTTCTTTCATTCATCAACATACGTCACCGTGGCCATCGCATCCATCGAGCTCAGGGTGAACTTAGAGGAAACAGCAAGGAAATAAGTAGAACCTACCAGTAGCCCCCGCCAACAATTGGACTTCAGTCTCAGATATTATACATGTATTTAGTAGCCTCATTTCCTTAGTTCAAGTCAAGCCCAGAACTTTCTACCAAGAGCATGTAAATAGCGCTAAAAATGTAACGCTGACCTTGAAAACAAATCAATGCTTGTGTAGTATGTAGTAGTAGTAGTAGTACTAGTAGTAGAAGGTCGACTTGTAATAATACTGTTGTACATGTGCCTGCATTGATGAAGATGCTCTAGTCTATATCTAATTCTTGAATTGTATAAATGTATGTTAGTGTAGTGTATGTATATGTATGTGTCTGAGAGGGAGAGAGAGAGAGAGAGAGAGAGAGAGAGAGAGAGAGAGAGAGAGAGAGAGAGGGAGAGAGAGAGATTGCGTCTTTAAAATTTATGGGCCTAGTTGGTGTCATGTAAGAATGTAAGGGAGTAAGAGAATCATTACAAAGAACACATAGGCGCTTTACTTCGTTAATGGGATTATAGGACCTGGTCCAGGTAGGTGGATCAACACCTAGTGCCATCGGAGATGGACTATAAAAAGGAGGCCATGTGTGTAGATCATAACACTCTGTGCATGTTAAAGTAAGGTAAGATCCTTGGCTGGCACAGGGAGTTTTGGGACATTTTTTAAAATTCTACAAAAAATCCAGAGATCACTTTAGTTGTGGATGTGGAAAATCAAATCAAATGGATTTTGATAATCTGAAAAATACTTTTTAATTAAATCTGAAAATAAAGTGAAAAGAAATCTTTAATCTTTACTCCTACAAATTTAGGAAAATGGTTTTGAGTGTAGTTGTGAGGTCAGACATACATACTACATTGTATTTATTCTTTTCGTTTCTTCGTCAATGTTGGGAGGAGGGTTGTCTGCCTTCATACCTTTAGTTACTTTAGTAACGATGCTTAGCTCTGTTTTCCGCACACCAGGTGACCATGTTGGAGCAGGGCTACATGTACTAAAGTGTTCTTCATTTACCTACAGTGGGAAAAGGGGATACGGTAGTAAGATCTAACATAACTGACCAGAACACTCACAGTTAAGGTATTGTGGTGCCTGTGGTCGTGTTGTTTACTTCAATTCGATTCTCAAGTTGAGTTGGTAATCAATAAATACTGCACTGGGTCCAAAACTGGCTGTTTCAGGTTTGTTCAAACTTGTGTACTCTTAGAAAAGGACTTCACTCTGCCTTCCTTACCAAACTCAAAATAAAATGACTGAGTACCCAGCCATAGGCAAAGAAATATCTTGTCACAATTGCCAGAATGTATTGTGTCACAATTGTGTATTGTCGCCTGTATTCACCATAGGAGTGAAAAGTGAAAGTGCTTTGAAAAAGAAACAACTGAGTACTGTGAGCAACGTTGGTGAGGTGAGCCGGCACTTGTGAGGGGTAAAACCATAAAATCAATCCACCTTCATCTTTTTTCTTTATTGTTTTTGGCCCATACGGATACTGCCAGTGGATACATGTATTTTAATCAAACAGCGGTAGTTTGGCACGTCTTGGCTTGTTTTAGGAAGCTGATGGTGTAATGTATTCATTCATTCTAATTAATTGAGATCTCATTACATTTGTACAATGCTATAAGCTAGCTTGTCCAATCTCCATTTCGTTTCATTGAAATTTACTCATTCTACCATGCATGGGAAATCTGTCTGAATTACAAAGAAACAGCAAGATGAAGGATGAATAGTAAAAAAGTGAAAAGAAAGAAGTAGGACCTACCACTAGTTTGCATGTACTGTAACATTAGTAACCACCAACAAACTACCCACCTCCATTCTAATCTTATTCTTTCACTTTAACAACTTTTTAAAAATAGTTATAATGGATTTCTTTGTAAAATGAATGTTATGTATGGACATTATAATAATATTATTTTTATGATTATCAAGAAAATGCATATAATACCACAACATATGTATAGCCGAAAATCAAAAAGTAGAATTCTAACATTGTATGAATGTTATAATTATTGTAACAAAAAATTATACTTCAAAAGTGACTGTTGATAAATTGAATTAACAAAAATCGCACAATCAACAGTTGGGACGTGGACGCGTTTCAGTTACATTCACATGCCAAAAAAAACAACAAAACCCAATCGTCAAAGAAATCAGCAAACAAGTACAACAAGGCAATCTAATAAATTCCATGAATTTATTATCACAAATGATCAAATTCATGTCAAAGTCAAATAAATATTTTTGGTCGATATGATGGATGAAAATAAGGGTGTACAAGTACCAAGTGCAATGGATGAAACAAAACGGGTTTCTGATTCTGATTACTTCAATGACTGTTTTGTTGAGTATCCACTCATACATTAAGATATATCAAAAGCTTACACATCAGTCTCGGGAATGATTAAATATTATAATTTTAAAAGACAACACAAACTTTGATTTCTCAATAAACTACACGTACACACACATTACAAAGCAATTCTTGAGGTGAAGGGAGGTAAAACCCAGCTGAATTATGACGAATCAAAAAGTCGGGATATGAAATATAACCCTGCTGATTTGGCTCTCATAAAAGAAAAATAATTATAAACACGACACTGAACTTAATACTATAATACTTTGACAATTAGCGTGCAAATGAGAATTTGGCACACTGCTTTCATATTCTATCCTAAATCTGAATCATGTGATCTAACAGCAAAACAACTTTTAGGCTACAGACTGAAATGTTTTGTCTCATACAACCGTTGACCAAAAAATAATATGATAACCTCAGGTCCTACAATTTGCGTAATGTCATACACACGATATAAATATATAATATAATAATATGATGAAAGAAATCTTTTCTGAATAGTAATATTGAACAAACAACATTCACATCTCAACACATTGCTAACAATATGAAGATTAAGAATAAACAGAAACAAGCCTTGAACTTTGATGCCTGAACAGTTATTACTAGACCCAATAAAAATACACAAGTACATTTTCAAGATCATTTCGACCCATGGAGTCAAGAGCACATTCGGGTTCTATTGCATGAAGTGGAACAGGTAGTAGTATATCACCTCCTGGACAGGACACTAGTAAATTGTGGGTTTTATTCCCCAATGGGAAGCTGTTACCCATTAAGCACTCTGGCCAAATGGAAAATGCATGTTAAATGTATATTCCATCATACATTTGATAAAAAACACATTCATCGCTAGGCATTAATAAACACATTTAAAAATTAATTTTCTAAACACTGGCGTGCGTATAGCTGTTTTTTATCATTTGATAAAAGCACATTCATTGCCAGACATCGATTAATGCTTTTAAGAAATTAATTTTCTAAACATTGGCATGGTATAGCTGTTTTAGCAGAACCATAGTGATATTTAAAATGCCCGTCTGCACCCTGGGATTTGTTGATCCACCAAAACCTCCTACACAAACACACAGAGCCTGCACCACAAATCACTACCGCCGTTAAGCCCCCTGGAGTTTGGGGATATGATCTACACACATGAACTAAACTACACACAAGTGAGCTAAGAAAAACCCCAAACAAACAGAAAAAACAAAACAAAAATAAAAAAAGGGGTTTCCAGATCAAGGCAGGAAACCACAGCTGTATGTACGTACGTGTCTTTGATGTTCGAGCCAGACGAGCTTGAGTACTGAGTGACTAGACATATATATATTGGACTTTTTCTCCTTCTCGGATACATTAACACAATAGATGACATTACTACAGATCTACGGCAAAGGAATGTTAATGTCATGATTCCAAAGACAGGCTGAAAATGTCCCTGCAGCAGAAGGTCACACTAAACATTGGGACAAAAATTAATTAAATACAACATTCAGATTTTTTTACACTCACTTTTAGTAAGTTTTATTAGATTTAGATACAAAAAGATCAATTGATTAAAATCATCAAGTTTTTTTCGATTACTACCACACAATTATTCTCAGACGTTTGTTTAATTAAAATCGACCCTATCAATCGTATGCGATGAGCTTAGGGTGAATTTTAGCCGGAAGAGCAAGATGAAATATTATGTCAAAGGGGAAATGAAAGAAGTAAGACCTCTCTCCATTCCTACCCCTAATAAAAAACGAAAAATTCCCTAAACCAATTTACCCAATACACCACAAGCGGTGAGTTATCCTATATGATTAAACAGAAGAAACAGCTTTGTTTGTTTCATTGAATTTACCCTGCCTACCATTGCGGTGATCTCAGGGTGAACAAAGAGGAAACAAGGAGAAAGATATAAAGTGAAAAGAAGTAGGACCTACCAGCAACATCCGCAGAAGAAACAACAAGATGAAACAACGGAGGATGGGGCAAGAAGGACCTACCAGTTGCACCTGCCAACCACCTCCCACCCACCCCATAAAAAACAGCGGAGCATAGCTACACTGATTTAAGACACACACTGTGAAATGTAAAAACCATACAACTGATGCTAACTAACAGACAAAAATGAACCATGGGCATACACACATACGCGCACACACTATAATTTGAGGTTTTCATGCACTTCGATGTTAATCTTGTGCAAATTTTCCAGAATAAACTTCATGGAGATCCCTGTTAACCTTGAAGTTTTCGCCAGCTCCCGGATCTTCTGGTCGGTGGCTTTCTGAATCTGGACTTCCATGTCAGAGCGGCTGCCAAGAATCTGTCATGGTGACGTGAAAGGGGAGAGAACAAAATTGATTTACAAGAAACTGTGGCGGGTTTGATTTGATTTATATAATTTACCCACATCCACAACTATGGTGATCTTGGGAGGTTTTTGGTAGGATTTTTAATTTTGCCCATAATACCTGTAAACAGCCAAGGGATCTTTTAACGTGGACAGTGTGTTGTGATCTTCACACATGACCTTCTTATTATCCGTATCAAATGGGACTAGGTGTCGATCCACCTACCTGGACCAGGGGTAGATTTAACAGGAAAAAACTTTGTTGTCAACCTGTCAATAAAACCACGCACTTCAAACATTTGTATTGGGTCTGGAGGAAGTCCATATTGAAAGACACTACCAATTATTAGGCTCTTTGGACCGTAACAGCCTTGAATTAAAGAACTTTACTTTATAAAGCCATAAAAATAACATATATATATATATATATATATATGTGATTATAAATATGTACTCCACTTTGATATATAACATATATATATATATGTGAAATGCAAGATATAATGAAGCTTTTGTTGCATATCCTATATTGTTCTCTTATATAAATATAGGGCACATGTCGCCAATGAGGCCTCTCCACTTCACTCTGTGCTGCGCTACCATCTCTGTCTGGTTCCAGAAAAGGCTCAGCAATTGAGATTCCTGCACGGTTGACCTCAATGTTGTTTTCTGTTTTACTCAGCCTCTCTTCCTTGGGGAATCCCACTTTAAGGCACAACGCGTTATGTTTGCTGTTTGTTTTCTAATTTTTTTGTGTTCAAGCCCAAGCCATCCCCATTTCCTTCTCTTAATTTGTGCTTCTACAGGTTCTTTAAAAACAATCTTGGGATCATTTAAAAATTACATGAAGAATATGGTTTCCCTTATTGAACTAGCAACAGAGATTTTTAATGCACAAAGAACAACTATGATCAGAAGTTTTATTACAAGCCTGTCATATCCTGGAGTGATATCATTTATGAGTCAATACTGAATATTGAGATTACGTGGGTAGATGTACACATCACTATTCAAAATTCTAAATTATAAAACCTGTTGACAATGGCAGTTAATGTAAATGACTTAAAAAATGAATGTTCTTCTCAAAGGACGGGGAAAATCATTAAACTTTCCGTAATCAAACATCACTTATCGGAGAAATATTTCTCAAATGAAACGATCTTAGGATCATTTAAAACATACATGCAAAAATATGGCCACTCTTTAGTCCCCTGGCAACAGAGTTTTTGACGCACAAAGAATGATATACTCAGAATGATGTATTAACAAGCATGTCACACCCTGAGTGATACAATACCAAGAACGATTGTAATTAGACCGGTCAGCATTCTATTATTTATACTGAGGTTACGCAGGTAGGCGTGCACGGTACAATTCCAAGCTTTTAATAAAAACCTGTGGTGGCTTCTAAGAGGTGAATGAAAATTCTACTCAAAGATGAGATGGGGGAGACAAGGAAACATTCAATAAAATTAAACTGCATTAAAACACTTGTGGTATGAAACTTCCTCATGTGAAAACAATCTTGGGATCATTTAGAACATGCAAAATATGGTCACTCTTAGTGGCCTGGCAACCATCCTCTGACGAAAAAAAGAAAGACCAACTTAGAATTATATAATATAGATAAAGATGTAAATCTGCAAAATACACAATAAATATAGACATACCTTTGCCTCATATTCCTTGTAGCTTTTCTCCTCTCTGTCTTGTACGCTAGAATTTCTGCATCTGCCTCCTTTTTGGCAGTCTTCAAGCGCAATGCTTTACCTGAAAATTACACACATACGTATATATACAAAATATACAGCTTAAGACAGTTAAAGATTTTTTAAAGGACAAGGGGGGAAAAAGAAGGGGGGGGGGGGGATGATGATCATAATGAAGAGACATGCTGCTAATTGATTGATGATCGTAAACTAAACAAAAAGGAGTGAGAAAAGAGATTACGGTTGGTGGTAGTTGCAGGGGATGATAGCAAGTAAAGTAATTTGTTCATCGCATGATTTAAAAATATTTTGAAAATAATAGGACTTGTCAAATCTTTCGGACTAGCGTGATTTCAAACTAGGCTAGCTAGCAACGATAAATAAAAATAACATGATAACAAATGACCTTGTTTTCATGCAACAATCCAACTAGAAGTAGCAAGTCGAGGCTAAAAATACTCAAAACAGCTCAGAGTCAGAGGCCACAATTTTTTTGTTACTGTTTTGGAAGACACTGCCAAAACACAACTGTTGGGATGAGATGCCAGAGGGACCTGGAGCATGAAGGTGCTAGGTTCAGGGATTGTGATAGATTTTACAAAGCTCAACTTTAAATAAAATCTGTTATTATACAGCACTCTTTTTATCCAAATTATTATAATCCAAAGTAGATTATAACCCTACCCAGTTTCATGTCTAAAAATATAGTCAATATATTGATATATATATAATATTTAAAGCAAACAAAACTTCATCTTGATCGAAAGATTTGTCCCAGTCAGATATGTCACACATACCATGATCAATAACATTACAACTAACAGCTCACATTCAAGTACACAGTCCGGTGTCTTGATTTCAGATTGGCAGAAATAACTGAAAACAAGACTGGTGGAAATGACCGAAACGTGATACAGTCCTGAAAAACTGATGACTTTCTTTATCCGCTCCTATTCTACCTTCCAATGTATGGGTTTCATGCCAATGATCTTTCTACAGGCTACCCTGTCCTGACATTTACTGTTTCCTTCCAACTGATAGCAAGCTCTCAAAAACAAACTCTTTGTTTTCCTCTCCATAAAAGACCGAAGAGTTATAAATGTTTAGACCAATAGCCGTATTACTTTGGATTCACTGGTTGGTCCCTGTCTGATATGATGTCACACTGTTCATTGTCAGTGACTTTGACCTGCTTATGTTTAAATACACTGTCTGTTGCCTTTGGTCAGTTTTGTGGACTCAAGAAGCAGTCATGAAATACTGGGTTAGTAAAAGCAAATTTGTATCTGTTATATCCTTGGAAAGTAGAGGCGCAGAAAACTCCATTGATCCACCACCAGAGGAAAAAGCATGTTCTAGGCCTTATCTTTAACTGTCATTCAAATCTGATAGCAGAGAGACAAACAACAATCCATTGATGAATTCTATTAAAAATTTGTATGATTCTTACATTGAGGAATTTTAAGAGGCTTTTCTCAATTGAACAATTTTCTCTGGTCTACACAGTTAAACTTCTATATAGATAGATATAGCTGTAAATGTTTCTCTGATGTAAGCCAAAATCAAACATAAAATATAATACTAACAGTAACAGGTAGGTGGAGTTCTACCAGTGACAACTGTTACTAACCAGTCACTACCACCGGAGGTAAACACTGGAGAAAGATCACCTGGTGACAACTGAAAAATGATGACAATAATCACTGGAAATACCAATGGCAACTTGCTGACTACCACCAGATATATTAGAGGTAATTGAGTAGGCCCCTAGTTGACGCTACAAAACCTTTTACATTCTCCTTCGATGTTCCGACAGAGACAGAGACAGAGATCAGTTTCTGTAACTAGACAGATAGATCTAGTTTAGAATAAGATCTAGATTAACATGAGGAGCTCTAGATTCTAGATTCAACATATATCATGAACCATCACTAGCTTATAGCTCTACATCTAGAATAC